>OZ012662.1:65936300-66139842 GCA_963942545.1 Oxycera nigricornis
TGATGTCATTGAAAATTGGAACAAGGATCAAATTGCGGAAGATAACGATGATTTCGAAGTTTCCGATAATGATAACGACGGGTCAATTATCGAGGAAGATATTCAACAACCAAAAGTAAGCTTCTAGAAAGCAGTTGAAAGCATCAATATCTTGATAAAATTGTTTGAAAATAATAACGATGCAAATCAGGTGGCAGACCTTGTCCATATGCGTACGAAAATGATCAAGAGCTATTACACAAAAGAAAAGAAACAAACAAGTCTCGAATGCTTCTTCAAACGACTCCACAAAAATTAATTAATATATCGCACGAAAATGATCAAGAATGACTGAGAACCATAAACCAGCCGGTACAAATTTTTTTTGTAATGATGAAAACTAAGTCATTGAAATAAATTTAGCGTGTTGTTTACGAAAAATCTATACTTATTATTGTATTTTTTCACTTTTGAAAACCACTTAGAAAAGTTAATAGTTCGAAAAAGTTAATTACCCTTGGGACATTTCGGTTAACTTTGATAGTTTAGAGTAAAATGATGTTCTAACTTTTTAACAATAACACAACAGAGATTTAATTTTTGAAAAAAGATTTTGCGTTATAAACGTGAAAATTAAAGGAAAATAAGGAGAAATACAAAATTTTCGTATAGAAAAAACATTTCTTCGACTTTCGAGAACTGTCGCTCCCAATATGCTCACTTCATATTCCCAAAATAGCTTCAAATAATTGCAAAAAACGTTTTATTGTTTGTTTGAGTGATGTATCTTTCATAACTGTGAAGATATTGCGTTTTTACTAATTTAAGAACGGCATTTTTTTTTCAAAATTTTAAAACGCCTGTGGCAGCTAAAGGGTTAAGAAATCGAAATATTCATAATATTTTCTGCTTAAAATTGTCCAAAAAATCACGTGGTGAGGAGCCTGTGCGGCAATTTCTGGACACCCTGTATATATATGTAGAATCAGTGAATTAATGAGTAGGCGAACATAATTGTGGAATTAATAAGTAGGCGAAGAGTCAGGGAGTTCACGCCGAAAAAACAAAAGGATGAGTACGTCAAGCGGCTTTGGAGACGAATCAATAATTTTTCGTAGAATTATAAAGACTCTTTTTCCGTAATAAAAATAATATTCCTGTGCCCGGTGATTTTGATCCTACAAAGTGGGGGCTCAACCGGGATCATTTCGAGGCAACAGAGATATTTCGGTACGGGATCAAAGACGTTAGTGGTGAATTAAACGGTGACAGTCCATACCTGAGAATTCGATAAAGGTGCGTGCGGTACACAATAGGCAGACGGCCAATTGACGATTTTTGTGTAACGTACATAAGGTGTTAAAATGCCGGGTTCTACGGAAAATGTGACTTATGACGAATTGGACATGGAGGAATTACGTAGTAGACTCCAAGTGCTTGGCCTATCGATGAAAGGATCTAAGTCCGTCTTAATTGAACGGTTGAGAAAAGTCGATCTGGCGAGAAACGCAAGTGATGACGAAGAAGAAGATGAAAGTGACAACGAAGATGGTTTGAATACTCTGAATGTGGGTGAACTGAAAGCTAGATTGCGTGCATTGCAACTCAAGGTTACGGGTAAAAAGAAGGCGCTGATCGAACGCTTGAGGTTATCAGAGGCAATGACGAAGGGCGACACAGGTGTGAATGGTGAAACTAGTGTCGGAAAAAATAACAAAATTGATAATCATCTCGAAGACGAAGATATTGATCTTGATACGTTAAGAAGCAAAGAGTTAAAGGCACGACTCGTTGATTTGGGATTAAAGACGACGGGCAAAAAGGCCGAATTACTCGAAAGACTGAAGACGGCTCTGAGAGAAAAAGAGAAGAGTAATTTGAGCAGTGATGATGAAAGTAGTTTGGACAGTGAAAACAGTGACGATGAAGAATATGCAAACACCGGTGCGGGTGTGAAGCATGGACGTGGTGTTTCCAAGATACGTAGCTCAGGCAAGAGTGATGAAAGAGATCGTTTTGCCGGTTATCCGTGCAATATTGTGACGTTCAAAGATGTTGACGATGCCTTAGAACGATTCAGCGGTGATGGACGCCAGAATGTTCGACGATGGTTTTCCACATTTGAAGAAACCGCGGAAATGTGCTCATGGTCAGAGACACAGAAGGTGATTTACATGAAAAAGTTGCTAGATGGACCAGCAAAAGTGTATGTGAATTATGAGTGTCACGCTAAGACGTGGGGTAAATTGAAGACATACATAATTAAAGAATTCTCTGAAACGATGAACAGTAAACAAGTTCATGAAGAATTGGCTGCAGTGAAGAAAAAAAGTGAGGAATCTTATGAGGACTATGTTTATCGCGTGCTAGAGATGGCAAGTCACGTTGATATCGAGTTGGATGCAAAGTTGCAGTACATTATCGACGGCATTCACGATGACGAAGTAAACAAGTCAATTTTATATGGTGCAACTACGGTGAAAGACTTAAGAAGAAAAATGAAGCAATACGAAAGGCAAAGAAAAAATACTAGGATGAAAACGCATGGAAAACAAGGCCAGAAGAGTGATAAAAATGACGGGATGAAAAAGACGAATCTCACACGAGATGGTGCAAAGTCTAAGCATTGCTTTAACTGCGGTAGTAAGGCGCATTTGAGTGTCAATTGTCCGGACACAGGGAAAGGGCCGAAGTGTTTTAACTGTGAGGAATTCGGGTATCTTTCTACGAGGTGCCTAAGACCAAAGAAGAATTATAGGGACGAAAGAGGGAAATATGAGAAAAAGGAGAAAACTCGATGTGACGCACTGAAGACGGGGGACAAGAAAACATATAAGCATGTCAAAATATTGGGTCGAGATGTTACAGCTGTGTTGGATTCAGGTAGCGACTTACATCTGGTGCGATCCAGTTGCTACGTGCGGCTCGGAGCCCCAAAGCTCGAGGCAAAAATAATTCCTTTCGATGGTATCGGTGCGTTGAACCAACGCACACTTGGACGTTTCAAGGCGGAAATAATCATCGATAATTTGACATTCACATTTAATGTTGACGTAGTTCCGGATGAGTTTCTCGGACACGATTTGTTAGTGGGTGGTGAATTATCCGACCATGCTGAAGTACGAGTAAAACACAGGCAAGCTGTGTTAAAGAAAATCGAGTCGATTGAGAATACAGTGGAGACCAATGACGCTGGCTGGAACGAAGTGTTGAATAACAACGTGGGACAAGTGACGGAAGATGACTATGACGTTTCAATCCGACATGTGATTGATCCGGAAATTAAAGACGAACTGCGAGAATTAGTTGAGACCTATATACCGGATAAAACTAAAGATACAGGAGTTAAAATGCGTATTATGTTGCAAGACGAGATGCCTGTATTTCAGAATCCACGACGACTCTCGGACGAACAGAAAAAACAAGTGAACAAAACGATTGAAGAATGGATTGAAGAAGGTGTCGTACGACCCAGTGTATCCGATTACGCTAGTCCCGTAGTGTTAACTGAGAAGAAAAATGGACTAATGAGACTTTGTTGTGATTATCGGTCACTGAACAAAAAAATTATTAAAGACAGAAATCCTTTGCCATTGATCGAGGATCAATTGGATCGAATGCAAGATGCGCGAGTGTTTTCTACATTGGATTTAAAAGATGGATTCTTCCACGTGCCTGTTGAGGAAGAAAGTGTCAAGTATACGGCGTTTGTGGTGCCAGATGGGCATTATGAATTCCCAAAAGTTCCTTTCGGACTTTGTAACTCACCGGCGGTTTTCCAAAGACATATTAGAGCAATTTTTCGGTCGCTAATTACAAGTGGCGTAGTGCTTGTGTACCTTGATGACTTGATTGTTCCTGCTAAGGACGAGAAGGAAAATCTGGAGAAATTAAAACTTGTATTGAAAACGGCGAGTGAATACGGTTTGGTGATTAACTGGAAGAAATGTGAATTGTTGGTGGAGAAGGTTGATTACTTGGGATACATTGTGAAGGCCGGACAGATCCAACCCTCTGACAGAAAGACAATAGCAGTGAAGAAATTCCCAATTCCAAAAACAGTGAAACAGGTGCAAAGTTTTTTGGGACTCACGGGGTATTTTCGGAAATTTATTCCTCAATTTGCCGTGCATGCAAGACCTCTATCTCAATTGTTAAGAGACGGTATGAAATTTGAGTTTGGGGACAAACAGAAGGTGACGTTTGAAAAGTTGAAGGAGGCCTTGATTGAAGGGCCAATGCTCAAGTTGTATTGTGTTGGGGCACAGACTGAATTACACACAGATGCGTGTATGGGCGGTTTAGGCGCTGTGTTGCTGCAGAAAGACGCAGAGGATGGCAGGTTGCATCCTGTCTACTATGCAAGCTGGAAGACGACACCCGCTGAGGAGAAATACACGAGTTATGAGTTGGAGATACTTGCAGTGGTAAAAGCGTTGAAAAAATTTCGAGTGTATTTGTTGAATATTGATTTCAAGATTGTGACAGACTGTAAGGCATTTGTGTTGACGATGAAAAAGAAAGACTTGTCTTTAAGAGTGTCGCATTGGGCGCTGTTAATTGATCAATTCAATTACACGATTGAGCATCGACCTGGTACGTCAATGCGCCATGTTGACGCATTAAGTAGAAATCCAGTTGAGATTTTACTTGTGCAGGAAGGCCGAGACGGTTTGATCGAAAAAATACAGAAAGCACAGCAAGACGATCCTGAATTGAAGAAAATTATTAATTCAGTTGAAAAAGGGCAAAATGATGAATTTTCCATGTCGAAAAAAGGAGTGTTGTATCGCGAGAGTGATGGGGATGAACTCATGGTGGTTCCAAAAAGAATGCAGTATGACGTCATTAAACAGGCTCACGAGCAAGGACATTTTGGTTGGAACAAAATTGAGTTTATGTTGAAACGTGAATATTGGTTTCCTAATATGAGGCAGAAAATTCAAAAAGTGATTGAAAATTGTGTGAAGTGTTTGCTAAATGAGAAAAAACATGGGAAAGGTGATGGTTTGTTAAATCCCATTGAAAAGGGAACTGTACCATTGGACACGTATCATGTTGACTATTTGGGTCCAATGCCCTCAACGAAGAAGGCCTACAATCATTTGTTTGTCATCGTTGATGCATTCACAAAGTTTGTATGGTTATACCCAACGAAATCGACGACCACAGACGAAGCAATTAATCGAATCAAGTTGCAGGCGGTGACCTTTGGAAATCCCAGGCGCATTATCTCCGATCGAGGTGCAGCATTTACCGCTAACACCTTTGATGATTTTTGTAAAGCTGAGAACATCGAACACGTTTTAATCACGACAGGTGTACCACGAGCGAATGGTCAGGTGGAAAGGATGAACCGCGTGATTATTCCAATTTTAGCAAAATTGGCATCAGACAATCCTATGGAGTGGTGGAAATGTGTTGGTCAGGTGCAACAATTCATGAATTCTACGCTCAGCAGAAGTACCAAGAAGACGCCTTTCGAATTATTGATTGGCGAAAAAATGAAATTAACAGATGATCAAATGTTGAGACAATTGGTGGAAGACGAATTTATCAAATTATTTGAGGAGCAACGTACAAATCTTCGTTACGATGCAAGAAAGAACATCTTAAAAATCCAGGAAGAAAATAGGAGGACATTCAACCGGAAGAGAAAATCGGCTGGAAAATACGAAGTGGGGGATTTAGTCGCCATTCAAAGAACGCAGTATGGTGGTGGTCTAAAGTTATACCCTAAGTTTTTGGGACCGTACAAGATTGTCACGGTCATGAGTAATAATCGTTATGTTGTCGAAAAGGTCGGAGACCACGAAGGTCCTATTCGCACGAGTTCGGCAGCAGACTTTATGAAGCCTTGGGTAAAGTCTACCGAAAATTACAACGAGTGGTTCGCGGATGACGACGATGATGGTATCGGAAAAAACGATACTGAGTGAAAATGCGGTATCGAGGACGATACCAGGGCAGGATGGCAGGTTGTAGAATCAGTGAATTAATGAGTAGGCGAACATAATTGTGGAATCAGTGAATTAATAAGTAGGCGAAGAGTCAGGGAGTTCACGCCGAAAAAACAAAAGGATGAGTACGTCAAGCGGCTTTGGAGACGAATCAATAATTTTTCGTAGAATTATAAAGACTCTTTTTCCGTAATAAAAATAATATTCCTGTGCCCGGTGATTTTGATCCTACATATATATATATATATATATATATATATATATATATATATATATGTATATATATATATATATATATATATATATATATATATATATAGTACGCCCTCGATAAAAGCAACCGATGAAAATTCGAGCAGTTGCGTTAATTGAGGTTGTTGCAATAACCGAGTCACAAAAAAGTGTTGCCTTGAATTAGAATTTAACGTGAAAAATATAGTATGGAAAATAAAAGAATATTGTTCGTCGTAAAAGAAAAGTAATATCATTTAATTCACTTAAAAAATATATTTCAATATGTAATACAGTTAATACAGTTTTTGGTTAAATTGGTTTAAAAAATTGGGAAATGTTCGTTTGCTTTTTCTTGAAGGATACATTAATGTCAACGGCCAGCTCTCTCAGTTTTTGAAGAGTCAAGGTATCTTCTAGTGAAACCGAGTCTTCTTCAGCCCATTGAAGACAAATGCTAAATGCTTGGATAGCATGTTTTGTTTTGATTTTTGGCCGTGAAGGACTTACACTTGCACCTATGCTTTCTTCACTCTCGATTTCTTCGGCTTCTAGATTGTTGCAAACAGGCACCTGTTCGATATCGTTTTCGGCAATCCAATTGCTTAATTCCTCGGTGATAAAAGTTTCAGTGGCAAATAAATCTTGAAGCAAATCATTAATCGCTAATCTTATCGCTAATATCCCTCAACGGCAACTCATCCTACTCACTATCAGGAGACATCAAAGGCTTCCAGCACTTTTGTATAGCCGAAGACTTAACCTTGTCCCATGCAGCAGACAGGAGGCATATGACATGTCTCAAATTAAAAGTCTTTATTTTACTCTCCAATTCTGAACTTCGGCTTCCGACGAAATGTGCCAAAATTCCTTTTTTGTAGTACAGTTTTGTCAAGTTGATGACATTTTGGTCCATTGGTTGGAGAATAGTGGTGCAGTTTGCTGGTAAACACATGGTAACAATCTTTCCATCATCACTTATCATCTCCCCGTCTTTTGGATGACACGTCGCGTTGTCCAATAGCAGTAGACCCTTTTTTGGCAAATTTTTTGATTCCAGAAACTGTCTTACCTAAACCAAGGAAAAAATATGAAAACAATTTTAAAATTCGATGAAATCAATTCGAAAATAATTTTACCTCTGGCACGAAAGTTGAATGAAACCAATCTTTGAAAAAATCGTGTGTCATCCACGCATTTTTATTGGCCTTGTAAACGACGGGCTTATTTTCGAAATGCTTAAATGCTCTAGGATTTACAGCTTTTCTTATAACGAACAATTTGACTTTGTGCGTACCAGACGCATTAGTGCAAGCAAGAAAAGTGATTCTCTACTTGCTTACTTTCCGACCAGGAGCAGTAGCTTCTTTAGAACCCACATACGTTCTGTTTGGCAAAAGCTTAAAAAATAGGCCAGACTCGTCCGCATTGTAAATTTGATCTGGTAACAAGGCAAGCTCCTTAATTTTATTTTCGAATTTAATCAAAAATGGTTCCATCAGTTTTGGCTTATTTGACAGCTTTTCTCCGCAAATTTGAAGCATTCGGATTCCATTCCGTTTTTTGAAATTTAAAAAACAGCCATTGCTGGCATGAAAAGCTCCTGGTTTTTCTTTAATTTTTTGTGCTTTTGACTTAAGGATTTTTGCGGAAATGTGTACGTTTTGCCTGCGTTGCCTCTGGAACCAATTGTACAAGGCTTTTTCCTTCCTTGGATACTCGCAAGTTTTTAAAGTTACACGCTTTTCCGGTCCAGACTCAGAATTTGATACGAATTTGTTAAGCAAATGTTTTCTCTTTTTTATCCTGCTAATGCTTGACTTGTTGCACTTGTATGTTTCACAAAGCGATTTTACTGATGCACCGTCACTCAATTTGGTTAAAATCTCAGCCTTCTGCTTTATAGACAGTTTGGGATTTTTTTTCACGATAGCCATGATTTCTAAATTAAAACAAAGCAATTACCGACCGCGAGAAAATTTGCTGAGCACTGGTAAATTAAAAAGCAAATCATAGAGGAAAAAGAAGGAGTGTAATGTAGTCACACAATTTCATTTTGCCCATGCTAAAATTCGGGTTAGGTGCAAAAGCGTGCGTAAAACACATGCATACCCTTTCATCTAATTTTAATGCTCACCTTTGTTTTGTTTTTGATTTTCACAACATTATTCACGGACACGAAAAAAAACTAATGGGTTTTGGAAGAAATACAAAATATTTTCCTCTTCTTTTCTTCTTATTCCTTTATGACGCAAACACAATGCACCTACGATGTATGAGTGTTATAAATTCCGAGAAAAATATCTGTAAAATAACTGCCCAGTTACAGTAAAACCGAACACAAAAAAACAACAAGCCGCGAAGTGCGACCCTTGAGGTCCACACGGTCAACTTCCCAGTAATATCTAGATAAACATTAAAAATATTAAACACAATAATAATTTTGAAAATTGTACTACTTTAAATAATAATGAGAGGTATCCATAGCAGTAACAGGAATGAGTTAATATTAATCATATCATCTACGGGAGGGTCCATTGATTAAGTAAGGTTTTTGGTTTTTGGCTTTTTTAAATTAAAAGACTGCAAAAACTATTAAAAATCGGCTCAAATTATCCAAACATTTTAAAACTTTGATTGACTTTAGAATAAAAAATATAAGGTAATAGAATAGAAGATAATAAAAGAGAAGAGAATAACAGATATAAGGTAATATCATTCGGAAGAACCCTTTTCATCTGGTAACTTTGAATGATTTTTTTATTTTTAATTGATTTTTTTCAGAATCATGAAAAACGTTTTGCTGGTTTCTCTTCAAAAACTGATAGGAATGTATAAATTTTATAAAATATTTTTTATGAAAAAAACCCTGCGTTTTCGCATTTTCTTCTATTAAATTAAAAAAAACCGCTGAAATGGATTTTAATAATGTTAAAATAATCAAAAAGATTTTAAAACACGTCGATTGGCACCTTAATGATGCAAATATTATATCTGGTTCGTGAGATATAGTGAATGGAAGAAATGACCTTGAAGATCATGATGACTTTTAATGATTTTTTATTTTTTATTTAATGTTTCTTGTTATCATGAGAAAAAGTTTTGATGATATTTTTTTAGCATTGCTTGAAATATATAAATTTTATAAAAATTGATTACTATGTTCCGTAAATCAGGTTAAAAATTTATTGTTTATGAAAAAAACCTAATTTTTTGCACTTTTTTCTCTTAAATTAAAAAACGGCTCCAAAATTTGATGGATTCACACAAATTTTAATACGCGTCGATTGACACCTTGATCATGCAAATCGTATGTTTGGTTCGCGAGATATAACGCATGACATAAATGACCTTCAAAGGGGCAAAACAACAACCCCCCCGACCGAAGTATCCCAAAAACTAATCAGCTCTTAAAATTGCAAAGACGCTTCGATTGACACCTCAACGAAGTCAATACGATTTTGTTTACGTGAGTTATGCTCGTAGAAAAAAGTGACCACGAGCGTACGTACGTACACACACACACACACACACACACACACACACACACACATCTCCCTTTCTAAAACACTTTATATATACTCTATAGACCTCAAAACGTAAAGAAATGTTGAAAATTTCAATTTCGATTTTCGAGGCGATTACAAGAATTTCCCATATACTGGGAAGTTAAAAATAAAACGAGATAAGAGCATGGGATGGAAAGTTGCGTTTACTGAGTCACATTTTTTTGAAAAGTTGCAATTACTGAGTCACTAATGGTATAAATTTGGGTGTTGCTTTAACCGAGGTATTGCGTTTATCGAGGGTTGCTTTTACCGAGGGCGTACTGTATATATACATATATACATATATATATATATATATATATATATATATATATATATATAAATATGTATGTGTATATATATATAGATATATATATATACATATATATGTATATATATATATATATATATATATATATATATATATATATATATATATACATATATATATATATCTGTCTATGTCTCGGAATCTTCTGACTCCGCGGCAAGTTTTCTCTTGCCGGCCAGTTCCGCTCTTCACCCGGACGGGTCCTCGACGCGACGTCAGTTTTCGACACGGTTGTTAAAGTGCAAAATAAACATTAAAAATAAAGATTATAAATCAACTACAGTTTAAAGATTTCCATAGTGGTGACCCCGCTTTACGAGTGCGCGTAGAACAAATTTCTTTTGTGCGGGATTTGTCGGGAGTGCAGTGTCCGGGCTCTTGTGCACGGCTACATTCCACGCCGCAATCTTCGCCCTCAAGTGACTTTACAGCCGAAACCTGGCAACCTCGCACACCAATCTTGCCGACTGCTGTGCAGGCACGCCGCCTGTCGATATGGTACTCGGACGGGACGACGATGACAGTGCACGCAGCCCCGTGCATTGTAACACGGAGCGGACAGCCAGCCAGCGGGCAATCAAAGCTGGCCGCCTCTGACTCAAAGCCAGCCACCTTTGGAGATGCTCCACCAGCCGCCGGCTCACGAGGTCAATGTCGTCGGTCAATGTAGGCTACCGTCGTTTTGGCAAGCTTGCCCGGAGCTTTAGTTTTTCTAGGTCGAGTCGCAATTCTAAGTGAACAAGGTGACAAGCGACTCGACCAAGTACCACCTCACGGTTTTCGCATTAGATCACGACACCAACGTCAAGGTAGCGGACATTATCCGCGCGCCGCCAGAAGTTGACAAGTTCGCAGCCATCAAGACAGCCATTGTCTCTCGTCTCACGGACTCTCCCGATGCCTAGTTGCATAAGATTCTCACAGGCGTCGAGCTCGGGGACAGACGGCCATCACAACTGCTGCGACACATGCGCTCTCTAGCTGGCATGTGGGTCAAAGACGATGTTCTGCGCCTCAAATGGCTCGATCTCTTGCCACAGCAGACACGGCGCATGCTTGTGCTGATCAGAAATCAGTAGCTGGAGAAGCTCGCAGCTGTTGCAGACGAGGCACACGACATGGGCCCGGCAGTAATGGTCACGTCGGCGCATCCAGTTACGCGACCGACAACATCTTCACCTGGCCGTTTGTCACCACGAGGTTCTACGGACCAGGTCGCCGTCGAACTAGCTGCCCTAGGCCTAGCGATTACGCAGTTGACCAGTTTGACCCGCGGGGCGCTCCAGCAATCACGCGCCAACACCAACACGCAGCGAGGGCGCTCCTCGTCAACGGAGCTAGTACCAAGAGCGAGCACGCTTCGCCACTCCAGAAACCAGACCCGCGCACGGGATATTGCTGGTATCACAGCAAGCACGGGGGTGCGGCAATCCGCTGCAGGCAGCCGTGCAGTTTTCCAACGCAAGACACCGCCATGAGACGTTCGGAAAACTAAAGTCGCCGGTGCTGTACTCGGCGGACACCGCCGGCAACATTTCGGAGAAACGCCTTTATCTCTACGACCGCAGTACGAGAGCTCGGTTCCTGGTGGACTTCGGCTCCTCTCTCTCCATCATCCCAAAACATCTCATCACCAGGCCTCTTCAGAAACAGAACCTCGTGCTGCAGGCAGTCAATGATCACTTGCGGCACCCAGCAGCTCACCTTGGATTTCGGGTTGCGCCGTCTATTTCGGTTGCCGTTTGTCATAGCAGACGTCCAAAAGCTATCCTGGGAGCCGACGCGTTTAATTACCATGGTTTGCTCATCGACCTACTCAACCGACGCCTTTTAGACGATCGCACCAGCCTCTCTACGACCTGTGCTCTCGGCCCAACTCCAGTAATGCATTCCATAAGCGCCGTTGCCAAGCCATCAACCTTGGAGGGCGCCATCGGAGAGCCGTACGGGCAGATAACCGCCAAGTACGCCAAGACAACTCTACGACCTGGTGAGTTAACCTCAATCGCCGACCTAACCGTCCATCATCAGATAGTCACGCATGGACCATCTGTCTTCACAAGAACTCGTCGCCTCGCGGGAGAACGCCTAGCCGCATCGAAAGCCGAATTCGATTTCCTATTGGAACGAGGCGTCATTCGACCTTCATCCAGCCAGTGGGCTAGCTCTTGCACATAGTGCCCAAGGACGGTGGCCGCTGGTGAGCCACCAAGGATTTCCCCCAACTCAATACCCGCACCCGTCCGGACCGCTACCCATTGCCCATCATCGAGGATCTGATCCAGGAGGCCAGCGGTTCAGTATTCTCAGTCATCGACCTCCAGCGAGCATTTTATCAAATCCCGGTCGCTTCTGAGGACATTTGCAAGGCGGCAGTCACTACGCCCTTTGGCTGTTTGAATTTGTGGGGATGCCTCTTGGTTTATGAAACGTGGCCCAAACGATGCAGTGGACTCTCAACCATCTGCTGAGGATGGTTGACTTTGTCCGCGTTTATCAGGACGACATCTTAGTGTTTTCGGCCAACCACGACCATCATGAGCGTCACCTCATGCAGCTCCTCTCGATGCTGCAAACTGCGAAGTTCCAGGCCAACTGGGACAAATGCCAAGTCGGCCTACCCGAGGTCATTTTTGCTGGATACCACGTCTGCGAGACAGGGTTTCGACCACCAGCCCCCAAGACACAAGTCATTGCAGATTTTCCAAAACCGGCCGACTCGTAGCTGAGACGTTTCCTCGAGATGCTGAACTACTTTCGCCGCTGCATTTCGAATGCCGCCGAGCTCCAAGCGCCACTTTCAGAGCTCCTGAAAAGTTGTACTACCAAGAAAGCGCCGCTCTCATCCGATGCTGAAGCCGCTTTTGACTGCTGCAAGCATGACATCGCCGCGGCAGCCACGTCGTCGTTTCTTTCTTCTTCGCAACCACCAGCACTACGCACCGACGCGTACAGCATTGGCGCGGTGTTAGACCAACAGTGAAACGACGATACTTGGGTCCCCCTAGGGTTCTTCTCAAGGAAGCTGTCCGAGACCGAGCAGCGATACTCCACCTACGACCGCGAACTTTTGGCAATCTTCGCTGCCATCAAACTTTTCCAGCGCATTCTCGAGGGGAGGCACTTCGTCGTCTACACTGACCATCGGCCGCTCACTTTTGCCTTAACACAACGCTCGGACAAAACCTTGCCTCGCCAAAGCAGGCAATTAGACTTCATCGGCCAATTTGAGACGCGGCTGGAGTACACACCGGGCGAAGACAATATTGTCGCCAACGCACTCTCACGCGTAGAGACGGTTGAGGTACCCGCCACACTCACTGCTCGAGCCATTAGCGAAGCACAGGCCACGGACGACCAGTTGCCGCACCTCTTGGCGAACCCCCGCCTCAAGCTGCATCAATTGGTGTTAGATGGCTATTCAGCGCACTACGTTGAATTCGAGGGTGCCATCAAACCATATTTGCCAGTCGCGCTACGCCGCCAAGCCTACGACATCATTCATCAGCTCCCGCACCCCAGTGGGTGGGCAACCGCAAATTCTTCTGGCCGAGCTTGCGGAAGGATGTGTTTCGTTGGGCTAAGCAGTGTGTGCCTTGCCAGCTTTCGAAGGTCCATCGTCACAACCGCGCCGAACTCGACAATTTTAAAACGCCGGACGGGCGTTTCGACCACATCCACGTCGACCTTATTAAGCTGCCGCAGTGTGAGGGCTACGAATACTGCCTCACCATCATCGACCGCTACGCGTGCTGGCCTCAGGGAATACCAGTGCGTGACGCGAGGGTCAGCACCGTCGCCAGGGCCTTATTTGATTACTGGATCTCGATATTCGGCACCCCACTCGAGAGTACTTCGGACCAAGGCCATCAGTTCGAGGCCGACTTCCTACAGCAGCTCGGTCGCCTCCTGGGGACCAATCACGTTCACACCACACCGTACCATCCAGTGGCTAATGGTATGGTAGAACGGATGAACTGCACCCTCAAGGGTGCCGCATGTGCACATGAGGAATATCAAACGAGGTATCCGACCCGACGATTATCGGATACCAGAACGTTCATGAGACTGCATAGGAACTTACGAGAGTTTGGAAGTTTCCAACCGCAGCGTTTGGACAACCGACCAGGAACTTTCAGGGACGCCGATCAGGAGGAGCACATACTATCCATAGTACGCAACGAACCAGACGTATCAACTCGCAAGCTAGCTTTGCGGCTGGGCTTATCGGCGACCACAATTTGGAGAGTTTTAAGAAGGAAAGGATGCGCCCTTACCATTTTCAACCCTTGCAAGAGTTACTTCCCGAGGATTACGTGAAAAGGGTTGAGTTCTGTGAGTGGCTTATCGAACGGGATCGAACAGACTCCAACTTCATTAGTAACATTTTATGGACCGACGAGTCACATTTTTCAAGGGATGGTGTCAACAACTTCCACAACAGCCATCTATGGGCTATTATCAATCCCAGAGTAACCAGGGCCACCTCTACACAGCGTAGATTTAACAGAAACATGTGGGCAGGCGTCCTGGGGCGTAGGATAGTTGGGCCATTCCGTTTGCCGGATAGGTTGAATTCTGCCGGATATCCAAATTTTTTGGATAACGAGTTGCCAGCTTTACTGGAAGATACACCAATAATCAATTTGATTAGGATGTATTACCAACACGATGGTGCTCCAAGCCATACTGGCCAACAAATCACCCATTGGCTTGCATCAAACTATCCAGGAAGGTGGATAGGTCGAAATGGTCCAATTAGGTGGCCACCGCGGTCTCCAGATGTAACTATCCTTGATTTTTATGTGTGGGGTGCAATGAAGCAAGAAGTTTACAAGTCACCTGTGTCATCAGTTCAAGAATTAGATTTAAGAATTGAGGCAGCTAGTGAAAAAGTAAGAGAGGAACTCATGCATTTCGATGTAGTCACAGAAATTAAGAAAAGAGCTCTTCTTTGCATTTCTGTGGAAGGAAGACACTTTGAACAGTTGATGTAATCACAAGCAATACAGTAATACTGCTATTTAATGTTAAGTTCAAAATAAATTGTTACTTTAGATCTTTAGTTATTATTTTCCATAATAAAGTAATTCAGCAGTATTTTGTAATGTTATTTATTTATTATTAATCCAAATAAACACGGCACGCACACGTAACATATAAAAAAATCAATTAAAAGGGCAAAGGCACATGTTAGTATAACAAAAATAAAAATAAATATTTTCAAGTAAAAGTTCATATATCAGTATGAGTGGCTATTTTTAATTTAATCTTCATCATTCGATGACTCAAAATGACTTCCTGCACTCGAGGGGGTCTGTAAGTAAGAAACCGCCAGAGAAGTTGAGGGCTTAAAATTTTTCGTTAAAGCTGATTGGCCCGCCTGTAGTTTTCTCGATTTATATAGTTCTTTATAACATTTAATGCTAATATTTATTGAAAATGACACCTTCTCTCTTTTTTCAGTATCTGGATCATCCTCCAAATTCTCCAAAGCCTTTTCAATGTGCTGCAAAAACTCAGACAATTTTTGAATCGGAAAATTTTGTTTTCTTTCCTCTAATTTTTCTCGAGATGATTCCGGGTCATCTTGCGAAATATTTAATAAATCCTCATTAGAAAGAGATGTTTCGCGAGTATTGATTAGCTCAGTAATATCGTTTCCATCCAATTCGTTGAAGCCTATAGACCTGGCAATCTGCAAAATTCCATTGTTAATTTGCTCGGAATCGTAGAAGATATCGGCACTAGAAAAAGGTTCTACCGATTCTGACCAAACCACACCTGGCTTAATTTATAGTGGAAGAAGTAACCTCTTCCCGAGAAGCTCCAATATTTTCGACAGACTTGAGAATATCAAAACTCCTCCAGATTTCCTTAATTGATAATCGTCTATCTTTATTCAATGCTGTAATATCCTTTAAACGTTCAGCAGTTGTTTTTTTGACTGTTCGACGTAGATAATATGATTTAAAGGTAGCAATCACGCCTTGGTCCATGGGTTACAGCAGGGAAGTGGTATTCGGCGGCAAGAAGAGCACTTTAACACTTTCGTCGATATCGCCGAGAGTTGACGGATGGCCTGGAGCATTATCGACTAGCAACAAAATTTTGTGCGATAAGTTTTGTTTCGTACAATATTCTTTGGCAGCAGGACAAAATTCAGTTTTGAACCATTTGCTGAATAATGCTGACGTCATCCAACCTTTTTTATTATTGCTGCAAATAACAGGCAGATTGACTTTTGAAATATTTTTTAAAGCTCTTGAGTTTTCGGAATGATAGACTAATAGAGGCTTGAGTTTAAAGTCCCCTGCTGCATTTCCACCTAGAAGAAGCGTTAGCCTATCTTTGGAGACCTTGAAGCCTGGTGTTGTAGCTTCTTCCCTGCTTATGAATGTTCGTGATGGTAGACGTTTCCAATAAAGCCCTGTCTCGTCAACGTTGAAAACGTGTTTCGAGCTAGAACCACCTTCATCGATAATCTTCTTAAATGTAGAAGCACGAAACCTCCCTGCTTCTTTGCTATCAGCGCTTGCGGCTTCTTCACATAATATTACGCTATGTGGACTATATCTCGATTTGAATTTTTCAAACCATCCTCGGCTTGCCTTGAAATTCAAAGGTTCATTTTCAACTATGAGGCCACAGAACAAACTTTTCGCTTTTTTTAATGATCGCTGTTGAAATTGGTAAATTTTTCTGGTTCAAATCAAGAATCCACGTGTACAGCATTTTTCCCAACTTTTCCAATGCAGGTGGCCTGTTTTTTGTGATGGTAGTACTACTCGTTGAGGAAATGCCAGCGTTGATGCTATCACGAATTTTTCCTGCGTTCTGTTTCTGTTGATGCACTCAATCCTACTGACGTAGCAATTTGAGAGGGCCTCTCGCCTCCGTCTAATCGTTTTATGACTTTCATCTTGATTTTAAAATTTCGCTTGTCTCGGTTTCTTATTCTTAAACATACTGTGTCTTTTATCCATCTGGTCCTAATTTGTTTTCTGTTGAAACCATTTAAGCACTAATGAAACAAAAATGAAATGCAGTAGGAGCTTAAATAATCCTGATTGATTCGCGAAACAATGAAAACCTTCACACGCATACTAATTTGCTAATATGCTTCTGTTTTCATTAAAACTTCTATGCCCTAATACATCCTTGTATTTTTTGTTTGTATTTATTATCACTCTAATTCGATATGTTAATAATCTAAGAAATAGAGATGCTCGAAGATTGACTGCCAGGCATAGCAGGTCATTATCGGACGGACAATCACGTCGTTGCGGCATTCCTCCATTCCACCAGTCAAAAATAGCTTCAAACTGCGTTGTAATAGTCCTTAATTTTTCATGCGTTGTAAGTCGAAATGGCGTAAGTCGAAGCGTCCTAAGTCGAGGGATACCTGTATATATATATATATATATATATATATATATATATATATATATATGTTTATGATTTTCTACTTAACTTGATTTGGCACGTAGTTACTATTTTGAGAATAGTTGGCTTTGCCTAATATGAATATGTCATGTAAAAAACAAAAATTCAGTATGTAAAACGCGGTCATGACTTGAAGTCCTATTTATAATAATATAGGCTTGTCGCTTGCAAATACTTCGTTTCTATGTTCAAACAATAAGTGCATAGCACCGATTCTCGTTTGAGAATACAAAAACATTGGTCCGTCGAGCCGGATTATCCGCGAAAAATTATTTAAAAAATCGCGTAAAGCTATTTTCTCGCTAGTGTCTTACAGTTGAGACGCCGGGTAATAACGAAAACGTGAACATTAGCAGTGATCCGTAAAAATAAAAATAAACCATATTAGAAATGACTGAACAGGCAGCACGGCTTAAAACGCTGATATCAAAGCGTGGGACAATCAAGTCATCGTGTACGAGATATCAGACATATTTGAACGAATTCATCATAACTCAAGTAACAATTGTTGAGTTGCGTCAACGATTAGCCAAATTCACAGAGCTTTGGGACAAATTTGATGAAGTTCAGATTGAAATCGAGGAATTGGAAAATTCTGAGGATTTCCAAGAAAATCACAGAAGAGAAAGGAACTCCTTCGAAACAAAATATTTTGAAGTGACAGTGCGTTTTGAGACATTTATCCAAACAAAAAATGATGAATTGCGACCAGTTCAAGACCGAAGAGAAGGAACGCCTTTCTCACATGCAAGCACGGCGTCAAATGATCATCTAAAATTGCCGCGCGTCGCAATGCAAACCTTTTCTGGAAAATACGAGGAATGGATTCCATTTCGAAATATTTTTACCAGCATGATTCATCATAATTCTTCGCTGCCAAATAATAAAAAATGCAATATCTGTTATCACTGCTAAAGGGTGAAGCACATGATGTGGTTAGCTCACTCGAAACGTCTGACGCAAATTATGTTGAAGCTTGGAAAATGTTGATCGATAGATACGATGATGACAATTTCATAATACAAAAACATATCCGAGCTTTATTCGAGCAGCCTGTGATATACAAAGAAAATTACGTAGCCTTGCGACATTTATTAGACACAGTTCTAAAGCATGTGCGGGCTCTGAAAGCTCTTAAACGACCCACTGATAATTGGAGCGATCTGATGATTTATTTGGTCACTAGTCGGTTAGATCAAACTACAAGTAGAGAATGGGAAACCACGATAAAAAGAGGTGAAATTCCAACTTTCGATCAACTGACAGATTTTCTCGCTCAACGTTGTCGAGCATTGGAAGCATCATCGCGATCACAAAAGGGCGTCTCAAACATTACCGGTCATAATAAATCCGAACACAGCCGGTGTACAACCGCTCATGTAGCTACGACAAATATAATGTGCCCGTATTGCGGTGAAGAAGATCATTCACTAAACAAGTGCAACAAGTTCATGCAACTTGGGATAGAACAACGAATCAAAGAAATAAGGATGCGTAGATTGTGACTGAATTGTTTGAAAGTTGCATCACATCCAGCAAGACAATGCAAAGGAGGATCATGTCGAAAATGCGGCAAACGTCATAATACGTTACTTCATTTAGAACAAATACCAAAAGGTCAACTTAAGACTATTCCAGCGAGCATCAATGGTACAAGCAATCAAGAAACAGCGGCATCGAGCGTAAATCTTGCTGTATTTAACCAAGACAAACGAGTACTTCTATCCACAGCAATCATCTATATTATGAATGTGAGAGGTAAACCAACGCCGTGTCGAGCACTACTGGATTCAGCATCAGAATCTTGTTTCGTATCTGTTGATTGTTTCAAAAAACTTGGATTAAAAGAATTCATCACTGACATTCCGATTTCGGGTTTGGCGGGGATGTCAACGCAAACTCGCAAGTTTACAAAAATAATGATCAAATCAAGGATCAACAATTACCAAGCGAAATTAGATTGTCTTGTAATTGAGAAAATAACTCAGTGTCTCCCAGCGAATCAATTAGATCCTTACGAATTGCAAATCCCAGGTGGTATCACGTTGGAAGATCCTGAATTCAATCATCCGTCAACTGCGGATATATTGATTGGAGCAGAGATATTTTTAGAATTACTTTGCATTGGCAAAATTAAACTCGGAGAAGATCAACCGACATGGCAAAAAACAGTATTCGGTTGGATTGTATCCGGAAAACTGATGTTACGAGATCGCCCAAAAATACAAACATCGTGTCATTTAGCGATCAACGATCACCTCAGCGCAAGTCTCTCACGATTCTGGCAAATCGAACATAATACTAGGCAAGTCACTCGAACACCAGAAGAACGTCTTTGCGAGGGACAATTTGCGCAGATTTATAAGCGCAATTCAGAGGGACGATTCATTGTAACTCTCCCAACCCGAAACGAATTACTCCAAAAAATAGGAGATTCGAGGGACACAGCTCTACAACGATTTAAAATCTTGGAGCGCAAGCTGGAGCGAAAACCTCAACTCAAAGTTGAATACAGCAACTTTATTCATGAGTATGTGGAATTGAAACATATGAGAGAGCTTAGTAACAATGACCCAACATTGGACATAAGACCTCATTTCTATCTTCCTCATCATTGCGTAATCAAGGATACAAGTGCAACAACAAAATTAAGAGTAGTGTTCGATGCATCAAGCAAAACATCCAGTGGCATTTCACTAAACGATGCTTCGATGCTTGGTCCTGTTATACAGCAAGACTTATTCTCAATATTAATACGATTTCGAAGCTTGAAATACGCTCTGACGGCTGACATTGCCAAAATGTACCGTCAGGTGCTCGTAGATGAATCCCAAATTCCTCTTCAGCGCATTCTTTGGCGCGATCAACCATCCGATGATATCAAAACATTTGAGCTAATAACGTTGACTTATGGCACGGCACCAGCTTCATTTTTGGCAACCAAGGTCATCCATCAATTGGCTAATTTGGAGGAAAAAGATTTTCCGATTGGAGCTATGGTAGCCCGCAGAGATTTCTATGTCGATGATTTAATAACAGGAGCGAATTCCATCAAAGATGCCTTGATAATTCGTGATCAAGCGACGGAACTACTTGCAAAAGGAGGCTTAGTTTTTCGACAATGGGTTTCAAATAATCAAGAGTTGCTCAAAAACCTGCTCGGATTGTCTGTCTCGAATACTGTTCTGGAATTGGATAAAGATGGGACTTCAAAGACTCTCGGCGTAAAATGGAATCCATCAAAAGATGTATTTCAATACACAATCAATATCAAGTCCTCGAATCCGGGCTCACATACGAAAAGATCGATTTTATCCAGTATAGCTCAAATATTTGATCCATTGGGTCTCCTCGGGCCTGTGATACTCATCACAAAAGTTATCATTCAGAAGCTATGGAAACTTCAAATCGATTGGGATGAATCACTGCCTTCAGACATCCACACTGAGTGGTCGGATTATTTAATGAAAATTCAAACGATGCACGATTTCTATATACCACGAACAATCATCGGCAATGACATGAATGAAGTTTTAAAGCTTCATGGGTTTTGCGACGCTAGTGAACGCGCATATGGGGCTTGCGTTTATATACGGAGCATTGATTCTCGCGAAATTATTCAGGTGCAATTATTGTGCTCAAAATCGCGGGTTGCTCCAATAAAAACGATATCAATTCCGAAGTTAGAACTATGTGGAGCTCCGCTGCTTGCTCAATTGATGACCAAAATAAAAGGCGCATTAGAATTGACAATAGCAAAAACTTGTTATTGGACAGATTCATCCATAACTCTTCATTGGATAAAGGCATCAAATAAAAAATTACCTTTCTTCGTTGCTCATCGAGTCGGCGAAATTCAGGAATTAACAGCGATAGACGATTGGAATCACGCGAGAACAAATGACAACCCTGCTGATCTTGTGTCTCGGGGCTTGAACCCGAAAGAATTGAAGATTTGTCGCCTGTGGTGGAACGGTCCTCGATGGCTAGAAGAGCACGTGATTAAATATTCCCCGGAAATACCGCAAATTGACGAGAAGCAGCTGAGTCAATCGACTCAGTCACCAACGGTTGTATTCCAGACACGAGACGATATCGATCCTTTTGATAAATTCTCAACACTCACTAAGCTCATTCGAGTTACTGCTACGTGTCTTCGAGTAGCTCAAAGGTTCAGGAAGGAATGTAGATTTAAATTCTCCGGTTCTTTAACTGCTAATGAACTGGAACATGCAAGAAAGTGTTTCATACGTAAGGAGCAGCAATTAAAATTTACCGAAGAATTGAGTGCCTTACAAAAGGGCCATGAAATCTCAAAAAAGAGCATTTTAAGAGACTTAAATCCATTTATAGACAAAGACGGTTTGTTGCGGGTTGGTGGCAGACTCAAGCATTCAGACCTTCAGCAAGATGCAAAACACCCAGTGCTGTTATCTCATTGTTCGAGTCTCACAGAACTCATCGTTGAGCATGAACATCGAAAAAATTTACACACGGGAGTTGATGGGACATTAGCTGCGTTACGGCAATCGTATTGGTCGATCAAGGCGCGCAGTATCGTCAAACGGCTGCTTCGCAAGTGCATCATTTGCTTCAAATCAATACCTCGTGTATCGGAGCAACTTATGGGGGATCTTCCAGAGCATCGAGTAGTTTCTTCGAGAACTTTTAACAACACCGGAGTAGATTTTTGTGGACGACACAGCAAACGCATTAAAGCATACGTTGCAGTTTTCGTTTGCATGGCCATAAAAGCTGTTCATTTGGAAGTTGTTTCGGATTTGACTACGGATGCGTTTCTGAACGCTTTTAAACGCTTCATAAGTCGCCGAGGAAAACCAACTAAAGTATTTTCTGATAACGGCACAAATTTTGTTGGAGCCGATCGTGAGTTGGAAGAATTGAGAAATCTTTTCAATCAATCGGAGCATCAAAGCAAAATCATCGATAGCACAGCGATTGACCGTAAACAATGGCATTTTATGCCACCTCGAGTTCCGCATTTCGGCGGATTATGGGAAGCGACGGTCAAGTCATTCAAAAGACATTTTTATAAAGTGGCGTCAGACGCTGCCTTGACGTTCGAAGAAGCATCAACGCTTGTTACTCAAATTGAATCAATCCTTAATTCAAGGCCTTTAACGGCAATATCATCGGATCCAAATGGTCTCAATTGTCTCTCTGCTGGTCATTTCCTGATTGGACAATCAGTGAATTCGTATCCTGAGCCTGATATTACGCATCTTAAAATAAACAGATTGTCAAGATGGCAACACTTGGAGCAAATTCGTCAACATTTCTGGAGACGTTGGTCTTCCGAATATTTGACACAGCTGCAAAGACGCACCAAATGGCAATCTAATCAAGGGCCACAGCTTAAAATTGGACAATTAGTCGTTTGTCGAGATGATGGGTTACCTCCGCTAAAAAGGGCTCTAGGAAGAGTTCAAGAAGTCTGCCCAGGAAGTGATGGAATCGTTAGAACGGCTGTTGTCAAAACAAATGCAGGAGTTTTCAAGAGAGCGGCTACCAAATTATGTATTTTGCCTCTCGACATTTGATGAAAACATGCTGAAGATTAAGCAATTTCTGTATCCTTACAAAGCTTTAATTCATTTTCATTCGTCTATTTAATTTTCATTGTTGTTTATCTTAGCGCAAAATACGCGACGCATTTGATAATTGTTGTGGAATTTATTTTTTGCATTAGTCAACGTGATCTTTATGTAAAATGATTTAATTTTGACTACTAAGAATCGTCAAGGCGCGCGGTATGTTTATGATTTTCTACTTAACTTGATTTGGCACGTAGTTACTATTTTGAGAGTAGTTGGCTTTGCCTAATATGAATATGTCATGTAAAAAACAAAAATTCAGTATGTAAAACGCGGTCATGACTTGAAGTCCTATTTATAATAATATAGGCTTGTCGCTTGCAAATACTTCGTTTCTATGTTCAAATAATAAAAGCATAGAACCGATTCTCGTTTGAGAATACAAAAACAATATATATATATATATATATATATATATATATATATATATATATATATATACAGTGGCTCACAGCTTATTTCATGCAGTTCCAATTTGATAATTTATTACGCTGTTATTGAAAAACTATGTAAAATATTGACAAGATTAAAACGCCATGTTTTAGAAAAAATATTTATTGTTTAAGCTGGGGAATTCGAAAATAGGAAAATTGTTGTTGTAATAATTAATAAACAAAAATTATGAAAATACTGCATAATTTCATGTCACACCTTATTTCATGCACTTAAAATTATACCTTAATTTACAAAAAGAAAACAATTTTTATACAAAATTCAGTACTTAGAATGGTAGCCCTTTGCATTTATTACGTCTTTAATCTATTTGGCATCGAACTCACAAGTTTTTGGGTAATTGCTGAGGTAATTTTTGTCCACTCCTCCAAAATAGCTTTTTTCAAATGTTCCTTGTTGGAAATGCTATGTTGTCGAATATTATTTTCCAAAATTGCCCATAAATTCTCGATTACATTCATATCTGGACTCTGCGCCGGTGGCGTCATAACATGGGGGCAGTTCCAAATGAGCCAAGAATGCACAATACCAGACTTATACTTAGGGTCGTTGTCTTGATAGAAACGGAATGAGTTTGGTATTCCAAGATTCACAGCACTCTGGAGCAGATTTTTTTTAAAAAACATTGAGGTACATGTTTTTATCCATGTTACCTTCAATGAACTCCACATTTCCAACCCCGGCTGCCGACATACAGGCCCAAACCATTACGCTTCCGCCGCCATGTTTCACTGTAGGTTTTAGATTTTCTTTTTGGAGCTCAGTGTTAGGTTTCCGCCATAAGTATGCCATACCATCAGAGCCAAAAATATTAAATTTAGACTCGTCCGCGAATATGACGCTGTTCCAGAAGTCCGTGTTTTTGTTGGCGTGCTCTTTAGCAAAGGCAAGTCGACTAAGTTGTTTTTTTTTGCTTATGAATGGCTTCTTTCTAGCTACTCGACCATTGAAGTTGTGGTTTCGGAGGACTCGACGGACAGTTTCTGCACTGCATGACTTACCCAGTCCTTTCTGTATCTCCGTAACTAGTTTTGGAGCCGTTAGCTTTGGGTTTGCCTGGATTTTACGAACAATATATCGTTCATCAGACGAGTTGAAAATCTTGTTTGGCGCGCTTCTGCCTTTATCTTGAATTCGATTTTCATGAACGAAGCGTTCGATGATGCTCTGTACTGTGGCGGGACTAAAATTTACAAATTGAGCAATGAAATAATTTATCACCAATTCTCGCTGCTCAACTGTGGTTCGACGACCCATTTTTTCAAAAAAACATTTATTGAACTTCAAACGTACTATGTCGCACTTAATACTGATTATAACTGATTGCGAACTCTAGAACGAAGGCAAAGAAAAAGAAATTACCGTTATATTGCGCAACACGCTCGGACCAATGTGGGGACAATCATCTGCATGAAATAAGCTGTGACCTGTGTTTCTGCTGCGCTATTGTTTTTTCAGCCTTAAGAATATCGGAATTTTTTTCTTTGTAAATTTTCTTTTATTAATTGTAATCAATAAGCATGTTTTGACGATTCTACACTCAACATTTTACAATTTTCTAATTAGTTTTTAAGATACGGTGTTCTAAAGTTAAAAAAAGGCACCGCATGAAATAAGCTGTGAGCCACTGTATATATATGCTGACCAATTAAACATTTCTTATAACAACAAAGTGTTTTTCATTTCAATACAGAAAAGGCTGTGTTGCATTCTTCTAGTTAGACAAAAAAAATATTTATCGCCGATCGTCAAGTATTTTGGTAGGACGTTTGCAACCTTTTTTCCAAGTTTCGCTCCTATAGAAGATCCTTGACTTTTGCAGTACAAACACTGGTATCGGGTCAGAACATCCACACAGCGACTTGCTGCCGTCAGAGGCTTGTGGAAAACGAGTTGTGACCAGAAAATTGAGCGCGGTTCCATTTTTGCCGAAAAATGACTTTTCCCAATAAGCAATTGAGCCAAATCAATGGGTGTGAGGAAGATGCTATTTAATAAAATAATTACTATTGGCGGGTGAATCACGCTGGTTACTATTGGTTGGTGAATCACCCTGAGGTATTTTTGCTCGCTGTGAGCAAAAAATATTTTCGAAAAGTTGATTCAAACACTTGTGTTATGGCTCACGAAAACGTCGCTGGCTTCATTCAAATCAATTGATTTGAACAACTTGAAACGTGAACAAGTAGGCTGTGTTGCATTCGCCTGTCAATATCAGTTTAAGTTAAAATTTATGTTGTGTTTTTGCATATAATCCTTGAATGTGATTTGACAGCGACTGACCTCAGGTCGTGTATGAAAAATAAGTTTTCGCTAAAATAATAATATTTTTTTTTAAATTTGTTTCCGCTGTAGTGTTTTACTGTTGTGACTGCCGTGAAAACTATGAATTGTTTCGAAAAATACAAGTAAACGGATTGAGTGACAAGTGGAGACGGTCACGACGCTGGATATTTCGGTTTCTTATGCGATTCTCATGTTAGTTTTGGCCGGGATGAAGTTATTTTGTTTTAAATTTCAGGCTTTCGAATCTCAATACGGAAATCTCGCTGTTCTATTTGAATCTGGAGAAGAGGCAGCATTTCGACGAGCCATCACTACAAATGTTCTGTCAGCTTGTGGGAATAGTGCGTGCAGTGGCGAAAGCGATATTGTGGTGGATTTGCATTGAAGCCGTGAGGTGAAGCACGCTCGCTGGCAGACAGTGCGTTATACCTCCGTTGCTCCATTCCTCTTCTTAAATACTAATTCCATCACATATCTTATCCCTACCATAATTCTATTTACTTATCGATTAATTGATTGCCTTGCATTCCCACGCTGTGAATTTGCTGAGTAATCAATATTGCATCAAATTGATGCACTCGAATTTAATTAGGTCATTGTACGCTTGTTTACTTGATTGAGTCAATTTAGAAAGCTTGATATGTTCTTCTAATTTTATGAACGAGTTGATTTAATTAAAAAGCTTGATTTGAGTTCCCGTAAGTACTCACAGCGTAGGAATTGCATAAGCTTAGGCGTGTGCATAGGATGGTGAAATCATATGGTTTTGGTACATTATATATACATATATTTAAGTACATTACAATATGACGAAAATAATTAACCAGGAAATAGGTTTCCAAAGAGAAATGCTAAAGCCGCTTCCGATAGCAGCAACGGAACACACGACAAAGAGGTTGATGCAGGCTAGAATAATGGTCAAAGAATGAAACAATGTGATATATTTTCTTTTCCTATTTTTCCTTGTTTTCAAGGCAATGGAATTATTTGCAATGATACACTGATCACTGTACTTTTTATTTGGATTCAATAATTAGTTATTCGTAAAAAAAGAACTTCGATAGTGTGAAAAGAAACTAAACAAATTGAAAATAACTGAGAATTCGTTTGAACGTTTGGAGGTGGAAATCTTCAAAAAGATGCCGATCAGCTCCTGCCTCTCGGCAGGCCGGATCTCTACCGACTTAAACAACCTCCGTCTCCCTCAAATCGCTCTCTCCATCAGTTTTCTTTGATTGTCCATATTTAGATTTCAGTACATAGTACTTTCCAGACGATAAGATTCGGTAGGAGGGATAGAAATTGGTTGTAGTGGCAGCCCTATTTATCAAAATATGACTAACTTTGGCCAAGATAGGCCCATTGTGATACCACAAAAAGATAAGGGCGGCACTAGAACCTGTGAGATGACGAGAACCATTTCGATTCTCGTATAAAGCTGGCTATGCAGCTGATATTTAAATCAGCTGCTTCCGTGAGGCTGTCCAGGAAGGGTGAGCCTAAGGTTTTCATGCGTTTCCTGGACAGTGCTGGGTATTCACACAGAAAATGTTGGATTGTCTCTTCCTCTTCTTCCGATCTGCAACTCCGGGAGAAATCGTTGAAGGGAACGCCCAACCTTTCTGCGTGTCTGCCAATTAGACATAGCCCCGTCAGTATGGACACGATAGAACTCAAGGTTTCACGACTCGTGTTTAGAAGCTGCTACTGGAAATTTTCTGATTTCTCAGTCAGTCTACTGCCTTGTATATTGCAATGACCTCTGCCTGAAAACACTGCAGTGGCTTGGAAGCCGGAAGGATAGTTTCAAGCCTAGCTGTTCTGAGAAAACGCCACAGTCAATTTCTCCATCCATTTTCATAGTGGAATAGAATTTCAATTTCATCGAAGCGAGATGAAAATTTGCACTGGGAATTTTTCAGCATCAGTTACGTACATGCGCAGCCCGAACGGGTTTGGAAACACGGAAGATCATACCATGTAGTCTATATACCTTGAGTCCTCAGTACTTTCATTTGTTCAACTCTGGAGGGTTTTGTCATAGATTTTCATGTTGCAGTTGTTGTTTTTTTTTGTTTGGGGATAATATATTTTGTTTTCCCAGGGTTTATTGCTTATTGCTGGTCAGAAATAACTGTTCATTCAATTTCAAGATTAGTTTTGCTTGAGTACATGAAGTGTCATCTGCGTTCATAACTTCTTTCGCAGGAAGTTCTAAATTGTTTATGGAGTTTGTATAAAGTAGGAATAGTGTCGTAACTGCGTATTAATCTTTCTTTTCTCACAATTCTATATTCTTTGAGCCTGGCGATTAAAGTTTCATATATTACTGTGTCGAAGACTTATTTTTAGGCCCACTAAAATTACTCCACCGTAGTGACCTCATCTAAATACACATTTATAAATTTTCTTACATCCGGAATGGGAATCCATACTGGTTTCTATCCAAGATATCGTTTTGCAACACGAAGTTTTTGATTCGGGAATCTATATTTGTTTTTGAAAATTTTTCTTTATGAATTCAACTTTAAATCATGTCATCTCCCCCTTTTAAAATCGGTATAACTGTAGAGGTTGTCAAATATCCCGGAAATTTTCCATTAAAACATTTATTAATTATATTAACAAGAATAACTAAAGGTGATTATAGACGGTGAGATACGTCTCATAGGACAAACCCATATTTGACATGAGACAAGCTCATTCGTGTTTACATGGCATGAGTTTTGGGTCTCATGAGACATGAATTTAGTTCGATGAGACGAGACATGTTGTGAGTTGTCTCATGCGTGTTTACACGATTATGGAATTTTATGTCTCATGAGACCCAGCTGTAGAGATATTTATCGAATGACGTTTGATTTGTGGAAAAATTAATGAATTTTCGATTGTTTAACAATGCGTACAATTTTAATCGGAAAAAAATATTGGGTTATTTATCGGTATGTAAGGAATTAAGTTTGTTTGAGCCGCGAAGGAAATCGTATAAGGTGTGGAGTCGAGAAATTTATCTCGACCGCAATCAAGAAAACGTGTTCGAAAAAATAATGGCAAAGTTGCAAAATGAGGGAGAAGACTTTTATCAAAAATTCGTTAGAGTAACGTATAGTGAGTTTGAGTTTCTTCACCAGAAGATTAGCCACATCACACACAATTCAATATCAACGGGAGAACATTTAGCTGCTACTTTGTGGTCTTTAGCAGTTAGCTAGTCTTTAGATTAGCAAGAAACTCGATTAGATTTTTATTTGCGAGATGTCACAATGTTTTTTTCTCTTAATTTTGTTTGAATTTTTATATATTATTTTTAACTTTAATTTTTTTAATATATTTTAATGTGTTTTTATATGGATTGTGCTAAATCAGAATCAGAAAATTGGACTTATTTTTCATTAGTTTTTCTTAGCTTTTGAAGATTTTTTCTTAAAACTAAAAAACGGCTCAATAAAATTTATCCAAAAACTTATCAGCTCTTAAAAACGTCAATAAGCATCGATAGACATATCGGAAGTTATCGTCTCGGAAAAAAATGACCACGCACGTACGTACGTACATATACACACACATTCATACTTCTTTCCAAAAATATTCTAGAAATATTTTTTAGACCTAGAAACGAAAAGATATGTTGATAACTTCGATTTCGATTTTCACACCAAATACAACAACTTCCTATGGGAAGTTAAAAATATTTGATTTGTCAACTCCGTCCCCGCCCTCACTTATTAACCATTACAATAGAGTCAGCCGTATAACCAACGGCGTCATCTACAAATTTACCTAATATCTAAAAACATATACTTACACTAGCCTTTTTATAAATTACCAAATTCACCAACTTTTGTCACCATTTCATTCATTTGTCCCATGTCTTTCCAACACGTTGGAAATACAATATAATCTCATGAGACACAATGAGACACCACACACGGCCTGTTTACACACGTGAGACACTGCGTCTCATGAGACCGCAAATGACATCATAAAAATTTCGTCTCACACTGTCTTACGAATGTTTAGACCTTAGTGAGACACGTATGAGACAAATTCAATGAGACATGTCTCACCGTCTATAATCACCTTCATTGATTAATTTGAGGTTGTCAACGCGGATACCATAGAAACCTGGCGCAGTATACTTTCGTAGAGAATCAATAGATTCGATTATTTCTTTTTAATTGATTGTTCTTCAGTGAAAAAAAAGACGTTAAGAGATGATGATGACACTATCGGCGGTAATTTCGTTACGATTTTATGATCTATTGCTGAGAAATGGAGGTAAGACTGTTGATTTCGTCCGAGTCACTGATTATCTTGTTCGAGAAAAGTAGTTTGTCGATAATGTATTTCTTATTTATTTCACCTTAGTACACTGTCCACTAAATTTCAGAATTGGCGGAGATTTTTTGAGCTTTGCTCAATTTCAACTTCAAATCTGTAGCTGGTGTGATATTTTATCATCGACTGTTTGCATTTATATGAGCCAAAACTGTTCCTGAGATTAATCTCGTTCCACCGCCTCTGTTATAATTTTTGCAGCAGTCGGTAACTTTGAATCTTGAAACTTGTTTAGGTTGCCTCAGAATCGTAGAGCCATATTTCGCAGAATATCATATCATTGATTTCCTTGTGTTCCTTCACGTAAATTCAATATCTGCTATTTTTGGCGTATGCTTCGTAGATTTGTCTATAATTGATTTGCCAGATTTCAACAAGTTGGCGATGAATAGGCAATAAATTTCCTTTCAACAATTTCAATCTCTTATTAGCACATACTCAATCATCTTACGCTCTTCAAACTTCTAATTCATTCCAATTAATGATAAAAATAATTATGAAATTTTGACTGTTTAATGTAAATTATAAAATTCAAAATTTGAACATTATGATTAAATTGTCGATTGTATTTACAAACTAACACTGTTACGTTCGCCACGCAGCGTGGCCGATCTACGTGCAAATTAAAGGACTATTTTGCTCCTGCAGACCCCTAACCATCGTGCGAGCAAACGTCGATTGTAAATTACATACGCGGGCCGCCACTTCACACAAGTCACTAGGTCTTTGATATTGGATTGTAAGAATATTGAATTAAATAAACGGAATAGATTTATCTAGGTTATGGGTACTGAATTGTCTAAATATGAAATAGATTCGTTCAGGATATTGAATTATATAAGCATGGATTGGGTTTATCTAGGTTAAGGAAATTGGATTAGATAGATAAATAGGAAGAACTGTTGTCATGGAAGGTTTGAACTCCGCCTTACGGCCGTATTCAATCACGATTCGATAGCGTCCAACAATTCGAGTTCAACGCTACTCGTCGTCCCACCGACAAAACCACTCAGGTCAGCCTCATGGCTACGGCGATAAATTTTCACATCGGCACTCCATCGCTAGTGACACAATTTTTTCATATTAAGCAGCCATAGTCTCCGCCGCGGTGCAACGCTGTGGCCCATCAGGAAAAACGAGCGCGGAGAATAAAAATCGCCAACTGAGGAACATCTGTAATAGACATAATACCATTCCAAGAGAATGGAAAATGAAATGAGTTTGCCTCATAGCTCGCCGAGTTTGCTGAATGTAGATGGCTGAGGCAGCGAACGAGTTCAGGGGGATCCCATATATATTGGCAAGAGAACAGCTAGAGAGTCTATTCTGTTCTGTGCTGGTTCTGGAGAAGGATTAGCGGACGAATTGCTTGGTGGCGCGTCGAGGACAATTAGAAACGGTGCGGCATCTTACTGGTCGTGGTTAGGAGCAAGACAACGAAAATTGTAAGTAGTAGTAAGAATAGATAGGACTAATTAGGATTAATAGTGAATAAAGTAATGATTTAAGATAGAATTGAGTACATTTATATTGTGTGAAGTGGCGGGTGGTCGTCGCGTTTTTCCTTCTTTTTCTGTGTTATCTTTAATTTCTTTGTTCTATTGGTGGTTTCGAGTCGTCACAAATCCAGTTCCCGTTTCTGAATTCGTGACAGGGCAGTCCCGGCGCAGAAACGGGTGGTGCCCTTTTTAAAAAAATCTTCCCACACTCCTCTTCGCAGTTTAGCTAAAATCGGCTGCGGTGCAGGAAAGAGCGTTACCTACGTAACAAGACGTTCAACCGTAAGAGAAAAAAAAACCAAAAAATCAAGCGAAATGAAACTTTACTGAAGTAAATTTAATAACTGGAAAAATATTTCAAAAAAATGTCTTTGATTTGTTGAGTTTAAAAAGGATGTTGCTTCTAATAAAGTTTTATTCGTTTCATAAAATCATACGCAGCCTTAAGCTGGATTATTTAAAAAAAAAATATAATTTAATTTTTTTTCTTTCTCAAAAATTTGGTTTATCTACAAGATGTGATAGAGCGCGTTTAGTATTGACCTAGGAAAACACACCAGTAAGTAGATTTTTTTTTGGTTTTGCGTCAACTTACCATTATTATTATAACTCTTTTTATTGATTTCGCTTGCTTAATTTTTGTTGTTGGCTGTATATTTTATTTGTTCTCATCAAAAATATATCGTCGGCGTCAATGTAGGACCTTGTAAATGCAAAAAAAGTTTTTTAAGGAGGTAATAAAAATCTTCTTAAAAGCAATAACTAATTTTTTTGGTACATAAGGGATTCTTATAAAGATAACTAAATCCATAATAAATAAAATGACACCAAAGATGTTAAACTATTATCAAACGTCAACATATGCCCTTTTTGCAATTAAAAACTCAATTTTTTTTCTTCCATTTTGATATATTTATGTAAACATTATAAATGAAAATTAAATAATTTAGTGCAAGATCTACCAACTTTTAAAACTACTGCATTACTTTATAAGTTCACCGCAAAAGCAAACTGAAAGGAAATATTATTTTGTTGAAATTATTTTCGCTAATTAGAACCAACAGTCATAATGTTACATTAAGTAAATACTCTAAATAGTCAACAAATGTATTACACGTACGTTTTCATGCTGGAAATAGAATAAAAACACACAGTTTAAACTTTTTTCACAAACGAACTATTTCAAAATGCCAATACAAGATACTGCACTAATATCTGAAGGTACTTGATTGTAATGTTTTACCGCAAACCATGCTTGCCAGCTAGTTCATTGTTTTATCACTAAGGCTACTTCCTCTAATAAAATTGACCGAAAAAACATTTACACGAAAAATGTTAGTTAGAAGGTTCTGCATTGGCGCCGACGTAATTTTTTATGATTTTTTTCATATAAATCGAACACTAAAAGTATAGACAATGTACTAAAGATACCTTGAAGGTCCCCCTCCTTCTTACCGTGTAGAGGTGAATGAGGCGATAGTCTCGTTGGTTTCAGAATTTCTTCGCGACTATGGACGAAAAGTGCGCGTAACAACCTCCCAATGTCAACTAGTGTACTGGTGCAACCATTGAGGTTCACATAAACCACTTCCCAGCAATAGCTAATTAAATATTAAAAACAATGGTGAAAATAGTAATATGCTAAATAATCATAATGTCGCGCGGCATGGCGGCGTTTTGTTTTCTCATTTTCATCACCAAGATATCTATACATACTTTCTTCCTATGTCAATATGAACATAAATTTTCTTTTTGTTTGTGCATAAACTCTACTCGTTTTGAAACCCGCTGTTAATCGCCATAAGTGGCAAACCAGGCTCTCACCGTTCCGACCTTGGCATGTGGTTCTTAGCTGACCGTTTCCTTATCCGAGGTATTTCAGGAACGATATTGGCCTTGGAGCTGGGCCGTTATCGGGTCGGGCCTTGAATGGCAAGCTTGAGAGAGGTACCATGTACCTGAGCAGAAGGTTTAAACGGGATTGTTTTGTTTCCAAACAATTTTAAATGTAAAGGAATGTTAAATTTGCCTTATAATCGATTCCGTTTGCTTGTTGATGGATTTTTGATTGACTTCCAAACAATATGAAATATAAAAAAGTGTTTAATTTGCCTTAGCTCATTTGTTTGGTGATTCGGACATGAAAGATCGCTGTTGTGCAGAGTTTTTTGTGTTTTTGTGTTTTTGGTTGTTTTAAAATTATGTTTGAGAACTCGATGAGATGTCAGTTTCATCACCCATATTGGTTTCCGTATGAAGTTGAGATCCTTGCATCTTCTTAAGCTGATGGAATTTTTGTGGAAAATTATCGTAGCTCAAGCCTTAGCCAGCTAGCTTAAATCTGTTGTAAGAATTTGTAGCTAATACACTGAATAGAAGAATTGATATTTGTGGAATTATTTTAAATACACTTTGCACTTTACAATTTAATCCTAAACGGCTTGCATAAGTAACCTCTTGCTGGACACATTGGTATATATCATTTAAAAATCATTGACTATTCACGGTAAGATAAGCAAACTTCTGAGCGAATTCAGAAGCGACTGCAAACACATATATTTTAACATTCTATACCCTACGATAAATAAACAGAAGATGTTTTTCCACTTTTTTCTACACGTTATTTTCTTTTTTCGGTGTGCACTTTAAATCAATATATGCTTATATTGACTACAAAAAAAATGTTCCTGTACCAACCTATTATTAAAAATTGCTACAATGTCTAGCATATAAATTCAACCTTTCTATCTATCAACTTATGCTTCTTCATTAGGTAAACCCTAAAAAAATCCAATGGAAAGAAAAAAAATTGATTATTCTCAATCGCTTTTAAAATAATGAAAGCGTTTATGCAACATTATTAAAAATTTTAAATGATATTTGTGAGTTTGATTTCCAAAAAAAATATAAAATTTTTTGTGTTTCGTTTATAATTGTTATTAATTTTATTATATTGAATTCATTTAAAATACGCCGCATCCGTCGGCCTGTGACTGGCGTCCAAAATTTGTGATGAAAATAATTTATTTGCTGCTGCTTCACGGACGATCAATTTCTTCAATTTTTTGTTCCGTTCGCGTTTTGAAGTACCGCCCAACTTACTGGCATTGCGTCGCAAAGTTATGCGCGTCTCTAAAAGGTACCCTTTCGCGTCTTCGGTTCGTATTTTTTCAATAGACTGGCTGGTATTGAAAGCTGAAAAATAGATGTTGAAACTGTTTAAATGGCCACCACAATCTCCAGATTTCAACCCCATTGAAATTCTGTGGGCGTATTTGAACGAGGTCGTTGATAAAACGAATATGATATACAAAACTTCTTTATATGCAGCACTCCAGAAGGCGTTGGAGGAAATCGATAAGGAATATCTGAAAAATTTAGTCGAGAATGCTAAAGACGATAACACTAAGTACAAGCACAATAGGATTGCTTCTATTCATCATTTAGCTGTCATTTTTAAAGGGTATGATTTATTTTGTCCAGGCCAAAATTTAACAATAGATAATGGTTTTTATTTTACAAGCGATTTGGGCATCTTTTTTATATATTTCAAATTTTCACAATTCATACACATTTTAATGCGTTGATTTTCTCGTAGTGGCCGGCATATACATTGAGACAATTGCAAAGAAAATTAAGATATCACAATTCAGGGAAAAGTACGGCAGTGCAATCATCAAATTTATTGATGAAGTAACAAATGATTACTATTAACAACAAATAGTTTTTCAAATAACTAACTTTACTATTCCAAATAATTTCTAATGGCTTCCTTGGTTTGATGCCAATAATTTTCCAAGGCGAATATGCCTATTGCGAAATCAATTCTTTTTTTTGTCGAATGAGACCATGCCTTGTCGCAGATCTCGGATGCATTCATAGCAATTTCTGGTGCATTGTTCCAATTTCAGCATAATAGTCCCGTTGTAATTGTTCTATAAAGCTATGGTGCACCACCCCGTCGATGATCCAGATGTGTTTCGACCCTTCATCAACATCCAACCACTGCCTAGACTTGCGGCGGTTATCAGCGAAAATTCATTTTTCATTGCAGGCTGCTATCCTGTTTAAAAATGAATTAAAAGTATTTTTTTCTGATGAGGCAAATATGGAGTCAAAAAGAAGGCGAAAATCATAAAGTAATAAACGCACACTCCACCAGCTTTTGGATGAGTATAAACAATAAAGCTAATTTTTTTGTATCTGATCACAAAGATATCACATTTTCAAATGATTTTCATATTGAAAAATTCTTATGTAACAACCCAATATATAACCACTGACTGTAGTAAAGTTCTTGTGCCAAGTTAACTTTGCCCACCTACTTTATCTATTAAATCTTTAGCGTTAAAGAATGCAATTATAGTTTTTAACTTCCCAGTATATGGGAAGTTCTTGAAATCGCCTCGAAAATTGAAATTTTTAACATATCTTTACGTTTTGGGTTCTTTAGAGTATATTGTTTTTAGAAAGAGATTTATCTGTGTGTGCGTTCCTGGACTGTTTTTTCTACGAGCATAACTCACGTAGAAAAAGTCCTATTGACTTCGTTGAGGTGTCAATCTTTGCAATCTTAAGAGCTATTTAGTTTTGGTACACTTCGGCCGGGGGGGGGGGGGGTTGTTGTTTTGGCTATTTGAAGATCATTTCTGTCATGCGCTATATCTCACGAGCCAAACATAAGATTTGCATCGTTAATGTGCCAAACGATGCGTATTCACATTTATGTGATTCTATCAAATTTTGAGAAAAAAAGTTTGAAGCCGTTTTTTAATTTATTAAAAAAAGTGCAAAAATTTAGGTCTTTTCATAAATTTTTAACCTGATTAGCGTAACACAGTAATCAATGAAGTGGGGAAGTGTGGTTTCGGCGTGACGGATGGTATCCTCTTCAGGTGCTGTCATTTACCATCCGCCACCAGACAGCACGACCACGATTAGGCTTATTGATGGATTAAGCTCATCATACTTCAACTAATTTTTATAATTATTTGCATCCGCGAAGTATAATGACTGTCAATTTTTTTAGTTGGTATGTGCCTACGTCGTTATTGTATATACATATTAGTAAGGATTTGAACCTCCTAGTCTAGCCGACAACTTTCGCCTACTAGTGTGCTTTTTGGTTAACAATTTGCTTACACTATGCTTGCACATTGATGGAGGTTCATTTACTGTCGGCTAGAGTCGGAGGTTCAAATCTTTACTAATATATACAGTAATCAATGTTTGTAAAATTTATATACTCCAAACAGTTTTGTAAAAAAAACAGCAAAACTTTTTCTCATGATTACAAAAAAAATTAAATAAAAAATAATTAAGAGTCATCATGACCTTCAAGGTCATATAAGTTATTCACCATATCTCGCGAACCAAATATAGTATTTTCATTATTAATGTGTGAATCGACCCGTATTAACATTTTTGTTATGTTTTTAAATTTATACAAAAAATCCTCGAAGCCATTTTTTAATTCAATAAAACAAATGCGAAAAATTAGGCTTTTTTCATCAAAAATAAATTTTCAACCTGATTTGCACAGCACAGTAATAAATGTTTATAAAATTTATTAACTCTTATCGGTTCATGTAGAAAAACCAGTAAAACTTTCTTCTATGATCACAAAAAAAAAAATTAAAAATAAAAATTCATTAAAAGTCACCATGTTAAAAAGGTTCACACGAATGATATTACCTGATAACTTTTATTCTAAAGATATTGTTGATAAGTTAATCAAAGTTTATGAATATTGATTTCACAGTACCATATTTTTACTTAAAACAAAGCAAAATTAGTAAGTAAAAAAAAAGTAGAGCCAAGCAAAGAAAAAATTAACGTGGCATAAACTTTGAGAAACCGGCAGAAATATTGAGACAACGAAAGAAACTTTGAAATTTGATGAAATAAGTGCTCCTTAGTACTTCGTCTGTAAGCCTCGAGCTCCTAGAACACCACTCAATCGTCGCGGCATCGATGAAACCAATTTATGGAGGTAAGAAAGTTAATAAGGTGGTTGCGACTTGTAATGGGAGTTCTATTGGATTGCAGTCTGGTGATTGTGGGGGCGTTTCCAGAACGCGCGGACAGTTATATAACAGCCATTCCCTTGTTTTATGGGCTTTGTGTTTCGGGTCGTTGGCTTGGTAGTAGGTAAACGTCCTCAGAATCCCCAATTTTTTTGCGCTGCTATGTAGGTTCTACCTTAAAATATTAATGTACGTCTCTGCAGTCATAATTCCATCAATGATAGCGGGTGATCCGACTCTCGAAGCTGCGAAATACCCCCATACCTTAACGTTTTCGCCACCGTGTTTGAGAGTTACACGAAGGCTTTCGAGCTGCACTTCCGTATTCGGTTTTCTCCAAACCTTCTGCCTGCTGTCACTCTCAAAAATGTTAAATTTTGATTCATCAGAGAATATGACATTGTTTCAAAAACTTGCGGGTGCATGAATATATTTGGCAGCAAAGTCGATGCGTTTCAATTGGTTCGCGCGCTAATGAATAGTTTTCGTCGGGCCATGCACGAATTGTATCCTTTATTTTTCAGAACTCGACGAATTGTTCTGTCCGAAATTGAAGCCTCATGTCCCGCGGATAGGTCAACAGCGATTTGCGAAGCACTCGCTTTTAGGTTCTGGACAACACATCGCACAATAAACCGTTTGTCTTTCTCGGAAACTTTCGAGGGGCATCCCGATGGTGTCTTAAAGTCTGTTATGTTTTCGTCGTTGAATCTTTTTATTATACGATAGACAATAGGTTTAGTTAGTTTTTCCTTTCGCGTAATGATACACAACCAACTGTGGCTTCTCAAAGGAGGTATTTCCCAATTCTTTCGACATCTTCAATTCATTTCAACAGGAATCGTCCATTTGCGGACACTAATTGCAAAATTGTATCAGGAATAGTGTGACTCATTTACTTTGATGAACCTTTTGCGGTTTTCGGTTATTCAGAACCAGTACAGTAGCGTCGATATGTGAATGAATTGTGTTGTCTCAATGTTCCTGCCGGTGTCTCAAAGTTTATGCCACGTTTATGTTTTCTTTGCTTGGCTCTACTTTTTCTTTTTACTTACTAATTTTGCTTTGTTTTAAGTATTTGTTGTGAATAGTGATCATTTGTTACTTTATCAATAAAGTTGATGTTTGCACTGCCGTACTTGTCCCTGAATCGTGATATCTTAATATTCTTTGCAATTGTCTCAATGTATAGGCCGGCCACTGTATATATACTTGCTAGAAAAAGTCTGCGTTCACCTGCTGTCAATCAGTTTGTAACTTTAAAAAATCAAAAACAAACAAATATTTTCTTGACTTGGTTTCATATATATATTTATTAAATATTTCTTAAGTAGTCGACGCATGTGAGTTCATTTATTTTGCTTTTACTGTTTTTGAGATAACGGCCCTTTTCTGAGAAAACATACGAAATCGAGGCAGAGTATGGCGAGTACTGGCGTTGGCAAGTTGGAGTTTATCGAATCGACGATGGATAGATTTGCATATCTCAACATTTTGAAAAATAATTTGAGGCAGAGTGCCATTAAACTCGGCTTAGGCTCAGATTTTTGCTTCCAACATGATTGTGATCCGAAGTATACATCCGAGATAGTGAGGCTTTGGTTACTCTATCATGTTCCAAAAGACCCCCGAACACATGGGATTCGCTAGAGACGAAAATTCGACAACACTCAATAACAAGTAAGAAAATGTTCAAAACTGTTTTCACAGAAGAGTGGGAGAAAATAAGTGCTGAAGAGACAGCAAAGCTCGTCAATTCAATGCCGAACAGGCTCCGAGAGGTTATAAAGAACCGGAATACCCAACAGTTACTAACAAATTTAAATATGTTTTACTATTTTCTATTTTATTATTTTTATTAGAAGTGAACGCAGACTTTTCTGCCTCGTTTTTGTATGTTTTCTCAGAAAAGGACCGTTATCTCAAAAACTGTACAAGCGAAATAAATGAACTTATTTGTGTCGAATACGTAAGAAATACTTAATAAATATGTGAAACAAAATCTGGAAAATATTTGTTCGTTTTTTGATTTTTTACAGTTACAAACTGACACCAGGTGAACGCAGACTTTTTCTAGCAAGCGTACATATAAATGTTGAGAGGTTAGGGCACATGTCAAAAAAATTCAATGTTTTTAATAATTGTATGGTGCTTCAGAGTTATCTGTATTATTTTATTTAAATTAAATCGCCGAGTTGCGCCGAAGTTTTTTTGGTATGCAAAGGATTTAGGTGTGATGCTCTATTTTTGTAGGTTACGAAAACATTGCTTGCACGTAATCTTCCTTATGAGTCACGTGAAGACGATAAAAAGTCTCATTTTTCGAAAGATAAAAATATGTCCAAGATTTCAAGTATTGAAAGTGTTTGAACAATAAAATTCGGATCTGGCAGAATCGTAAGAAAAAGAGGGAATTGATGTCAAAACAGAAAGTTCACAAGTGTAAAGCTAAGGCGTTTTATAAACTTTCACGTGAAAAGCAATAAAAACTTGACACAATCCCGACTACGCGCTTTAATCCGAGGATCCAAGACCGAGAGCCCCACCATTTTGGACGCTCCTCGACCCAGGATGCCTCGTGTGTACACGCGCCGCATGGACTGGCACAAAGTCGACCGCATAGTGGCGGTCCCGATTTAACATTTTTCGCGGCTAGCTCACCGAGTCGTGGGTTTTAGAAAAGAGAGGAACCACGGAACCAACCCATTCTCACACGCGTCACCAAGGAAAAATCACACCACTTGTTTTGTTTTATTCCATTTTTTATTTAAATAACAATAACCTTATTGGTTTCAATTAATAATGAAAGACAATTTTCAACGATCGGAACATTATTTTTACGTCTTACATTCACTATTTCACAAAATCGATAAATATAACAGACCGCTGGCTGCTGCGTGAGCCATGAGTGTGCTGCGTTTCTAGCAAAAACCTTGCTTCTTTCAGCCGATTAACTCGACACTTTCCTTGAAGCACCTTGCAACTAATTTATATATTTCACGCTTGGATCACTGCGATCCAAAAGGTACCTTGCTTGATTCAAAATGTCATACTTATCTAATTTGCTGCATTCCAACACTGGATTTTCAAGCTCCAATGGTGAAATTGCAATATACGAGCGCCTTATCGACATCGACTCGGAAAAGCGCATCATTAGGCAGGCTCCGTAACACGATAGTGACTCCTTCATCGCCATCAGCCGCTGCTTTTCCGACTCCTTCGATTTCACTAGCAAGCGGGCGACGTTTAGATTGCCGATTAACAGCAGGCTCTCCGGTTCGCACTCAAGCCAAACGCGTTTGGCAGGATGCCCATAATCCTTGGGCCTGATGAGCACCTCGTTCGGATTTGGCACGCGCTCAGCTATCTTCCAACAAACCCTTTTCGCTGCTTTTCTTCTCCTGATACAACACACAACCTCTCGATCTGGACTCCTGATCGCAACTCCACTCAGCCCCCACATACAGATCACTCCCGTCCCTCGTTCCGTTCCACAACTTTCCCCCACATTTCCGGTTTATCGAACATTCGATATTCTTTTTCGCGTAGCGTGGCATGATCGCTCACTCGTATTCGCGAAAGCTCGAGCACGATCCGAGGGTTGGAGCGAGACGACGTGTTTTAATAACTTTTTCGGAAATGGGTGAGCTTTATACTTTCAGCCAATCGTTGCCAGGTAAGTATTCTACGGAATTATTTATTTCGGGCAGAAAAGGCTCGAAGATAATTTGAATATAATTATGAAGGGTACGCAACAAACTTTCATGCTTTGTATCGACGTGTACCAGGAGCAACCATCGCCGAAAACTACAGTCACAAAATGCCATTTTTTCATTTTGTTGCGTGAAAACGGATTCGCCACATCATCTATGGTTAGACAGAATAAGAGACTGAAAAAACGCCTTTCGAATAGAATCCGCATTATTGCACCAACTGCAATCGTCCGTAAATAGAAACATTGAACATTTATGTTTTTTGGGGACTTAAGTGGTAAGCATAGTAAAAAGAGTCACATTACCACACAACAATACATTGGCTATGAAATAAAAGCTTCAAGAATTTAAAAACAACAAATTTTTATCCGATGAGGTAGTTTTTTGCTCGCGAATGTAGCTTTCGGACGAGTTGTGCAAGAAAAATGCGAGACAATCTAGGCTGAGATAGGCTACATAAACCTTTTCGTCAGGACAGGTCAATACAGAAAGCCAAAGGCTTTAGAAATGTTAAAAATGGTTGTTGGAATCAGTAATGCCAAAAGTATAATCCTGACAACGACGATAAGTGAAGCACCTCTTAAATTACATATTTAATTCAGGAACGGAGTCTTCATTATCACTTGTTAAATAGAAAGCGAAACTGCATCAAATCAAAGTGTTCATATTTAGTGTCCCAAGAAAAATGATAGATGTTGTTCAATTACTTCTCAAGCTATTTATTGATAATTGGCGGTCCAACCCCGAATAGCAATGACACATTGGCGTTCTGAATGATGAATGTATAACGTAAGTAGCAAAAAAATATTTGCAATAATATAAAAACTTGTTAAGTAGGATCAACAAAAAACCTCAATTTCTCATTGCGTCAACATATGGTACGGTGAGTAATATTCAATGTCAAAGTTGAGGAAAAAAATGCGACAAAAATTTTCGTTCTTCATGTTTACCATTTGAAAATTACTTGAAAACTTTTCAAGTTTAACAGAAGTATCAAAACTAGAAGAGCTTCATGATTTTTTAAAAATAAATTTCAGACTTCCTTCCGCAGCGCGGATTATATCAAAAATTACATAAAAATTCACTTTTTAAGGTGTTCACGGGGGTGCTCATAAATTCTGAAGGATGCTAGATGAATTCTAGCGGATTTTTTTGTAAAACAAATGATTTTCTACGACAGCTGCCGAAATTAATTTTTCAAGTATATTTACGTTCTCGCAGCGTGAGTGCTGAAAGTGACCCAAAAGCTTAATAATTTTCAAAAAAAATTTAAACAATTTTGGTTGAAATTTTGATGTTTGATGTTGATCGACTAGAACTAAAAAAAATCTTTTTTGGTCGTTCAAACTTCATTATAGGCGATGTTTAGATTAGCACTTGAGTATTGCAATTCTTAATTAAAATGATGTTTATTTTACTTTACAATCATCAATCATGTTTATTTAAGAATTATTTATTAAATTAATTATTAAGTCTTTATAATATCTATGGAATTCTTTATGATTGTTACATATGAAATTTCCGATTTTCAAGTAGAAAATTAACAACACTTAGTTTTTCAAATAACTAACTTTACTATTCCAAATAATTTCTAATGGCTTCCTTGGTTTGATGCCAATAATTTTCCAAGGCGAATATGCCTATTGCGAAATCAATTCTTTTTTTTGTCGAATGAGACCATGCCTTGTCGCAGATCTCGGATGCATTCATAGCAATTTCTGGTGCATTGTTCCAATTTCAGCATAATAGTCCCGTTGTAATTGTTCTATAAAGCTATGGTGCACCACCCCGTCGATGATCCAGATGTGTTTCGACCCTTCATCAACATCCAACCACTGCCTAGACTTGCGGCGGTTATCAGCGAAAATTCATTTTTCATTGCAGGCTGCTATCCTGTTTAAAAATGAATTAAAAGTATTTTTTTCTGATGAGGCAAATATGGAGTCGAAAAGAAGGCGAAAATCATAAAGTAATAAACGCACACTCCACCAGCTTTTGGATGAGTATAAACAATAAAGCTAATTTTTTTGTATCTGATCACAAAGATATCACATTTTCAAATGATTTTCATATTGAAAAATTCTTATGTAACAACCCAATATATAACCACTGACTGTAGTAAAGTTCTTGTGCCAAGTTAACTTTGCCCACCTACTTTATCTATTAAATCTTTAGCGTTAAAGAATGCAATTATAGTTTTTAACTTCCCAGTATATGGGAAGTTCTTGAAATCGCCTCGAAAATTGAAATTTTTAACATATCTTTACGTTTTGGGTTCTTTAGAGTATATTGTTTTTAGAAAGAGATTTATCTGTGTGTGCGTTCCTGGACTGTTTTTTCTACGAGCATAACTCACGTAGAAAAAGTCCTATTGACTTCGTTGAGGTGTCAATCTTTGCAATCTTAAGAGCTATTTAGTTTTGGTACACTTCGGCCGGGGGGGGGGGGTTGTTGTTTTGGCTATTTGAAGATCATTTCTGTCATGCGCTATATCTCACGAACCAAACATAAGATTTGCATCGTTAATGTGCCAAACGATGCGTATTCACATTTATGTGATTCTATCAAATTTTGAGAAAAAAAGTTTGAAGCCGTTTTTTAATTTATTAAAAAAAGTGCAAAAATTTAGGTCTTTTCATAAATTTTTAACCTGATTAGCGTAACACAGTAATCAATGAAGTGGGGAAGTGTGGTTTCGGCGTGACGGATGGTATCCTCTTCAGGTGCTGTCATTTACCATCCGCCACCAGACAGCACGACCACGATTAGGCTTATTGATGGATTAAGCTCATCATACTTCAACTAATTTTTATAATTATTTGCATCCGCGAAGTATAATGACTGTCAATTTTTTTAGTTGGTATGTGCCTACGTCGTTATTGTATATACATATTAGTAAGGATTTGAACCTCCTAGTCTAGCCGACAACTTTCGCCTACTAGTGTGCTTTTTGGTTAACAATTTGCTTACACTATGCTTGCACATTGATGGAGGTTCATTTACTGTCGGCTAGAGTCGGAGGTTCAAATCTTTACTAATATATACAGTAATCAATGTTTGTAAAATTTATATACTCCAAACAGTTTTGTAAAAAAAACAGCAAAACTTTTTCTCATGATTACAAAAAAAATTAAATAAAAAATAATTAAGAGTCATCATGACCTTCAAGGTCATATAAGTTATTCACCATATCTCGCGAACCAAATATAGTATTTTCATTATTAATGTGTGAATCGACCCGTATTAACATTTTTGTTATGTTTTTAAATTTATACAAAAAATCCTCGAAGCCATTTTTTAATTCAATAAAACAAATGCGAAAAATTAGGCTTTTTTCATCAAAAATAAATTTTCAACCTGATTTGCACAGCACAGTAATAAATGTTTATAAAATTTATTAACTCTTATCGGTTCATGTAGAAAAACCAGTAAAACTTTCTTCTATGATCACAAAAAAAAAATTAAAAATAAAAATTCATTAAAAGTCACCATGTTAAAAAGGTTCACACGAATGATATTACCTGATAACTTTTATTCTAAAGATATTGTTGATAAGTTAATCAAAGTTTATGAATATTGATTTCACAGTACCATGTTTTTATTTTAAAAACTGCTTATTTTTTGAAAAACCAAAAAAAAATCAATCAAATTTGCAATTGTGCTAATCAATACTTTTCAAAATCATATGCTTTAAAAAGGTTCCATAAATAAAAAAATTGTAGTTTTTAGTAGTTTTGTTCTTTAGTGTTTGCACGATTTCAATCACTTCCTCCATCATCATTCGTAATGCTTTTTACTTTTTGCATGCAATTAAACCGATTATTCAGTGTTTTTCAAGACCAACTGAAAATAACAAATGAGTATTAGTCTCATTTATGTAAAATCGTGAAAAATACAAATTCATTGATTATGCCGAATTCATGACATTCACATTTGGTAGCGCTCTTTTGTCCTTCAAACATCGATATCAAAATAACAAATAAAGTAGAAGAGGCTTCGTAACCTGCCCCCCTCACCGATTGATCCGCGTCAATATTCAATCAAACCAATGCACTCCCATTCACCAAAAGCCTTAATCAATGGACGCTCCCGTAGATGATATGATAAGTAAAAACTCATTCCAATTACTGTTATGAGTCCTCTCATTATTAAAGTATTTTCATAATTATTTTTGTGTTTAATATTTTTCATATTTATATGGATATTACTGCGAAGTTGACCGTGTGGACCTAAAGGGTCGCACCTCGCGGCTTGTTTTTATCGGAATCGAACACATGACCGCGGGACAGATGCACTGTTCCTTACACTGCACCGCTTCTGACAGACGAAAAAACTTAATAATTGATAAGCGACGCTAAAAACTTTGAAGGCTGTTTTCTCAAAATCGGGAGGGGGTGTTGCGGTCTAATATTTTAAGGATCGAATATCCTTGACGTCTTCTACTTATGTATGAGAGGGCAAGGTCGTGCCTAAGACTAATTGCATTCTCAGTGTAAAACTAGCAACACTAAACAATTTAAGTCAGTTTAATTACAAGAAAAAATTGTATTCTTGTTTTAAAAAAAAATATATCATTTGTTCCACACTCAAATTACAACTGAACTCTTACACTCTGAGTTTCCTATTTATATCTTGTTAAAAACTGTTATCTTATCTTAGGAAAAACGACGGACAGGACTAAGGTCATTATTGCAAAGGTCATTAAAGATAACCCTGATATGCATATGTGGCTATGGTAATATTCTTTCAAAAAGCGCCTATGCATTTTCTTTTATGAGTAAGAAAACATCATGTTTATTACCGAAAGGGATGGCTATGCAGTTAAGTTTTAAAAGATGTTTCACGAAAATGTGTCTACGCATTTTCGTCAGAACCAGGACTTGGCTGGGATGATCAGTGGGTTGTGTCTCAACTAGGTCTGCACATATAATACTGAATGAAATCTTTTAGTCAACATTGCTATGACATAATGCATAATGCATTAGGTGTTATATCACCGAGTGCACTTGATGAATAATGATATGCATCATATGGCTCGTGGTTCAATTATGTTGTCATTAATGATTTCATAATATGAGAAATAATTAATTTTGAGAATACTTAAAAACATTCGTTGAAAGGTAGGATTTCTTTTTTCTCAGACTGAATTATAACTGATAAACATTTAAATATGGGATACAGCTTCAGTTGTAGGATAGTGTGATGAAAGTGATACAAACTTCAAAGATTTGGTAGAAAAGCATCAAGAAGACCTATCAGAATCTATATTTAGCTGAGTTAAAACAATGAAAGCACTGAACACAGTAATTAACTAGTGATAAAAAAACATTTTTAAGTTTAACGATATTTTAGTCTTCAGAAAATTTCAAGGCAAATTAGAAAAAAAATATTTTGAAACAAAAATCAAAAATTAATAATCTCTTTAGCAGTGTTTAAACAAGAATATGTATAATTTGTTGAAAATTATCATGTTGTTTCGATTTCATGAACAAGTTCAATTTTGCGAACGATGCGGATTTTCATTAGTTTGCATGCTTATACCATGTATATATGAAGCAGGTTTAAAAATTTCTTCAAAAATCTTTTATTGTATATTCTTTTTCAGTATCGTAACCAGTTGGTTCTTCAGGAAGATGCTCGCCTTCATATTCAAAAAACAGCTCTTCAACAAAAACAAGCTGAATTGAAATCTGTGGATCAACGTATTCTCGAATTACAAAATAGATTACAAAAGAGAAAAGCATCAAATTTAATCCAATCAAATACCACGAACATTTTTTTGAGTCAACTAACAGATTACGAAACAAGTAATTTTTGTGCCGTATCACGAGGATTAGGATATATCGAGAAGAATAAAAATTCGTTGAAAGCACACTCTTCGAACTATTTTCCTCCTTGTCAACGAATAATTCCTCGAATTAATGTTGCCGCCGTGGAACCGTTTCTTCATATACCGCAAAATTCTGCGAAGAACGTTGTTGTTAATCCTAGAAGTAAAACACGGATTGACAATGTTATATTGACGTCAATTGAATGTGATGAAAAATGGGAAGAAAAAAATGCAATCACTAAGCAAATTGATTCCAATGATATAACATCTAATAAACTATTATTCAAGGATAAAAAGGTGAAAAATCGATTTCATAATTGCGAAAGTGAAGAAGGTACCTTAATTTCTGAAGGACAAGTAGATCGATATGCTTTTCAAAATACAGCAATTATTACTAGTAATACTTTAGAATTTGGTGGATTTAACTCATCAATATCAGCAATATTAATCAAACCACCAGAGTTTACCGACATAAGCACTACCGAAAAAAAATATGTATCGAAGGACGTAGTTTTCTCGCAAATAACACCCTTCCCTTCACGTAAATCTATAAGTGGTGTAACCTTAACACCAGTGTCAGAAGTTTCACCGCAAATCAAAAGGGTTAAAGTGAATATGGTTGCGCCAAGTAATGCCCTTATACCAGATTTAGATGAGCACGTGCCTACTCTTCCGCCAAAACCCAACAGACCCTACAATATTGAAAATGAACAAAATGTAGGAGCAGAGAAGGAAAGAAACACTAAAACCAGTAGGTGTTCATTAGAAACAATAAAACCGAATCAGTCGACGTTGTTGAGTCTATCATCGGGTCAAGATACTCAGCCGATTAAAGCACGTCCTTTGACAATAAAAAAACAGCCTTTATCTGAACAACCGAAATTAAAAATGTTTTCTATAGGGGTCAATTCAACGCGCAAAAAGGAAATGTTTCAACCTTTAGTATTGAAAGACGTAGAAAATAAAGTTTCTACCACTGATTGTACTCTTGCCAAAGGTAATGTTACCTGCAAGCAAAATACTCCGCAGCTAACAGATTTGGACGAGATAATTGAAGAAAAATTGCAAAACGAGCAAAATATGTCAGATCACCAAATTAAGCTATCACGAAGAGTTAGTTTTGATCCTCTGGCGTTACTTTTAGATGCAAGTTTGGAAGGCGAATTAGATTTAGTCAAAAAAACTGCAACAGAAGTAGTGAATCCAAGTGCAGCAAACGACGAAGGAATCACGGCTTTGCACAATGCAATATGTGCTGGGCATTTCGAAATAGTGAAGTACGTCTTATGACATTCTAACGGTTAGTCTGAACAAATAATGAAACAACATGTTTTTGGACAGGTTTTTAGTTGAATTTGGCTGCGATGTTAATGCCCAAGATTCAGATGGCTGGACACCACTTCATTGTGCTGCTAGTTGCAACAACTTAGTCATGGTCAAATTTTTAGTTGAATTCGGTGCATGTTTGTTTGCGTCAACACTTTCTGACCATGAAACACCAGCAGAAAAGTGTGAAGAAGATGAAGAAGGATTTGATGGATGCTCAGAATATTTATATGGTAAATATAAGAAGAAGAGAAAGTCTTTATAAATATTTTATTCTTTTAAGGTATTCAAGAAAAGCTTGGCATACTAAATAACGGAGAAGTATATGCAGTATTTTCTTATCATGCACAACAATCTGACGAACTTAGTTTCCTAGTGAATGACCGTTTGATTATACTTCGGAAAGGAGACGACGCAGAGCGAGAATGGTGGTGGGCAAGAACTGAATCCAATATTGAAGGATACGTTCCTCGAAATTTGCTAGGTGTGAGTATCATGTTAGGTTGAGATATACATAATCTCGTACTACAGGAAAAAAGAATCAGTTTGTATTTAGCTGAAAATTTACAGTGCCAAGATTCTATTTACGACAACAAAAATTGCGACCGTTTATGTTGAGGCCTCTCATCTGGTTTTGCAGAGTGCTTTAATTGACCTCTTTGTATGTTTTGTTCCCCTTTAGTTGAAAGTTTTGTTTATTTTAGTGTGTTATGTTGGTTGGTTGTAGTGGCAGCCCCCTTTGTCAAAAGGCGGCTCACTTAGGCCAAGATAGGTCCATTGTGATACCACATTGAGATAGGGTGCGGCACTAAAACCTGTGAGATGACGAGAACCAATTAGATTCTCGTATGATGTCGGCTATGCAGCTAATATTTAAACTGGCTACTTCCGTGAGGCTGTCCAGGAAAGCCTAACGTTTGCGTTGGATAGTGCCGGGCATTCACACAGAAAGTGTTGGATCGTGCTCCTCCGATCTGCAGCTGCGACAGAAATTGTGGAAAGGGGAACCCAGTCTTTCTGCGTGTCTGCCAATGAGACAATGCCCCGTCAGTACGGATACGATGAAACTTAATGTTTCACGGCTCGTGTTGAGGAGATGCTTGGTGCACTTTGAGCTTAGTGCGTACCAAGTTTGCCTGGTTGTCCTGCAGGTTTCTTCCAGCAGCCAGGCCCTATTTGCAGCCTCTATATAATACTGCTTGAAACTTAGCTTGACGGAGGTCTATGGATGGCCGACTTGAGGTGTTAGTGTATAATCCTGGAGCTTAGTGCCAGCTCTAGCTAGGACATTAGCTTCGCAGTTCCCAGGTATATCACTGTGACCCGGCACCCAGCAAAGAATCACTTCACGGTAAAGCGACATCGCGTTCAGTAGTGTGCGACATCCCATTACAATTTTGGACGAGGTATACACGTTGGATAATGACGGCCTTATGTATTGCGATGGCCTCTGCCTAAAAAACACTGCAGTGATATGGTGGCCGGAAGAATAGTCTCAGGCCTAGCTGTACGGCCATAGCCATAGTCAACTTTTCCATCCATCTTTGATCCATCAGTGTAGATGTCGACCGATTCCTGTATCATATTTCCTTCTATGATCCAGTCATCTTTGCTAGGGTTGACGGACTTGAAACAGTGGTGGAAACAGAGAATCGGAGGGGTGAGGTCTACTTTCTCTGGCGTTGGTCTATCCCTCCGTAATATGGTGGAGTGACCGTGCTTTCAATCGAATAGCAGAGCACTTGGCCTGCTGTTCCGTTAGGAGCTCCGTCGGGAGCCAATTCAATAGCATAAACAATGCCTTTGTTGGGGTAGTGCGCATAGCCCCGGTGATTTCAATAGCTGCAGTCCTCCTGACCCTGTTAACCAGGTTCGCGTTTGATGTTTTTGCCATCGCTGGCCACCAAATAACCACGTCATACAGAAGGATTGGTTCCACTATCGCTGTATAGAGCCATGATACAGTTTTGGGTTTCAGTCCCCATCTTCTCCCAATAGCTCTTTTGCAGCAGTAGATTGCGCATGCCGCTTTACGCGCTCTTTCTGCTATGTTCGCTTTTCACGCGAGTTTGTAGTCCAGAATCAGACCTAAATATTTAACTTGGTGAGACGGTATGAGGCTTATCTCATCGAGTTTGGGTGGGAGAAATCTTTATTTTTTCTCGTGAAGAGCACAAGTTCCGTTTTCTGCGGATTAATCTTTAGACCGCACTCTTTGCTCCACTTAGTACGAATACCTAGGGCAAAGTTTAGTATTTGGGTATGAAGACTATTCTAGGTTCTTTCCACCGCTGTGGAATATAAGCCATATGTAGACATGCATTAAAGATGGCTTTTAGCCATGGTAGCGCTATATTGATTCCCTGCTGGATCTCAACTGGTGAAATGTTGTCCATTGATTGCTCAGCGTAGAAGCTTGTGTAGTACATGTACATACCATGTAACATCATAGCCACCTGTAGTACATATACATACCATGTAGTACATATACAAACCATACAACATCATAGCCACCAATCATGCATACAATTCTTACATGCACTACTTTTCGATAAACTCATAGAGTACCCCTGTACTCAACATATGAGCATCGATAATTAGCTATGAACTCAGACACGACCCACCTCAATGTCTCATGCATACTGGAAGGTATGGTCAAGTGTTTTAAATACTGATCTAATTAATGTTGTTCTGGGTACGGGCTAGTGCCCCTTTGCTGACCATAAGCATTAGAGTGCAATAAATGTAGGTCATGATTGCAACTGAATGGGATATGTATATTGATTGGGGAAATACGTTACCGTGAGAACCAAAACACGGCGCGCGTGATTGGTTCTGGTTAGTAATTTAGTTATTTAGAGTAGGGATATATTATGTATTAGTTTAAGAAAATTTTTGAATAAAAGAACGAGCTGGGCTTAGGCTCATCCTTATTAATCCAGGAGCAAGAAACTAAGGTTGCTGTTTTATTTAGCGACATTGCCTACCAGCGGCAAAGTTCTTAAGTTCTGGTTAAATGGACTAAGACTGCCTTTCTAGTTCGGCAGAAAATAAATTGCCTCTGTTTTCGGCAATTTAAACAAATAGACATATCGGCCGCCTGAAACTTTGTTTCTACGCCAAATATGTGGCAGACTCACTGCCTGTAGGTATACCCGAAATTATCGAGCCCATAACAATTTAAAGGTCATATTCTAGAGATATACCTCGCATCAGCCAAGAAGAGTATAGGCAACGGAAGCGACAGAGCGACGATGCGGTAACATTTAAACCAGTAACATTACACTTGTCTACAGGCACAGCGGTTGACAAGCATTTCGGGGGCGTATGTGGATCAGCATTGTCAGCCACATCCTCACTGCTCGGGAAGTGCGTGTCCATGAGAATGTCTAGCGTCTCGGAGCTGGATTTGGTCCAGGTCCCATTCGCGTCCTTGATAGACCCCAAAAATAAGAGGGTGGTCGTCATAACTTTTCGCAGACGACTGACATCCTTGGAGTGTTCTATTTCTGCACAGAAACTTTTCCACGAAGTGCGTTTTGCTTTTCTGATGGAGCATTTAAACTCCTTCAGTTTGAGTTATGTTAGACGCAATAACAACAAGAGAAAGATATCCTTACCATACCTATATCTGAGCGATTGATTGCACAAAAAGATAAGGCTATGCGAAGCCAAACTAACAATATTTACTTACTAGGAGAGGCTCAGGTTATGGAATCACAGATTTGGACGAAATTTGGCACATAAGTAGAAGACGTCAAGGATATTCGATCTTTAAAATATTAGAGCGCAACACTCCTCCGTTTTTGAGAAAAACGTCCTTAAAGTTTTTAGCGTTGCTAATGTATTATTAAGTTTTCACAACTGACAGAAGCGGTTTAGTGTAGGTAGCAGAGGTACTAGCACGCGATCAAGGGGTCGTGTGTTCGATCCCCGGTCGGGGTATTGATTCTCTTTTTGAATTATTGTCGTCGTCGTGTGTTCGATTACCGGGGTGAGTATTGTTTTTGCGAATAATTGGGAATGTAATTTTTTATGGTGAATCAGCAATGTTCACCTACAAATACATTTCTTTTTACAAATCAGCAATCTGTTCGTTCATTTAGATATGTAAATTATACTGAAAACTTATTGTTGAACGGTTGCGGTGCAATCAAACAACGGTTGTAATCGAGCAATATCATACTTGGCGGTAGGAACATCCCTTGTTCCTAGAATCAATCCTGCGCCCTCTTCGTGTCTCATAGCCAACTCGGCAAAAAGCAATAAACCAGAGTGACGCCCAACGTTGCTAGCCATAAATACTATGGTGGTCAGTAATTGTGACATATAGTAGATACTAGGGACGTAATTGTTTAACAGTTTCATAATTTCTGATTGCTCGGAGCGAAATCTTTGCTGGATGATCATATAGGCCTTAGTTCCTAGAATCCAGTCTTTGTTATCTCCGTGCTCAGTGCCAGATTGGGTAATTGGGTAGCAATAAGAGAAATGAGAAAATGAGTTTTCAGTATAATTTACATATCTAAATAAACGAACAGTTTGCTGATTTGTAAAAAGAAATGTATTTGTAGGTGAACATTGCTCATTCACCATAAAAAATTACATTCCCAATTATTCGCAAAAACGATACTCACCGGTGATCGAACAAACGACGACGACAATAATTCAAAAAGAAAAACAATACCTGGAGCGGGGATCGAACACACGACCCCTTGATCGCGTGCTAGTACCTCTGCTACCTACACTAAACCGCTTCTGTCAGTTGTGAAAACTTAATAATACATTAGCAACGCTAAAAACTTTAAGGACGTTTTTCTCAAAAACGGAGGAGTGTTGCGCTCTAATATTTTAAAGATCGAATATCCTTGACGTCTTCTACTTATGTGCCAAATTTCGTCCAAATCTGTGATTCCATAACCTGAGCCTCTCCTAGTTAGTGATGGTATCCGCAAGTTATCTTCAGGCAAAAAACGATTGCCAAACTCGGCATAAGAAATATGATCAGTTGACTCATGTGTAGCCAATAAACTCTGTATCCTGAATTCGTTTTTTTCCTTACAACATTCTACTTTTATATGAAATGTTTATTCATAAAACTATATGATAATATTTATTACGAAAAAATATATTTGCTCGTCCCAATCAATTACCAATATCCATGATACATATTTGCCACCTCCATATAGTTCACAGCTGTCGTTCTTTAGTGCAGATATAATTGTATATCAACACAAAAATAGATCACAAGTGCAATGGACGTTTGTGAAATGTGATAGTCTTGTGTGGTACGAAATGTTAAAGAGAATTCTGGCGTGCGAAGAACAATGCACGTGTTATGCGGTCACTTATTGTCACATGAATGTTTTTTTTATGTTTATTATATTAGTTTGAAAAGATATACCTCTTATGAATGTTTTTATGTTTAGATAACGTAAACACATTATTTTGATTTTTGTTTGTTTCAACGTTTTCTTCATTTCGGCCCAATATCGGTCGATTGGTAATCTACCGACATTTTGTAAATACCCATTTTTTACGGTCAAACGGTCGGTTGTCAAATTGTGTAGAATTTAGCATGGGCAATAAAACTATTGAAGCCTCATATCGTACTCGAAATTTTCTAATTTTATTCACATATTGTACCATGTGCAATTAGTCTAAATACCTCGAATTGCACACTCATTCAAAATGAAAATTTTCAAGTAAGCCAATGGTGCAAGTAAAAGTAAGTTCAATTCCTATTAAGTTTCAAAAGGATTTTTTTTAACTTTTTAATTGACAAAAAATCATTATTTTTTAAACACAAAAATGAAACAAATTCAAGTTAATTTTAATGTCAACTGCACCTTCATGGAAATATCGATGCCTTATAACGGAATTGGGCATTTTTCTGGATGTGTGTGTGAAGTTCGGAAAGTATATTTTATAAATGAATTGCTATTTTCCAAAAAAAAAATTGGATCAGCAATTGGATATATTATTGGAAGTATCAGAATAATAGTTTTGAATTTTGTATCATAAATGTTATGCCGTGATACAAGTCGCTAATCACATTGTATGTGCTTGATAAAAAGGCAGGCCTTTTTGGATGTTACATCCTGCCGTAACGTGCGCAAAATGTCTGTGTCCATGACGGTAGGCGGATATATTTCAAAAGCATCATACATAATTATTGCAGGCAGAGAGAAAAGTTGGAGAAATATAGTTTTCGTGGTATCATCATTGGTGACGGCGCATTCAGCTGCTTGAACGTTTCGCTAGCCGAAATATGGAATTAAGTCAAATTTTACTTATTAGGTGTAGAACTTTGCTCCCGCCGTTTTCATATAGGTTAGGTTTGTAGTGTGTAGTTGTTAAAATAAATTGACTACAGATGTCAGTCATTTACTTTTGACATTTGTAAACATATCCCGACAATAATATAAGCCGATTTCGGAGTTTATCGTAATATTTTCATTTTTTTTAAATGTCAGATTATACCCTGAATGCTCGACATTTGCGGGAAGTGTTACTTTTTCTATTCCAAAAAAATCTGCTGCTGAGGCATTTCGAATGCTTACATACAGTGATAGTGTAAAGAGTAAGAGAACATGTCGCGAGTGGTTTCAACGTTTCAAGAACGGTGATTTTACTGTTGAAGACAGGCACAGTGGTGGAAGAGAGAAAGCTTTCGAAGATGCAGAACTGGAGGAATTACTGAATGAAGACTCGTGCCAAAGTCAACTGGAATACGCAGTTTCCTTGGGAGTAACGCAGCAAGCTGTCTCTAAACGCCTTCAAGCCTTGGGGAAGATCCAGAAGGAAGGGCACTGGATACCCTACGAATTAAAGCCAAGAGATGTTGAACGGCGTTTATTTGCTTGTGAGCAGCTGCTTACACGGCAAAAGCGGAGGAATTTTCTGCGCCGTATTGTAACTGGTGATGAGAAATGGGTTCATTACGACAACCCGAAGCGCAGAAAATCATGAGGATTGCCCGGCCATACTCCCACGTCCACACCATGGCAAAATATTCACGGTTCCAAGGTTATGCCACGTATTTGGTGGGATCAGCTCGGTGTCGTATACTATGAGCTGCTAGAAGCAACTTAAAAAATCACAGGTGCACTTTATCGAACGCAATTGATGCGTCTCAGCTGGGCATTAAAGGAAAAACGTCCGCAATACAACGAGAGACACGATAAAGTAATTTTGCAACACGACAATGCTCGTCCCCACGTTGCAAAAGTGGTCAAAACGTACTTGAAAACGTTAAAATGGGAGGTTCTACCTCACCCGCCGTACTCTCCAGATGTTGCTCCGTCTGACTACCACCTATTTCGATCGATGGCACACGGCCTGGCCGACCAGCACTTCCACTCTTACGAAGAAGTCAAAAATTCGATCGACGAATGGATTTCAGCAAAGGATGAGGAGTTTTTCCGGCAAGGGATTCGTATGCTACCCGAAAGATGGGTGAAAGTAGTGTCAAGCGATGGTCAATATTTTCAAACATAAATATGTAACTATTTTTTTTAAACAAAGTCTTAAAATTACAAAAAAAAAAACGGTGGAAGCAAAGTTGTACACCTAATAATATTTCTGAAAAGATTTCATTTGGTGTAAAATTCATATAAAAAGATATAATATCTATAAAAAAACGGTGGGAGCAAAGTTGTACACCTAATAATATTTCTGAAAAGATTTCATTTGGTGTAAAATTCATATAAAAAGATATAATATCTAAATAAGTAAATTAAAAATAAAAACAAGCCACGTGGTGCGACCCTTGAGGTCCACACGGACAACTTCCCAGTAATATCCACATAAATATTAAAAATATTAAACATAATAATAATTACGAAAATAATGCTACTTCAAATAATAAAAATGTACTTCTCGTAAAAGTTATTGGAATGACTTAATATTAATCATAACATCTACGCGAGCCTTTTACACTTTTTAAATGGTGACTTTGAATGATTTTTTATTTTTAATTTAATTTTTTTTTGTAATCATGAGGAAAGTTTTTGCTGGTTTCTCTACAAAAATTGATAAAATTTTATAAATTCTACAAACATTTATTATTACGATGTGCAAATCAGGTTAAAAATGAATTTTTTTATGAAAAAAACACTACTTTTCCAATTTTTTTTAATTAATTAAAAAAACGCTTTAACGATTTTTTTAAAATATAAAAACATCATAAAATGATAATACGCATCGATTGACACCCTCATGATAGAAATACTATATTTAGTTCTCGAGATATATTATATGACGTAAATGACCTTGAACGTTTAATGATTTTTTATTTTTTATTTAATTTTTTTTGTAATCATGAAAAAAACTTTTGCCGGTTTTTTCACAAGGACTATTTGGAGTATGTAAATTATATAAACATTGATTATTTAGGTTTAAAAATCAGGTTAAAAATTTTGAGTTTTTGAAAAAATACCTAATTTTTTGCACTTTTTTTTTAAAAATTAAAAAAACGGCTCCAAGATTTTTTTAAAAAAATTTGATAGAATCACATAAATGTTAATACGCGTCGATTGACACCTTGCTCAAAAAAATAGTACGTTTGGTTCGCGAGGTATAACGCATGATAGAAATGACCTTCAAACGGGCAAAACAGCAAACCCCCCCGAAGTATTCCAAAAACTAATCAGCTCTTAAGATTGCAAAGACGCTTCGATTGACACCTCAACGAAGTTGATACGACTTTGTTTACGTGAGTTATGGTCGTAGAAAAAAGTGTTCACGAACGTACATACGTACGTACGTACACACACACACACACACACACATACATCTCCCTTTCTAAAAACACTTTATATATACTCTATAGACCTCAAAACGTAAAGAAATGTTGAAAATTTCAATTTCGATTTTCGAGGCGATTACAAGAACTTCCCATATACTGGGAAGTTAATAAAATATGAACATGGATTGTGAAATAGAATATGTTTCTGTTCACAAGCTCCTCGGTAGTGTGACAGCATGGTGCGGGTGGGACTCCCGGTTAGAGTCTATTCAATCCTTTCTTTTTTATCTTCTCACCAACGACTCAGTGAGCTGATCGGTAAAATAAAAACATTACATGGGACCGCCACTATGCGGTCGCCATTGTGCCATTTTTCGTGGGATGTATCGTCTACGGGCTTTCGGTTGAAATGCGCTCCAATCTAGTGCGGTCTTCAGCTGGGGGTCTGTTTTCCTGTGATAAGATCTTATAGGTATTCTTGTCATAGTTTGGTTTTGTGTCTTTACTTTACTAAACATTTTAATTTCGATGGGAATTGCTCCATCGCTTCTTAATGGCTCTTTTCAAGAATTGAAGCGTGAAAAGCTTCATTGATAGTCCTAATCACGTTTCACAGCTTTCATCAAATTTGTAGAAAACTGTATGCATGCCGGATTTCTACCGACTAAAGCCACCTCCGTGACCTTCAAACCACACTCTCTATCAATGTTCAGTAATTGTCCGTTTTTAGATTTCAGTAAATAGTACTTCCCAGACTAAGCTTAAGCAAAGAGTCCCTTTCGAAACCAGACAAGAATTGCTTTATTCCATCGTATTATGGAAATCGATTTCGTGGTAATGCAGGAAAAATTTACAAATCCCGAAAAGAAAGCATCTATCAACAAACCGCCGATCGTTGTCGCAGCAGCAGACGTGGAAGCCACCAATTCTGTGCCTGTATCTCCGATCTCCAAAAGAATCTGACTTAGTGCGCTTTTTCCAGCGCCATTGAAGTCGCGACACCCAGATCATGCCGAGCCACGCCTTATCCCTATTTTCCATTAAAGTTCGTGCTGACGATTAATCTCTTGGCCGGTGTCAGAAGCAGGGTGCCATCACCGCAGTCAACAGTGCCTAACAGAGCCTTCACGAAAAGATCGTGCACGAATCTTCGGCACACTGACGTGTGTTTGGCGACTTGAACGTGGTTCTTCTTAGTGGAGAAGTTAAGTGGAAAGTCTCGCGGAGAACCGAGTGTGACGAGTCGTTAAGAAGCTCAAAAGGCGGCATTGTAAATCAATTAACAATTGTCGGCTGTGAAGCTTTCGCAATCCCAACTGTTCTTAGTGCACGTAAGTGCGATTGGAACGTATAGTTGCGGGTCATCAATACCTAGGCTCCATACGTCAATATCCGATATATTTTCAAGTAAGTTGAAAACATTATTAAACGAATTGAGACCAGTCAAAAAGGAAAATCCGTATCCAGCGGAACGTGTTTATTGGTCAATCCTTCATTAGTCACCCCATTTTTGGTTCAGGATTAGTTTTATTTATTTTTATTTATGTGATTTTCTTCAATTATTATATTTGTGTATTCAACTTCGAAAAAAAATCGTTAATAAATTTTGCGTTATACGAGCATCACTGAGAGTTCCTTTCTGGGCCCTTCCTCCGTCTTAAGTTTGTCAGTAGAAATCCAACCCCGATTAAGGTAAGTATTAATGAGCCTAGATCACATGCAATTGCGCAAGTGCTAGGCCACGGTAGGGCAGGTCCAAGCAGTGACATCTGCGCCGGGCGAACTCCGCTCAAGCTTCTCATCCGCAAGAGAATAGTTCGCTCTCGTGGTATCCACTTTTTTGTTGTTCGTCAAGTCCGGGATATTTCGGGTTTTTTAAAGTTTTTTCGATTTTTCGCTCTTGAGTAGGCTTTTGCGGTCTCTTCTCTATATACGCACAAAAGTTTTCTTGGATAGTGTAAAGCCTCAAGAACTTGGTGTTTGAACTTTTGAATTGTTTCCTTTTCGGTCGGAATTTGTAATCGGGTAATTATTGGCAATATCTTGGAAAATAAGATTCAGGGTCACCTTACTAATGACATAAGACGCCGAACTGAGCTGGCAGCCGTTGCGCCTTCGGCTACTTCTTTCTAAAAACACTTAAAATATACTCTAAAGACCTCAAAGCGTAAAGATATGTTGAAAATTTCAATTTCGATTTTCGATACGATTACAAGAACTTCCCATATACTTCCCAGTAACAAGAAAATTTACAGTAGTTGCTTGCTGAATGCTCGTGTTGCTGAAAAATGTCACATGGGTAAAACCGTACGAAAAGCGGGATGGTTCAACTTGAAACGAATCCGAGGCATTTAGAAAAATACATCGTACCACATTGCGTTGGTTTCAATTTTGCTGATAATTTTAGTAGTTCCTCTTAGTTCGCGTGGGATTTGAATGTGAAAGGTACAATCATTGAAATTTATCCTTCATGCCAGAGTACAAATGAATTTGGAGTGCTACTAAAGCTGTTGGGGCAGTATACGTAGAGTATGGAATAAAATTTCAGAACAATAAAATGTAATGTGCTCGGGAGAATCTGTAACGCTTGAACTCCGAAGTAGTAGTTGTTTCCATCGACATCCACCAAAATTTTGTTTCTACGGATAAAAGAAAGGAATACGCATTTTATTGATAATCTTAATGTGCCTGCGACTATGATTGAGTCATGTTCATTGATTTCTCAATCGAAGAGCTACTCGGTGGACCGTGTGAAGCAATCCGATCCGATCTTAGTTTTCTTGAGTAGAAATCGTGTGGTCAAATTGTTTGAAGTTATGTTTAAATTTGGTCTATGGTTTCCAACTTTCTACTTTCATCCTGACCATATAAGTACACTGAAATTCAGTACTTGAAGTTCTCCCCGGCTGCCATTGAGCTAAATGATCTATTTTATTGTAGATATAGATCACCATTCATATTGGAAGAATTTCTGTAACGACGTTTGTTGATTATTTTAATGAAAATGAGCCTTAATTTTGGACTGCAGTTATCTGCCCAAAATGTAACCAACAAATTTCTTATCTAGTTTTTTTTTACTTCTTTGGGTATTTTATAGGTTAAACAACAATACGTTCAATGCCCGACAATTTAAAAGAAAAATAGCATATTTTCAAATAGATAAGATTAATTATTAATTCATTAAGTAATGTTTAAAGGTTAAATGGTTTCTGTATTTAGCGGCGCTGTTTAGATTCTAATAACAGTAACATATATTACAAAATAACCGTTTATTTTAGCTTCGTTGAAAGGGCGTCCGTCTTCGAGAGAGACACTGCGGTTTGTTTTATTCATCTTTCACTATGATGTTTTATAAATAAAAAAAAGGAATTATTTTCCATAAGAGAAAGTGATTTGGTTTAGGTTTATTTTTTATTATTACAATTTGATGTTTTCTTATTTTTTTTTTATTTTTTATTTGCATTATACTTTTATATTAATAATTTTTTCATTTATTCCGTGGCTTTCGCCATCCGTGTTTTATTATTTTTGGGATTGGATTTATGATTTTTTTTTCTGAAACGCATATGTGCTGATTGTAAGTCATAAGAGTTTTCTCAAGAATTTTCCCTCGCGAATATTTTTTCAATCTATTGGTGGCCCTAGCGCGCTAAACACAAACAAAAACGCAATAGTATGGTGGACCCAAGTAGCTAGCTCCGCTGAAGCTCGTCTTCCTTGCGGGAGTAACACGGCCGCTTGTGTTAAGACCGTTTTTGTTAGGTAAAGTAATTTTGATGTTAGTACACTCGGATAGGCTTTGTTCGCGATTTTCGACTTTCTCGGTATGCGGGCGAAAATTGATAAATAGAGTAAATCAAGAGGTATAGCCTCAAGAGTTTGACAATTAATTTAATTGAATGATTTTTTGGTGAGAATTTTGTAAACGGGCTGAATGTCACGAAACGAAAATCCAGGCCACAGGTAGTGAATACAACACCACGCGGCGAACTGAGCTGACATGTCAGCAGCCATCGCACCTCTTGCTTGGTACACGCCGCACCCGAACTAGTATGCACCACAAAAAGGGTTTGTTATTTTTCTTATTTCACTTTAGAACGTGAATTATTCTATATAGTCGTCCCCAACGAAATATGAGCCTTCTGCTACTATTTGGTTGGAAACCAAATCTTTTTATAGAATATAAGGTGTGGCAACATTTGGTCACCACATGTTTTAGATAGTAAGTAAGTTATATTGTAAGTAGTTAGGTGAGATTAGGGAGAATCAGACGGCAATTCGTTGGGTGACGCTATGAAGACAAGATCTAAAAAAAAAAAATAAAATACATGTATTAACTGGCGCAGTCGGAAAAGTCTTGGCATTAACTTCACTGGAAAAACAATGCTGTACGGACGAAGCGGAAATAAATATAAAAAAGTAAGTAAGCGATAAAAAGAAAATAGACAGTGAAGTGAGTTCAATCGTTTGATGACATTAATGGAAAAACAGTGCGTATTGACTTAAGAAAGAAAAAAGCAAACCGTGAAAATGACATTTAATATCGTGAGTGTCATGTGCCGTTTATGTTTGAGAAAGAGATCAGTGCAGGAGGTCACCATTGTCAATAACCCACTTGCGAGAGATAAAAGACAATCGCCAACAGAACCCAGGACCACTTCACCCGCAAAAAAGGCAAATGTCGTATGAGGAGGTATATAAGGTCTCCGTACGAATCCCAAAATTCGATGGGAACAGCGAAAGATATGACGTTCACAGTTTGACGGACCAGGCTAACAGAATCCACTTAAAGACCATCAACCTCGACAGAGAAGGAACAGATCTATCGGGTCATATTAGACAAAATTGTCGATCGTGCGACAAAAGTTCTTCGAAAATCAGACAGTGCTAGACACTGAGAAAATTAAAGAACTTCTACAAATAAACTTTGGTGTGTCAGAAACCCATGCCGAATTACTAAACCACGTTTCAATCGCAAACGATATAAAGCACTTAAGAAAAGCTTATATCATATTAAAGAAGTAACCAGAATTTACTCAAAACTAAATGGAATATAGGCAAAGTGCTGACCTTTGCTGTAGAAAAGAACAGAGATATTTTTCAAGGGAAACTTCAACCAATAGTCGATATAAGGCTAACAATTATTTACAACTAGGAAGACTTGAGTTTATAAATAATAATTATCTAGAACATAAGCCGATTGAAGGATTCGCAAGAGGATAGGATGTAACGACCAAAGAAAATACGAGCCTCCAAAGTATCTGTTGTGAAAACTCGGTAGGATCACCACGGAAAGAAAAACACGTCCGCTTTGTTTAAGGGTAAAGTGAATAAGTGAGTTTTATTATTTAAAAATGACATTCCTACTTTAGTTACAGTGGCTTACATGATTATTATTATCTTACATTTCAACACCCTCACTAAAATTTAATAATATTAAGCCTCTGTATCCACAATGGCAATTCAAAGTAAATTTAAATCGATAAATCATTTCTAGGAAACCAAAAACTTGTTAATTATGTAATCCAAATTTCTTAACAAATTTACTTAATTTTAAATGATTTATCGGCTTAGTCATGTTATCAGCAATCATCTCCTCAGTTGGCTTGTACTCCAATTTAATTACTCCGTCTGCCAATTTTTCTCGTATAAAATAATTTCTCACGTCTATGTGCTTCGTTCGGGAATGATAGCTGTTGTTTGCAGCACTATAGCACTTTTGCTATCGCAAAACAACTTAATTGATCGATAGCCGTTCAAACCGTTTCAGCCATAGAGCTTCTTGTATTGCTGCTACCATAGGTTTGAACTCAGTTTCTGTTGTAAAATGCGCAATTTTGGTTGTTTACGCGTATTCCATGAAACTGAGTTGCCCTGTGCCTTAAAAACGTAATCTGTCGTCGATCGTCTTTCATCTAAATCTCCAGCCCAGTCAGCATCACAGTATACAACCAGCTCTGGTTGTGCATCTTTGTAGAACCACAGTTTTGTATTGATTGTACCCTTGAAGTACCGCAAAACTCTTTTCACCGCTAGCCAGTGTATTTTACCAAAATTCGCATTGAATCGGCTAAGTGAACTTACTGCGAAACTTATATCGGGTCTAGTTGCTTGAGCTGCAAACATTAAACTTCCGGTGGCTTCCTGGTATGGGATCTTTTCGATTTCACGTCTTTCATTCTCATCATCGGTGCATATTTTCTTCACTAACTTTTGGTTGACATCCATTGGCGATGAAACTGGGTTGCATTCTTCCATTTTAAAACGTTTCAGTACGTCTCTGATGTAACGGCTCTGATCAATTGCTATTGAGCCATCACTACTCCTCGTAATGGTCATTCCTAGAATCGGTGATGCGACTCCAAGATCCTTCATCTTGAAATGAGTTGATAAATCATTTTTCAGTTTATCTCTTTATCTCCAAATCAACCAAAAAGTGATGATTATTTTAATCCGAAAAATCATGAAACTCAGATATCGCAGAGAGGCGCAACATTGGTTTCAATGGATATCAACTGGAACGAATCGGAACAAGAAATACAGCAGCTGTGCAGTGAAATAGACAAATCAGAGCAGAACTACTGCAAGCAAATTTTCGATTATCAATCTCGGAGCAGCAGGGGAGACCGTAACCAACAAACTACCGCTGATAACAACTAAAATAAATGGATGCCCAGCAAAAATATTAATTGATGCTGGTGCAACGGCGACTCTAATGGAAGAAGGATTGCCTGGAATAAAGCCCATATATGAAATCACACCTCGAATATTAAATGCTGTCGCTTATTCAACAAGATGTAACAAAGTGACAAAAATTAATTTAACCGTCGTGGCGTGCAGACGTGTGCTGGAGTTGTTCCGCAAAAATAATTTTATTTCTTAGTGATTCACCCATTTCTGATATAGTCAACAATTCGAATCGCGAACCTTTGATTTACCTGCTTCACTTTGTTACCCAGTAAAAGTGCAACCCTAGCAGTGCATTCCTATCATTTTTTTATGATAAAGTGCGCTCAATCGTTTTTCTATTTCTATTTTCTATTTTTCTTATTTTTTGCAACATGTGTGTGAGCTTATCGGTTTTTGATTTTTCGCAAAGAGTGCAGCCTTACAAATTGCATCGCTTATGACAACACGTTCAAGTTTGTCACTTGTCGAGCTTTCTGTCATGGAGCTTGCATTGATGCGCCTAGAGATTGGCAACATGCTTTTTTGCTCTGAATGGAAAAATTTAGAAAGTTTACTAAATTGCATGTTTTGTGAAATGCGTGTGGTTCTTAGCAATTCTTTATACGACCGCCCTGTTATACAACTTATTAAAGACTAACTAATCTAACGCTAAAACTACATGCAGCGTCTCGCTGCAGTGAACACCGTAGTCTGCTACAATTGCATGCAGCGCCTCGCTGCGCTAAACACGGTAGGCTGCCGCGCGCGTCTTCGATAATCCTTTCGCCGGGTATTATCACGTCGGGGTCATCAATATGTAGTGCCTTAAACACTACATTTATCTTTACAGGTTTATTTATCTATTTATAATTCCAGATTAACTAAAATGTGTAATAACGAAGCAAGGAGATTACGAGTTGCTGTGCGCACGCGTCGGCGGTCGAAACTGAACAGCACGAGATTTTCCTTTTTGTTTATCGTCTTCGACGGCTAGGTGCGCTACTGCTGTGTCGTTCCTACACTAAAACTATACGCAGCCTCTCACTGCGGTGAACACAGTAGGCTGCTACAATTGCATGTAATATCTCGCTGCGGTAAACCTGGTAGGCTGCTACACTACTCCCCTCTGAGTGAAATGGTCAATTCTTCGTTGTTTTTTGACGTTTCGGCGGATACGTGCGTTGAATATGAGAAGGTAGAGGATTTATACGCGGATGGCAAATCACAGCTGGTGGTTTGAAACTCGTGGAAACGTGCCGTAAATTTGGAGTAGCATTATTCGATGGTATGTGTTTCGATGCTGGAATCGATTGATTTGTTTTCGTTGTCCATTTCACGACTTTTGCTTTTCGATTATTTTGGTAGTCGCGTTGATGTACGTTTTTGGACAAATGTGAAGTTGAATATGGCACTGCAGTAGAGGTTGCAAATTTGAAGAATTTGCTAATGGATGGACGAGCTGAGATGAAGATTCTACGTCGTTAAGCAAAAATGCTGGCTGGAGCGTTTTGTCGATACCGTGAAAACGATGGTTGAAATTCGTTTGACGATGCGATGAGGACCAGTGTTTGGCTGAGTGAGAAATTTTTTTAACAGCGTCTACTCGAACGAATACGTGCAAACAAGAACCAAGTTCTTTATGAACAAAAGGTGTCCTGTTGTTGCGATGTATGATTTGCTGCGGTCGAAACTGTCTCAAATGCTGACGAAATTTGTTTAAAAACACGCTTGGGTTCGTATCTGAATTGTCGTCAGCGAACCACTCACCGGGAAGTTTGAGTGTTGTACCGAAAAGCATCTCAGCCGGTGAAGCATTCAAGTCTTCTTTAAAGCTGTTGCGGAGGATGAGAAGAACAGTCGGTAAAACATCAATCCAATGAGCATTGTTTTCGTGACACATTATGGCAGCCTTGAGTGATCGATGCCAACGTTCTATAACTCCATTTGATGCTGGATGGTACGATGTACTGGGCATACGTTTGCATTCAAGTAATTTCATCAGGGCTTTGAAAACGGCAGACTCAAATTGTGTGCCCTGGTCCGATGTTTGAATGCTGGGAGCACCATATAGTGCAATCCAGTTGGTGTATAAGGCATCGGCGACTGATTCAGCCGATTGATCGGTTATCGGGCAGGCTTCAGGCCATCGCGTGAACCTGTCTATTATCGTGAGGCAATACCGACATCCTCGAGAAGGTACGAGAGGTCCAACAATATCAATGTGTATGTGTTGGAAGCGATTGCTCGGCATCCGGTAAGGTTGATATTCGTTTTTAGTATGCCTTTCGATTTTTGGCACTTGATGCATGTACGAGCCCACAGATTAACAGTTTCTTCATACCAGGCCAATTTTTTTCTGCAAAGCTCGTAACGTGGCACGATTACTTGGATGAGAAGAATTGTGAAAGACGTCGAATATCCTTTTGCGAAGACAAACTGGTACAAAAGGTCTAATATCGGCTGTCGAACAATCGCATATTAGCGTTTTACCAGTTCCAACATCAACAGGTTTTAACTGTAATGACGAAAAATTTTCAGTCAAAAGTTTTTGCAACTCGCTGTCCTTCATTTCCTCGACAATGAACTCTTCCGTGTCAATGCTTGTTGGATTGCTAATAGCGTCAATTCGAGATAACGAATCAGCTACTTTGTTCGTTGCTCCAGGAATGTAAAGAATTTCAGTTGAGAATTGTGAAATAAAATTTAGCTGTCTCAACTGTAGAGATGAAGCTTTGTCTGCTTTCTGAGTGAAGGCATATATCAGTGGCTTGTGATCTGTTTTGATCGTGAACTGAGTTCCTTCCAAGAAATGTCGAAACTTGCGAATACTTGCAAAGATTGCAAGTAATTCGCGATCATATGCACTGTATTTCATTTCGATTACTGTAAGTTTTCGTTGGAAATATGCCATTGGCAGCTAGCGTTCATCTTGAAGTTGCTCTAACACAAAGCCGATTGCAACATTGGAGGCATCAGTTACCAAAGCGATGGGCTTGTTCGGCTGATAGTGAACGAGAAGTGTGGATTCCGCTAGACTATCTCTGCAAGCCTTAAACGTTTCGTCTGTTTCCATGTTCCACGGAATAGGTGTTTTGTCATCCTTCTTGGATTTTCTCAAATAGCCGTGGAGGGGTGCTTGCAAGTTGGCTGCATTCGGGATGAAGTGGCATCCCAAGGAAACGTTGAAGCTTTTTGACAGTCTTGGGCCGGTTAAAGTTCCTGATGACTTCTACGCGAGAAGCTGGTGGGGATATTCCTTGCTGGTCAATAAGATGGCCAAGGTATTCATCTTGTTTGGCTCCAAAAATGCACTTCGCTAAGTTAATTACCACTCCGTAAGTGTCTAGTCTCTCCAGAACAAGACGGAGTTGATCTTCGTGCTGTTCCGCTGATTCAGATGATATTAAAATGTCATCAACGTAGCACACGCAAAACTCGAGTCCTCGCAGAACTTCGTTCATAAAGCGCTGAAACGATTGCGCTGCGTTTCTCAGGCCAAATGTCATAACTTTGAATTCGAATAACCCAAAAGGTGTGGTGACGGCCGTTTTGGGAATATCCGATTCTTCGATCGGAATCTGGTGAAACGCTCTCAATAAAGAAATTTTTGAAAAAATGCACTTTCCGGCTAGACTCGTAACTATATCCTGGATATGCGGCATAGGATAACGGTCCGGTGTTGTGATGGCGTTGAAACGGCGATAATCGCCACATGGCCGCCAAGAGCCATCCTTTTTGGGCACCAAATGTAGTGGACTGGCCCATGCGCTACTCGATGGTCGGCATTATCCGTTTAGGATTAAATATTCGAACTCTTGTTTCGCTATCTTAAGCTTTTCAGGAGTCAAACGGCGTGGGCGTTTTGCCACTGGAGGACCGGACGTCACAATATTGTGACGCACGTTATGGTTAGCTCGGTGTAACTGCAGCGACGGATTTGTGACGTTTGGGAATTTTACAAGAAGGTTGCGGAAGTTGCAAACGCGTACTATCGTGCAAACAGTAGAATAGTTACTACTAGGTTGCTTGCAGAAAGGACTGGCGATACTTGTCGTTGCGTCCAGTAGTCGATTAATTCTAATGTCCACAATTAATGCGTGTGGCGAAGAAAATCAGCATCTATTATAAGCTTCGATACGTCCGCGATACAAAATTGCCATTTAAATTCACGCCTTAGGCCTAGACTCACGTTAAGCACTCGTTGGCCATAAGTATTAATTTGCGAGCCGTTTGCCGCAAAAAGTTTATATTTGGTATATGAATTTTGGCGAATGTTCGTTGGACGTGGAATGACGAAAATGTCAGCGCGTGGTGCGATCGAAAATAAAAAGGCGAGATTTTTGCGCGTCGCTGGCGTTCGCTTGTAGTGACAGCGGCGCTGTTAGTTTTCCTCGCTGACGTTCCACGAACATGGCTGCCTAAACTTACGTGCTGCGTTGCCAAATTTCGTGTAAAAATAGCACATCTGTGAGGCGAGGATTTGCGTGGCGAATATATGCGACGGGAAACAGTTCGACGGCGAAATCGAGGGCGATTTACGTCGAGTTTGTCCAAACGTGCACGAATGGCAGCTAACTCTTCCTGTAAGCCGTCTTTACGAATTGAAGGGAAAATCGCAATGGCGGACACATTACCGGGCTTTCTCACGTCGAGAATTCTGTCGGCCATTTCTGCTAACTTCGCTAGAGTCGACGTGTCTGAAATGCTCAAAATGGCTTGGACGTTTGCGGGCAATCTTTATAGCCAAAGATAGCGAAGAACGTTTTCGGACAGCCTACTTTAAACTGCATAACTCGTAGCAGTTGTGATGGCTTCTGATCGCCAAGATCTAGTCCGTTTAAAAATTCGCGGATTTCTGCCTCTTCCGAGATGGCGTATGCACTCACAATTCTGTCTTTAAGCACTTGGTACTTGCCTGTTTCGGGTGGGTTCTCCACGATATCTGCGACTGTGACAGAATTTCGGGTTCCAGCTCGCTCACCACTTTATCGAATTTTAAGGCGTCCTTAGCAATTCGATACATCCGGTATTGAGCCTCTTCGTGCAAACCACAGCGTTGGTCGTGCACAACAAAATGGTGGCATTTTAAAATTGACGACAGTGCTTATTTCTCCGTGGACGGCGTCGTCCTGCGCTGCTCCACCTTCTGCGTCCACAAATTTGTTCTCCTGTGCCATCTTCTCGCGCTTCGTCGGGGTCACCAGTTTTTGTGAAATGCGTGTGGTTCTTAGCAATTCTTTATACGACCGCTCTGATATACAACTTCTGACAGCATAGTAGGCCATATCGATAAGCTCAACGTGGACAAAGTAATTTTATTTTCAAGGACCTAACGCAGACGAAATCGAACATTGAAAGCTTTGCAAAAATGGCTATCTGTTTCGATGGATTGGCCTCAACAATAAACAAAAGTAGCACGAATTCAAACAAAATTGATAGAGCTCTGGATGAAATAAAATTCAATTTATCATCCATTAATGAAACTCTTGTAGCTAAAGGTTCATCACTGAGTGGTCCTGATTACGATCGCCTGTGCAATATGGAAATCTGAGATGCCATAACCTGAGCCTCTCCTTGTTAGACAACATCGAGAGGAGATTTACTGGTGAAAAAATTATAAAAATAATAACTGTCACATACTTGTAAATTCTCAGTTGTCGTTGGTGAGATTAAGAGTGCAATAAACAACTTAAATCAAAATATTCTCAACCTAGCAAAGGATATGGCCACATCTCCCATAAAAAATTTCTCAAAAAATCAAATGTACAAATGTCTGCGTGTTCCCTAAAAATTTCAGCTACTTGTAGAAAGGAACTCTTCAGATTCGGAACCTACTAGCCAAAAGGAGAATGGAATAGACGCATAAATAAAATTAAAAATACGAACTCTAATCTAACAGGGAGAGGCTCAAACTTTCTTGTCTCAGATTTGGATGAAATTTTGGCACATAAGTAGAAGACGTCAAGGATATTCGATCCTTAAAATATTAGACCGCAACACCCTCCCGTTTTTGAGAAAGTTTTCAGCGTCGCTTATGGATTAAAGTGTTAAGCGTCGCTTATCAATTATTAAGTTTTTTCGTCTGTCAGAAGCGGTGCATCTGTCCCGCGGCCATGATTTCGTGTGTTCGATTCCCGGTCGGTGTTGTCATTTTTTGTGAAAAAATTGTGGATGTATTTAATTTTGAAGTAAATTAACAATATGTAACTACAAATGCATTTATTTTTTAAAATAAGCGAACTGTTCGTTCATTTAGATATGTAAATTATACCAAAAACTCATTTTTGAACGGTTGGATTATTCAAAACTCTTTTAATCGAAGTAAAATCATAGCTGATGGTAGGATCATTCCGTGTTTCTAGAATCAATCCTGCTCCTCTTTTATCTCATAGCCAATTGGGCAAAAAGCAATAAACCAGGGTGACGCCAATCGGATCAACCCTGCGGCCTCTTCGTGTCTCATAGCCAACTAGGCAAAAAGTAATAAACCAAGATGACGTCCAACGTGGCTAGCCGTGGCATGCCATGGTGTTCGGTAATTGTTTCATATAGTAGATACTAGGGACGTAATTGTTTAACTGTTGCATAATTTCGGTTTCCTGTGCTAATCTTAAGTATGGCTTCCTGGCACGGTAGATTTCTAGTGAGAATCATACAATTTCGCTTCGAGCACATGTGTCATTGCTAGATATTATCTAAGCTCTGGCATATGCTAAAATCAAGTTTGGTAGTTTTGCTATCATTATTACAAGTTTGAATGTACCGGTAATCCAATGAACATTTTCATTTCAGGTTTTTCCTCGAGTTACAGTTGACTTTCGTGTTATGCCTGATTGATGTATATATATATATATATATATATATATATATATATATATATATATATATATATATATATATATATATGTACATATATATATATATATATATATATATATATATATATATATAAATAAAATGCTCCGATAACACTCAACCATGATGCGGTTCAAAGCTTAATTCATCGAGATATTCTACGGATGGGAAATCATTCATTTTAAAACTGATAATATTATATAGCATTGTTTAATATGTGCCTGATTAATAGATTTATTTATAATTGTGATCCAGTTTGACAATATTTGACTAAAGTTATTAAAATTGAAAATGAAACATTGTTTAGATAATAAGTGAAGGACACAATAAATAAAAAAAACTTCTTACTAATTCCTTCAGGCTATAATTGAGGAGGTTCATAACGAAATGAAACATTTCCACTCATAGTATGCACTTTTTATTTTTCTGAACAAAACTTGTTTGATTATCTTTTAATCAATAACTCTGTACAACATCTCAATAATCTTTGTATGTTAAAGAATATTCTACTCTAAACAATCCCATCAGGAAACGATTATTTTCAATTATTAAAAACTATTGCGAATGGTATCAATGTTTGTTAAGACACTCCTCAATTACTATATGAATAAGTAGTTTCAATGAAATGAATTTATTGTTTGTGAGAAGAAATATGGTTCAAAATTGTGGGTAATATATTTCCAAACATGTTTGTAAACGGGTAATTTTATGTTTGGGCTTTATCTGGCTTGCTTTAAATTTATGTTTCATCAAAAAATTACGGATTTAGTGTGTTTTTGATTAGTCGAAAAACACATACAGTAAAACCTGTCAATAACGGAATCCCGTGGGGAATTATTTTTTTCCAATATTGACACGAATTCCACTATTAACAGGTTCCATTGTTGACAGGTATTTCAGTCGAACCAAAATGATTTTCGATTATTGAGAGTAAAATTAAATAAAAAACCAATGCATGCATATATTTTCATGGCCATTCAATGATGAAATCAAGTGATATAATGAACGTGAAAAGAAAATATGTACTGAGATAAAGCTATTTTTTGATGAATGAATGAAGGAAAAACTTGTTGCGGATCAATTCTCATTGTTGTAGTTCATTTTTTTCAATTCTTCCAAATTTGGAATATATTTAAATTTCCCTCAGTACACGTCCAAATAATCAGCATTGGCAGTACTAAATCCCAATTTAGTAATCCACCACACGCGCTAGCTCTCTTGAGAGGTGAGTTCAAGTGATCAAGCGCGAATCGGTTCTTTTTGCATGCTGTCGCCCTCTGATGGGCCGAAAACATTTTGGCATATTACCATATATGGTAATAAAGGAAGCAAAAATGCTTCGACGTGTGATCGCTGTGAAGTGTGGGGAGGTGAGTAAAAGATGGTTGAGTTGGATGGGAGAGTGAAGATCGGAAAGTCGTCGCGGTAGTTGAGTTTTGATTGAACGCCAAAATCCGGGATTGTTGTTTTCAAAAAAAGGTCGCAACGAGTCCGCCTGCGTTTTACGTTCTGCTGTGGGAGTCGGGATTGGAAGGAATTGGCTTCCGTTCGGTGCCGGCTTGACTGAAATTCCGCAGCAAGGTGAGATCGGCAGTGATCTTGGCGGACCAGTGTCCTTGAACGGAGCGGAGCGAAAACGATAGAGCACGCCGCGTTGGGCGACGTGATCCCTAGGAAGTCGTTGATCGTCGCCGCCTGGCAGGGCTCGTGTGGTGCAACGGCAAAAGCGCCAGGAGTGAAGTTGTTGATTTGCCTGGGAGTAAGTATGTTGCGATCTTAGCGAAAGACAGCAGCACTTGTGGTGAAGGTGTACGGAAAACGGAGGAACGCCTGGCGAAACGGCCAAGACGAAAGGCGGCAACGCAAGGGAGCAATCCTCGAAAGTCCGATTCGAGGAAAGTGAAGTGAAAATACAGCTCGCCGATGGTGGTGATCGCCGCGACACGATTGTCGGGCTCAGCGATAAAGTGTACAGGAAGCCTGGGACACCGGATCGAGCGTTCGACATGCTGACGGAACGAACTTGGGTGATGTCATTGAGAAAACATTTAAGGAGATATGGCCTAACTTGGCGTACCAGTATGAAAGCCCAACACATTGATTTCGATATTTCGACCTCACTACCGGAGTGTTTGCAATTTTAATTTCACTCTTCGATAAAAATTAAAAATTGAGTGTTTCATGTGAAAGCTCTTTGTAATAAATACTTGTATAAAATATCTATCGTAAGTAACTAAAATCAGTTAGAAAAACACCATTTAAGAGATTCATTTGTTCTACATACAAAAAACAAATATATATAAAGTGAACATAATATGAAGTGAGTTTTTTCATGGTTCTCCCCTCATCAGCATGTGCGTGATTGGGTTTTGTCCGGTTCTAGATGTTTCTTTTTTTTCGATGTGAATTTTATTAGCCCACGACCCGGTGAGCTAGCCGGTTTTCAAAATTTTATCTATGGTCGCCACTATGTGGCCACTGTTGGTGGGTGCTCCGCACGGGGGCCTCCTCTCGGCGGTCACCTTCCATGTTGCGTCCGAAGTGGCGGGGCACATGGAGGATGATTGGCTGGGAGGGAGGTGAGTGAATGCGGGGCACGCAACACATGGCGCCCAAACGTTTCGGCCTTTTGCCTTTCTAAATTCTAACCTCTAAATTCAAGTTTCATAGTGTTGTCGAAATTCGGAAAAGTGTCGGGTAATTCGCGTAGTTTGTTTGAATCGGGATTGTGATTATCTCAATCACACCCAGTAATCGCTTCTACGTTTAAAACCGTCGCAATCCCAATTTCGACCCACTTCTATATAAATAAATAAAATAAATTCACTTTTAACTTGTAGTCGTCGAATAATTTGTTCGAATCATGAATCATCTCGTTTTACGTACTTCACATTTTGTTGTGACACACAATTTAAGTGTCTAATTATATTTTGTATCTGATCGCGTATTGTCTGTTGGTGGGGAGACCAAATATATCCTTTAATATATATATATATACTATATAATCACTTCATGTTATTCCGATTCGTATGTGAATCGACACAATAATACTAAGTCATACTTTTGTAAAACACTTTTGTAAAACATTTTTGTGAACACTTTTGTAAAACACTTTTGTAAAATACTTTTGTAAAAACTATGTACAATAATTAAAGTCAAAAATTTATGTAAATTCATGTAAAACTATTGTAAACTATTGTAAATCACTCACACTCACACTCCTACAATCGGTTTCGGTAGTACGCGTTTAGTATCTTCGCCGCGTTTAATAGTTGAACGTATCGCCATTGGCGTATAATTGATATATTTAGCGTAGTTTTGTGGCGTTTCGCTTTAAGCGAGTAATTTGGACCGCCTTTTTGAGTTAGCCAGAGTATCGTTATGTTGTAATATAGTATCGTGTACTATAGTATCGTATAATATCGTATCTTATCCTATCGTTTCGTGTAATATCCTATTCGGTAAAATAACTTAATCTTTTTATATAATCCGCGCAAACATTTAGTCGCTCTATCACTTAACACTACACATAATAAATAATATCTTAATTTATATACATATATCATTCTATCCTGCAACATGGATATTCCTCAGGCATTTTGGCCCAAAGTAGTATCTTCTCCGGTTACGTCTCGGGAAATCAGACCATTCCTCGAGTTAGGGAGTGAGTCCAATCCTTTTTCCATTAATCATCCGCTACAAGTGTCTGAAGTGGGAGGCAGTTCCCCACCTAATCAATCCATGGTGATAAACATTCCGCCCGAACAATGTCAGGCGCCCATCATTTTCAACAGTCCGAAACACATTGTGACTGAAAAACCTATCCACACTGCGGATTTATATATGCTAAATCAAGGTGAACACTTTCGGTATGTAAGTCCGACACAACCTGTAGGTGAGGTGAAAACTCCACCCTCTACGTATCCAGACGTTCCTTATACCCATAGTTTTTCTCCAACTGGGAGGGAAACCTCAAACACATCTGTTCGTCATAATGTACCCATATTTAAATGGGGCATCACGTTTGATGGAACCAACTCTAGTCTCAACACTGAGACCTTTATATTCCAAGTCGAGACTCTCTCTCGCACATATCAGGTTTCGTTTGCAGAACTCTTCGCGAGTTTCCATTTGCTAGTTCGTGGACCAGCAGCGGTCTGGTATTGGAAATATCTCCAAATACATCCCCAGTCCTTTGATTGGGACGGCTTTAAGGCCGCTTTTCTGAGTCGGTATGGCTCTCTTACCTCCGATGTGGACATCCGACGACGTATTGACGCGCGGATTCAAAAACCTTCTGAAACATTCATTGAGTTCTTTGATGCGGTTCAAGGACTGACCCTTCAGCTTCGGCATCCATTACCGGACACTGACCTACAAGTCATCCTATACCGTAATATGTCTACCCGTCTGAGCGATCACCTAGCTGGTCGCACCTTTAACAACACTCGCAAACTAGTTCAATGTTGTATTTCCGTCGAGAGTGTATGGAACATCAACTCTCGTCGTTCTTCCGATAATCCATTCAGACGTGCAGACGTATCTCATACAGTTCGACCAAAAACACGTATCCCAGTCAGGGTACCTTCCTTCTCTGACATCTCTATGAGAGATGTTACCATCCAAACGGACCCCAATATCAATTTAAAACCTGTTATAGTACCTGTCGAGTCCATACTTAACGATTTTGTTTCCGTAACGTCACCTCATATACTGCATCCTCCTATTAAATCTAAATGTCGCCTACTGTCCAATAGTCGCCTACGTCGGTGTAAACGTACGGCATTATATTTTTATAAACTTCGTCAACTGCGTAAGGCAGTAATACATTCCATATATTCCGATGATCCTTCTGCTGATTCACGACCTTTTCGTGAAATAGCCATTAATGGGCATAAACTCTCTGGGTTACTCGATAGTGGAGCTAGCGTTTGCGTTTTGGGTCACGGGGCTTTAGACCTTATATCTAAATTACAACTTTATCTGCATTCTTCCAAACTCCATATTAGTACTACTTCTGGACAACATGTCTCCGCGTTAGGTTATGTAGACACTTCAGTCTCCTTCGGAAACTTAATCAAACCCATTCGATTTTTAGTAGTCCCTTCTCTAGCACATTCCGTGTATCTTGCCATCGATTTTTGGAACGCATTTAATATCGTACCTTTTCAGTTACCTTCTCTACAAGTACTTAATACTGTTTCTAGCTCTAAAGGTGATGTGTATCATCATCTACTTACAGCGCAGCAAATGCAGCTTCAATCTGTTATCCAGACCTTTCCGTCCTTTAACGAGCGTGGCTTGGGGAAAACTTCTCTTTTGAGTCATATTATCGATACGGGTTCTGCTAAACCCGTTAAACAACGTCACTATTCAGTGTCTCCTATTATTCAATCTCAGCTATATTGCGAATTAGATCGTATGCTTTCTCTTGGCGTTATAGAGGAAAGTCAGAGCTCATGGAGTTCTCCCGTCACTTTGGTCCGGAAACCCGGTAAAAATCGGCTATGTCTGGACGCTCGTCGGGTTAACGAAGTCACTATCAAGGATGCATGTCCACTTCCGCTAATTGAGGGTCTCTTATCTCGTCTACAATCTACTAAATTTATAACCAGTCTAGATCTCAAGGACGCCTTCTGGCAAATTCCTTTATCTTTGGAGTCTCGCGAAAAGACCGCTTTTACAGTCCCTGGTCGTCCTCTATATCATTTCACTGTTATGCCTTTTGGTCTTTGCAACGCTCCACAAACTATGTGTCGCCTCATGTGTAAAGTCATTCCGCACGAGTATCATGACAAAATTTTCGTCTATTTAGACGACCTACTCATTACTAGTGCCACCTTTGAGGAACATTTAGATCTATTAAGTAAAGTAGCTCAATTTCTCACTTCCGCCGGCCTTACTATTAACGTCGACAAAAGTAAATTCATTCAACGCGAGATCAAATATCTCGGATATATAGTCATTGACGGTATCCTAAAAACCGATTCGGATAAAATTTCTAGTATTGTTGACTACCCCACTCCTAGGTCCGCTAAGGACGTACGGCGTTTTATGGGAATGGCGGGTTGGTATCGTCGTTTCATCCTTCGCTTCGCCAGTATCACTGCGCCTCTAACCGATTTACTTCAGAGCAAGCGTTCGTATAAGTGGAATGACTCCGCCGAAAACGCTTTCTCGCAAATAAAACAAGCCTTAATTTCGGCTCTAGTTTTAATTAATCCAGACTTCAGTAAACCCTTCTTCATACAGTGTGACGCCAGTACTACCGGTATCGGTAGCGTGTTATTTCAAAAGGACGAGGATGGTAAAGAGCATCCTATTGCTTTTATGTCCAGTAAATTAAATTCGGCCCAACGTAACTATACTATCACGGAACTCGAATGCCTTGCGGCTGTTCAAAGTGTAAAAAAATTTCGTGCCTATATCGAGGGGTTTTCTTTTACTATCATTACCGATCATGCCAGCCTCAAGTGGCTGATGCGACAAACTGACCTTTCCGGCAGACTGGCTCGTTGGAGTCTCAAACTACAAGGATTTGACTTTCAAATCCAACACTGCAAAGGATCCGTAAACGTCGTCCCAGACGCGTTGTCGCGCGTACATGAAGGTATTGTAGCCAGAAATATCTCTATTCTCTCTGACCAAACTTTAACTTCAATTCTTCCGGAACATGCTTCTCTGCATCCTTTAATTCCTGATTCAGCCTTTAGTGACTCTTCATATCTAGAGCGTATCGATCTCATACATCAAAACCCCGATAAATTTTCTAATATTTGGGTACAAAACGGGAAAATCTATATTAATACCGGTGTCATGTCGGATGACCAAGTAAATATCCCTCAAACTAAACTAGGGATGCCCGACAGTGTACAACAACTTCTTATCTCTCACAGTCATAGCTCCCCTGTATCCGCACATGGTGGTGTCCATAAAACCGCCGAAATATTGCGTCGGTATTTCTATTGGCCTCGTCTCAAACTCGACGTCCGTAAATTTATTAGTCTGGCTGCAAACAGACAAAGTCTAATAACCAAACACTACGTCCTCCTCTCGGACAAATGCGTATTTCTGAGCGTCCACTGCAACGCCTGTTCATTGATTCTGTGGGTCCATATCCCCGTTCTAAGTTCGGAAATACGCAACTTTTCGTGGTGCTAGACCAGTATTCCAAATTTATATGGCTTAAGGCTATGCCTAAGGCAACCGCCGAATCCGTGGTGAACTTTCTTTCCGAAAATATTTTCCATACTTTTGGCGTTCCTGAATTTATTCATTCCGATAACGGAGTGCAATTTGTGTCTAAAGTTTTCACGCAACTTCTGTCAGACTACAATATCACCCAAGTTCTAAATCCTCGATATTCTCCGCAGTCCAACGCTTCTGAGCGTGCCAATCAATCCATTCTATCCGCTATTCGCTCTTATATTGGTGACGACCATCGTAATTGGGACCGTTCCCTGGTGGAGACATGCGCTGCATTTAGGAACGTAGTGCATGAATCCACTGGTTGTTCACCGCACTTCCTAATGTTCGGATTTCAGGCTATTAGACATGGCTCGGACTACACTCTCCTACGTAAATTATCTTCTTTAGCTGATGGTCAACTAAGTGTCACGGAGCGCAACGACAAAATGCACGATATTCAAATCAAGGTCCAATCTAAACTTCAAGAATCCTACTTAAAGGGTAAACGCAGATACGACTTGCGTAGTAAGCCCCGAATGTTTCAGCCCGGTCAAGCTGTATATGTCCGTAATCATGTCTTGAGTAAGGCTGTTGATCGGTTTTCCGCCAAACTCGCCCCGAAGTTTGTGCCCGGAATCATTGTTCGACCTGTGGGACAGGTTGCCTACGAAGTTCGGGATATGTCCGGTAAAACTCTTGGTGTATGTCACGCACAGGACATTAAGAGTTAACTTCGATCTGTATATTTTGTTGATAGCTATCTGTATATATATCGTACATATATTAGTATGTCATCGTTTCTGATAAAAATAAGTCTAGATATTATTAGGTGAGGTTGTAGATATCGGTAGTATTTAGTACAGGGCGTGGTCCCTTATAAAAATCTTAGTCCAATGAGTTTTCCTAATGGCCTCGTCGTGTGACGTAACGGTTGCATTAGTGTGGACGTATAAAGTTAGTTTGTTTCGTGATCCAATGAGTTTTCCTAATGGCCTCGTCGTGTGACGTATCGGTTGCATTAGTGTGGACACGTATATTAGTTAGTTTGTTTCGAAGTCCAATGAGTTTCCCTAATGGCCTCGTCGTGTGACGTATTGGTTGCATTAGTGTGGACGTGTATTTTCTTAGTATGTATCTCTGACCCGTATATAGTTATGTTGTACAGTATTTGGTATCTGTCCGTTTAGCTGCAGTTTGTCTTATTGGGTTTGGAGTCACAAAATGCTAGAGAAGTGACGACCTCTGGGGTCCCTAAACTAGTCCGCGTTGAGCGTTGACGTCTGTATATAATGTAGATATTTTGGTGTTGTATATACTATCATGTTAGTTTATATTTTGAATATCAGGGTTTGTAGTCATAAACAACTAAGGCAGTGACGATCCTTGGGGTCCCTTAATAATTACTCACAAGAAGTGAGACCATTTTTTTGTGTTCTAACCATAGCTCTTTATCTTTCGAATATTACCCATTTTACCTATCGGAATCTAGTGTTCCTCCTCTTTTCAGCTCCGGTATACAACCGTTTCAGTTGCTAAGCAACTTTCTTAGGGGTGGGGGGTTCATATTGAACTCAAAATTTATGTATTTGTCTTCGTCTTTTAGGTTCTAGTTTGTTTTCTTTGGCCGATCCGAGACTGGGGGGGAAATCTGTCAGGTTAGACCTGAGGTTCTCTATGGGGTTTCGATACAGAGGGCAACGGTCGATCCTTTTGGTTAGTACAGCTCAACCCCAGTGTAAAACTCGGACGGACCACCATTTCGTTTTTCAGTGTCGTGTAGTGTCCCCGATATCTTGTCGTAACGTTATCTCTGATCTGTAATAGTCGGTTTCATTAATCATCTTTCCAACACGCCCGTGTTTCATTTTGTTTTGAAAAATCAGTAACCCGCGTCGATAGGTTCCGTTCCTGTTTTAGGCTATTTCGACTACTTAGTTAATTTTGAAGGCTTATTTCGGGTAAAACTGTCGATTGAGTAGGGTTACCTTAACGTAATACCGTATCGAGGTACTTGCGTGAACAGGTGTGATGATTTCGACGTTAAGACGTTTTGACTACATCTGCTGAGGTTCACGTAAGACTTCCCATTTTGTTAAAACCCTCTTGGTTCGATTGAGCGAGCATGATGATTTCGACGTTTAGACGTTTTGACTACATCTGCCTAGCCTCATACCAACCATGAGATCTTCCATTATTTAGAGTTCATACATAGCCCGGCTTTATTGTGGAGAGACTCTTCTCAGGGCGGGGTCGTCCCCACGTTCTGTTGCGGATCAATTCTCATTTTTGTAGTTCATTTTTTTCAATTCTTCCAAATTTGGAATATATTTAATTTCCCTCAGTACACGTCCAAATAATCAGCATTGGCAGTACTAAATCCCAATTTAGTAATCCACCACACGCGCTAGCTCTCTTGAGAGGTGAGTTCAAGTGATCGAGCGCGAATCGGTTCTTTTTGCATGCTGTCGCCCTTTGATTGGCCGAAAACATTTTGGCATATTACCATATATGGTAATAAAGGAAGCAAAAATGCTTCGACGTGTGATCGCTGTGAAGTGTGGGGAGGTGAGTAAAAGATGGTTGAGTTGGATGGGAGAGTGAAGATCGGAAAGTCGTCGCGGTAGTTGAGTTTTGATTGAACGCCAAAATCCGGGATTGTTTGTTTTCAAAAAAAGGTCGCAACGAGTCCGCCTGCGGTTTACGTTCTGCTGTGGGAGTCGGGATTGGAAGGAATTGGCTTCCGTTTGGTGCCGGCTTGACTGAAATTCCGCAGCAAGGTGAGATCGGCAGTGATCTTGGCGGACCAGTGTCCTTGAACGGAGCGGAGCGAAAACGATAGAGCACGCCGCGTTGGGCGACGTGATCCCTAGGAAGTCGTTGATCGTCGCCGCCTGGCAGGGCTCGTGTGGTGCAACGGCAAAAGCGCTAGGAGTGGAGTTGTTGATTTGCCTGGGAGTAAGTATGTTGCGATCGTAGCGTGAGACAGCAGCACTTGTGGTGAAGGTGTACGGAAAACGGAGGAACGCCTTGCGAAACGGCCAAGACGAAAGGCGGCAACGCAAGGGAGCAATCCTCGAAAGTCCGATTCGAGGAAAGTGAAGTGAAAATACAGCTCGCCGATGGTGGTGATCGCCGCGACACGATTGTCGGGCTCAGCGTTAAAGTGTACAGTAAGCCTGGGACACCGGATCGAGCGTTCGACATGCTGACGGAACGAACTTGGGTGATGTCATTGAGAAAACATTTAAGGAGATATCGCCTAACTTGGCGTACCAGCATGAAAGCCCAACACATTGATTTCGATGTTTCGACCTCACTACCTGAGTGTTTGCAATTTTAATTTCACTCTTCGATAAAAATTAAAAATTGAGTGTTTCATGTGAAAGCTCTTTGTAATAAATACTTGTATAAAATATCTATCGTAAGTAACTAAAATCAGTTAGAAAAACACCATTTAAGAGATTCATTTGTTCTTCATACAAAAAAACAAATATATATAAAGTGAACATAATATTAAGTGAGTTTTTTCATGGTTCTCCCCTCCTCAGCATGTGCGTGATTGGGTTTTGTCCGGTTCTAGATGTTTCTTTTCGATGTGAATTTTATTAGCCCACGACCCGGTGAGCTAGCCGGTTTTCAAAATTTTATCTATGGTCGCCACTATGCGGCCACTGTTGGTGGGTGCTCCGCACGGGGGCCTCCTCTCGGCGGTCACCTTCCATGTTGCGTCCGCAGTGGCGGGGCACATGGAGGATGATTGGCTGGGAGGGAGGTGAGTGAATGCGGGGCACGCAACAAACAGAAAATTAAAAAAGCAGCGAATGACAAACATTATTATTTAAAGTAATCGGTAATCGAAGACTGTTTTGTTTTGCTTGGAATCAAATCATCCTGTACTAAATTTATGGATTCTACTATTTTATCGAGTAAAAATGTATTTTCATCACTTTGCGATGAAAAGTATTCGTCGATTTCTTTTTTGTCGTTAATAACCATGTACACAGCAGACTTCGCACATTTGTATTTTTCTTTCAAAACTTCGATTCCAAATTTTGGCTTCATGATTTTTTATCAAATTGTACTTTTGTTTTAACGTGAGACGTGAACGTTGGATTGGTTTATTATTCCCCTTTTAACGAATCATTTTTAATAGCGACGGAAAAATGAGAGAGTAATAAAGTTCTAATTGTGCGATCAAAGTGTTTTTCGCTCAAGTGCAATTGACGAACTGAACAATCTATGGTCGCAAACACATAGACAGTGCATAATTCATAGCTATCGAATCAGCAAAAAACCGAATTTCGATTTCTTAGAAGTTTTGATTACACGATGTTGTGCAAACAATAAAGAAGTCTAAACAATGACTCGAAGTGAGAAAGTAAACGATACATTTTTTTTGCGATGCCAAATTGCCGCAACAGAAGCGATAAATTTTACATTTTACGAAATGAAACAGTTATTTCGAAACGATTTTTGTAATCATTGGTTGTGATATTGGGAAAAATATAGGTTCAAATGGAAAAATACGAAAAATTTTTTGTTTCCAAGATTTTTTCCCACTATTAGGAGTTTCGATTTTCCGTTATTGACAGGTCAATTTGTATGGACGAGCTCAACGGCCAAAATTTTTTTCTACTATTGACACGAATTCCACTATTAACAGGTTACGTTATTGACAGGTTTTACTGTATAACCGCAACACTCCCCCCGTTTTTGAGAAAAACGCCTCTAAAGTTTTAAGCGTCGCTTATCAATTAGTAAGTTTTTGCATCTGACAGAAGCGGTGCAGTGTAGGTAGCAGTGCTACTAGCTCGCAATCAAGGGGTCGTGTGTTCGGTCCCCGCTCGGGGTATTGTTTTTCTTTTTGAATTATTGTCGTCGTCGTGTATTCGATTACCGGGGTGAATATTGTTTTTTGAATAATTGTGAATGAATCGCATCCATCTACAGTGTACAACTGGGCGCCTGTGAAGCAATTACAGCCAGGCCTAATTAATAATGCATTTCCATTTATAAAAAAAATGCCAACTATTAAGTGAAGTGGAGAAATATGTAGTCTTAATTTTTGATGAAATAGCTATAAGAAAGGAATTGAGGTATAATGTTCCACATGACTTAATAGATGGGTTAGAAGACATCGGTTTCAACAGAAGAAACACTATTGGAAAGCAAGTGTGAGTTTTTATGATAAGACAGCTTATCAGCAACTGGAAATGTGTGTTAAATTATTTTGTTTCTCAAAATAGAATTAAAGGTTACAACTTACAAGAAATCCTGAAAGAAAACATAAAAACTCTTTCAAGTTGGGGTCTTAAAATCAGAGTCGTAACGTGTGACCAATAATAGGAAATGCTTTATTGATTTAGGAATCTCCACAGAAAAACCATTTTTCCATGTGGATGGGGGAAAAGTAATATGCCTTTTTGATTTCCCCCATTTAATTAAATCTTTGCGAAATCTTCTTCTGAGTACTATCCATTGTACACCAGATGGTCGTGTAAGCTGCAACGTAATAAAAGAATTATGGTAGCAGGAGTAAAAAAAGTGACTAAAATGTGCAAAAAATTAACATTTCAACATATCCACCCAAACTCTTTTGAAGAAATGCGCGTAAATTTAGCTTCACAGGTATTTAGCAGGACTGTAGGTGCTGCCATTCGTACCGCTGTTGAAACTAAACAGTTAAATAGAAATTCAAAGGAAATAGCGTTCTCAACTGCCTCATTTGTGGAAAAAATTGATAAAATATTCGATTGTTTAAATAGCGGGTCTTTAAAACATTGAAATATTTTTAAATGTGGTTTAACCTTGGATAATGAAGTCCAAACGAAATGGCGAAAATATGTCAAAAACTGTTTATTTTCTCAACGGAATGAAGAAGACATTAACTGGTGTTTTGATGTTAGCAGATAACGTTATAAATGAGAATTTCAAGATTTTTTTTTATATTAACAAAACGGTTATCTCAAGATCCTCTAGAGAATCTGTTCACAGTAATACGGCAAAAAGGTGGTAATAATAGAAACCCTTTGGTTTCCGAATTGAATATTCTACTTTCTAAAATAATGTCGTACAATTTAATTAAATTCAGCAATAGAACCAATTGTGCAGATGATAGCGACATCATGTTCACAATAGATTTAGATGGATATGAAGAAAGTGGAATTGTTGATTGCGCAGAACTCCAAGAGAAGGTGTTGCGGATCAGTTTTCATTTTTTGTTCACATTTTTTCAATTCTTTCAAATTTGTAACCTATTTAAATTTCCCTCAGTACATTGCCCAAATAATCGGCATTGGCAGTACTAAATCCCAAATTGGTAATCCACCACACACGCTGTCTCTTTCGAGAGGTGAGTTCAGGTGATCGAGCGCGAATCGGTTCCCTTTGCATGCTGTCACCCTCTGATTGGCCGAAAACATTTGCTGATTACCCTATATGGTAATAAATGAAGCAAAAATGCTTCGACTCGTGATCGCGGTGAAGTGGGTGTGAGAGGGGAGAGTTGAGTGGGATATGTGAGAGAGTGGAGTTGAATAGGAGGGCGACACCAAGACGGTCACGGGATCGGCTCCGCGCGAGAAAAAACAAGCTGTCGGGTTTTCCGTTTTCTTTAAATTAAATTAAATTTTAATCGATAATTATAGTAGTGTGTGCGTTAAATCATCCGCTAAACTCCCTCGAAAAATGGTTTATTTGGTGCAAGGCAAAACTGAAGTCCAAAGAAAAGTACCAGCGGCTACCGACAAATTCATCGGCGTGGATTTCATTGCAACCTGTTGCGAGCTATGCAAAATCATCAGTCCGAAACTCGAAGATTTGGCCAACCAGGATGGTGACCATGTTATTATATTGAAGGTTGATGTCAACGATTGCAAGGATTTGGACGGCCAATATGGGGTGTATTAAAACTGTTTTACGCGTGTTCGCCTTCCAAATAGTTCGTGCCTCTTTGAATGGATAGAGGGCGCACTACGAACGGCGAGAGTGGTCGTTCAGTGGCAAAACAGCAACTGAACTTTTTTGTTAGTCCATGAATATATTCAATAAAAGCATGACGTGTCGTCAAAACATTCTTTTATTTCCTCGGAAATGAACCAACCCAACAGGTTATGGGCCCAGTCACACAAACTGAGCGTTGTTTGTGAAACTAAAGTCGAGCGGTTTTGTCGAGAAGCGTAGAGAGCGGGACACGAGGTCGCGAAACGAAAGCCATCTTGGTGCGTGCTTTTCTCTGGGAGATCTGTGCGTGATAGCGAGTCCGACGAAATCCAAAATGTCTGACACAATCTCAGCGCGGAATATAACGAAATTCAACGGTGAAAATTTTCAAGGATGGAAATTTCAAGTGAAGTTGTTATTTATTGCGAACAATATATACGATGTGGTCGACGGGACTCGAAAGATACCGGAAGGAGAGGGTCAAGATGCAAGATTTTTAATCTCCTCGGCAATGGAATACGACCAGTTGCAGCCGCTGTTGATATGTTCGACCGCGAAAGAAATGTGTGAGAAATTAGCCAGCTTGCATGAACAAAAGTCAGCGTCAAACAAATTGTTGCTTATGACGAGACTGTACGAGTATCGTATGTCTCTGGATGACTCGATAATTAAACATGTATCAACGATACAGAACATGACCGCGCAGTTACATGATGTCGGAGAGCAAGTGTCTGACCTGACGATAATTGCAAAAGTGCTCGCGAGTTTGTCGCCAAAGTATATGGCATTTGAGACCTCGTGGGATAATGTCGCGGAAGACTTACAAACGCTCGGAAATTTTCAAGAAAGACTCATTCGCGAAGAAGCTCGTTTAACCTCGGATGACGAAACTCCTGGGTCTTTCTCTGCATACAGATTGCGAAGAAAAGTGCAAAACCGAGCTCGAAAGAGGAAACGAAGAAAAAGCCGAGAGACAAACAAAAAGTATAGTGTTTCAAGTGTCGCGAAAAGGGGCATTATGCGCGAGAATGTCCGAACAAAAGGCAAGACAAAGATGATGACGCGAGGCATGATTATGCATTGAAGATGAAGAACAAAGGCAGCTCGATTCTTCCCGTCGAAGTGTTAAATTCGGTGCTGAAGGCCGATAAAGAAGAAACGTGGATTAGCGACAGCGGAGCCTCGCGGCACATGACGCATCGGCGAGAATGGTTCAGTGCAAGGTATATAAACTACTTCTGGTTTATATACCTTGGGTTCAGTGAGTATCGACAATTGACAGATGGCGGAACAATTTCTCTGGACGACAACAAGGAATGTAAAGTGGCCGGAGAAGGAACAATCGAGATCGAAAAGTACATCGATGGCGCATGGTTTAAATCGCGAATCGAAAAAGTTTTATACGTGCCGGAAATAAAAAGGAACTTGTTTTCTGTCGGAGTGTGTACCTCAAGAGGCCAAGAAGTCGTCGTAAACATTATACAAGGTAGCAAAGTGTTAGCTCACGGGATAAAGCAAGAAAATGAGATTTTTCGGATGTTTTTCCGAGTAAATCGTGCGCGAACAAACAATGAGGTAAACGTTGCGAAAACGAATCTTCAGATGTGGCACGAGCGGCTCGGTCACGTGAATGCTCGTGCATTGCGCGAACTCGTTGCGAACAAACTCGTGGAAGGGGTTGAGCTGCCGAAAAATGATGAGGTGTTCTGCGAATCGTATCAGATCGGGAAATCCCATAGGCGTCCGTTTCGGAAGGAGCGTGAACGAGCAGCTATGGAGCTCGGTGAGGTTGTCCACACAGACGTGTGCGGGCCTATGTCCACGGAGACGCCAGGTGGTGCGCGTTATCTCCTGACATTTAAAGACGATGCGACGAGTTACCGGTATATATATTTCGTGCGACACAAGAGTGACGTATATGACAAATTTAAATTGTTCGTCAAGCTCATCGAAAATAAGTTTGGTCGAGTGATGCGCGTGCTACGGTCCGACAACGGCAGTGAATTCAAAAATAAAAATATGAACCTTTATCTCGAGTCACGTGGGATTCAACGGGAGTACACCGCGCCGTACACGCCGGAGCAGAACGGCAAAGCAGAGCGAGACAATAGGACGATAGTCGAGAGCGCGAGGGCTATGTTGCACGCAATCTTCCCATTAATCTGTGGGCGGAAGCTGCGAACACGGCGATGTACCTGATAAATCGGTCGGAAATACGAGATGGAGCGACTTCGTACCAGCTTTGGGTTGGAAAGAAGCCGAACCTAAAGCACTTGCGCATCTTCGGAACGAAGCGAAGCGTACGTGAACACGCCGAAGAGGTTTACGACGAAATTCGACGCTCGAGCGAAGAAGATGATACTTGTCGGGTATGAAGAAAATTCGTCCAACTATCGAGTCTATGATTCAGTGTCAAAGAAAGTATCTGTATCGCGGGACATAGTGTTCCACGAAAGGATCGGAAAAATGACAGCGGCATCCAACGACGAGTTCGTACCGGCGAGGGTTGAAGAACGTCTACAAGAAGCAGAAGTCGACGACAAATTTTTTCAGCCGGCTGTAGATAATGCAGTCGATGAGAGACAAAAGTCCGTCTTCCAGGTGCAGCCCGTCGGCGTAGAACGAAGTCTGAGAGATCGAGGAAGTTTAAAGCAATCGTCGCGCTACGAAACGAATGTCGCAGAGGTGAATATACCAGACACATTTGAAGAGGCGATAACGAGTGAGGAATCGTCCGAATGGATCGAGGCGATTGGACAAGAGCTGAACTCGCACAAAGAAAACGGGACCTGGTCATCAGTTGAGAAGAAACCCAGGATGAAACTCATTGATTCCAAGTGGGTTTTCGACTAACGAAAGACACCGAAGGAAACATCTTCAAGTACAGAGCACGGCTGTGCGCTCGAGGGTTCAAGCAGCGAAAAGGAATCGATTTCGAGGAAACTTTCGCACCGGTAGTAAGGTGTGACTCGCTAAAAGTGTTGCTCGCAGTAGCTGCCGAACGAGACCTCGAGCTGGCTCAGTTCGACGCGCAGACGGCATTCTTGTACGGGAAACTGAACGAAGAGGTATTCATGGAAGTACCTGAGGGTCTGAATATTAACGAGTCTACAAGCAGTGCGACAAAGGATGTCGTGTGTCGCTTGGAGAAGTCATTATATAGACTGAAATAAGCTCCACGGTGTTATAACCTAGAGTTCAGTGCGTTTCTACGAGAATTTAAATTTAGAGAAACGGAAGCAGACAGGTGTATTTTCGTTAGATATGTCGGGAATTCTGCTGTATATCTCACGTTATTCGTCGATGACGGGCTGATAGCAGCCGAATCGAATGTGGTCATCGAGAAAGTTCTCGAGCATCTGAGCAATTCGTTTAAAATCACAATTGGTGATTCGAGTATTTTTGTTGGAATGCAAATCGAGCGCGATCGCGAAAAGAAAACGATATTCGTACATCACAGCGCGTATGCGAAACGAGTAATAGAAAAATTCGGGATGAGTAAAGCGAAATCGGTGAGCATACCGGCGGACTCGCATGTTGTGTTGCATCCGGTAATAGACGGAGAAGACAAAGCCGAGCGAGTACCGTACAGAGAAGCTGTCGGTTCTTTAATGTTTATTGTGATCGTGTCGCATCCTGACTTAGGATATTCCGTAAATTCCGTCAGCAAGTATTTAAATAATCACAGCGATGACCACTGGCGAGCGGTAAAAAGGATCTTTGTGTATTTATCGGGAACGTTAGAGTATGGCATCGAGTATCGCGGCGGTGGAAGTGTGCCTAAGTTGATCGGGTTTTCTGATGCGGATTATGCAGGCGACGTTGAGACCATAAGATCAACAACAGGGTATTTTTTCGAGCTCGCGTGTGGTCCAATCACATGGTCGAGTCAGCGTCAGAAGCTATTCACGCTCAGTACGACTGAGTCCGAATACGTCGAGAGAGGTGATTTGGTTGCGAAAGCTACTGAAGGATATCGGATATCTTTGTGCAGAAGCGACCGTGATTTTTATTGACAATCAGAGTGCAATAAAATTAGTCAAGAACCCGCAATTTCATAAACGCACGAAACACATAGATGTCCGGTACCATTATATTCGGGAAAAAATAGATGCCAAAGAAATTAGAGTCGAAGACGTTCCCACAGAACAGCAAAAGGCTGATATATTCACCAAGGCCTTACCAAAAGAGCGTTTTGGTACGTGCGTGAGTGTATGGGTATGATTGTAAAACACGCTTTAACGGTGGAAGTATTAAAACTGTTTTACGCGTGTTCGCCTTCCAAATAGTTCGTGCCTCTTTGAATGGATAGAGGGTGCACTACGAACGGCGAGAGTGGCCGTTCAGTGCCAAAACAGCAATTAAACTTTTTTGTCAGTCCATGAATATATTCAATAAAAGCATGACGTGTCGTCAAAACATTCTTTCATTTTCTCGGAAACGAACCAACCGAACAGTGTGTCGAGCAGATCAACATTTTGTATTCATCAGAAACGACGAGAACATCGACTCTTTTGCCGGGGCGAATGCTGAAGAATTGGAAACGAGGTTTGGCAATCACTTGGAGGCTAGTTCCTAATAATTGAAAGTGAAACGCATTAATATTTGTTAATATTATTCGTACTGCGAGTACTGTTGTTCCGACAACCATAAGTTTTTTTGGTAACATATCTTCTTAAATTTCGGTTACAATTGTTATGTCTACACTTTACTTGATTTTCATGTTTAAATCGATTTGAAATCAGCAGTATTGTTCTGTTATCTTAAAGAAATAAATTAGAGTTTAAGTTCTAATAAAGTCTGAATAATATGAAGTGAGTTTTCATGGTTTCTCCCTCCTCAGCGTGTGCGTGATTCGGTTTAGTCCGGTTCTTGATGTTTTTTCTCTATGTAATTTTTGATTAGCCCACGACCCGGTGAGCTAGCCGGTTTCAAAAAAAAAATTTTAATCTACGGTCGCCACTATGCGGCCACTGTTGGTGGGTGCTCCTCACGGGGTCTCCTCTCGGCAATCGTCTTCCCCGTCGCGTCCGAATTGGCGGGGCACGTGGAGGATGGCTGTCTTTGCAGGAGATATGGTATTGTGGGAGCACGCAACAGCATACGAAAGAACAATCTGTAAAAACAAATACACCTTCAACCACTTTCGAAATTTTACAAATTGATACGATTGGACCATTGCGGTAACTTGTTTATTCGAAAGCTAACAAGCTTTGCGACTTGCTTTAAGCTTATTGCAGTGGTTTCTTGTCCTTGCTTATGTGCTTGCCTGTGCTGCGTGAAAACTTCTTGAGTATTTGACTTGGGTGGCGGCTTGCTTCCAAAGAAGAAGGCGGAGAAAGAAGAGTTTACGGCTGTTCCGACTGTGCCGGGGAGCTCATATACTTTTCTAGCGTTCAAACAGATAATTTTAGTGTAAATACTGAGATAATTTGTTCATAAACACGATCATTTAAAAGTTACACTCCAATTATTGAACATTTTGTATAGTGGAATTTTTACGATTTGGTGCGTGAACATAACCTACTGACACCGCTCGCCGTCATGCCCACCTTTATTTTGAATACTTGCTCCTCGTGTAGCAAAGGTTTTGAACCTGGTGACGAGTTATTTGCATGTGACAGATGCAAGCTGCCACAACATTCCACCTGTGCCGATATTAGCAGAGCAGCCGCGAAATTATTAAAATCTGCTAAGAAAACCAATTGATTTGTCTGCAACCAATGCTCACACAGGGGCAACCAAATTGACACTTTAGTGGCTTTAGTCAATAGTTTGAAGGATGATATTATTGCCCTCAGAATCGACATTTCAATCCTAAAATCTCAATCTCCACCACCGACCATCGAGGATGTTATCTCTGAAATCGAGGATAGAAAGAAAAGATCAACAAACGGTATTATCCGCAAACTTAACGAAACATCACCTGTAACGGATTTTACCGTAGCCTTGGAAATTGTCAACAAAATAATATACCCGAAAGTCCTTGTAGCATCTGATATTAAAGTTGCGCGTCTAGGTAAGCCGAAATCTGACTTTAATCGTCATATGAAGGTTATGTTGCCGAATCTAGAATTAGTTTTACTCTTCAGGAACAAAAGGAACTGCTCGGAATATCTAAAAACCAAAGGAATCGTAATAATGGACGATCAAACGGTTTATCAACGTAATTACATTCAAAAACTACGCGAAGAGCTGGATCAGATTAGGAAAACCGAGGCAGATACTACGATTAAATACGTATACGGAACACCCAAGATCATACGTCAATCTACAAAAAACTGATCAATAATAATTTACACATTTACTATCAAAATATGTGAGGCTTATCTGGAAAAATCAATAGTTTACGGCAAAATTTGCTACTCAACCACTTTGACGTCATAATTTTCACAGAAACATGGCTTGTAATCACACATCTTCAGAGCTTGGATTTAAGAACTACATTGTCTACTGTCACGACCGTAACAGTATGACGTCAAATAAGACGAAAGGCGGTGGGGTTCTTATAGCTGTTAACAACAGACTACAATCAAACATCGTGAAGGAAGTCTCCACACATACCGACGTTGAACAATTGTTCGTATTAGTCAGAACGTCGGAAAGCCAATTCATTATCTCAACTGTTTACTTGCCTCCCGATGTGCCTCCAGATATTTACGATCATCATGCCTGCGATGTTACCAGCTGTTGTAATGCATTTCCCAACGCAACTTTTATTGTGACTGGTGACTACAATTTACCTGCCGTGAAGTGGGATAAACAAGAATGGATAAGTTATACAAATTGTAAAAAAACTCATAGTATAGTAGAATCATTCTCCTCCCTAAATTTTTCTCAACTTAACCCTGTTGTTAACACTTATGATAAAAAACTAAATTTAATCTTTTCAAACAGTGATTATAATATTCAAATAGCAAAAGATAACTTTCCATTAGTTTCCGTTGATCCTTTTCATCCTCCATTCAACGCCATCGTCAAATCAAATGGGCCTGAACACGATAATACCATACAAATACAAGTACTTAACTTTCGTAAAGATAACTTCAATCGACTAAACTTTGAATTAGATGCTATTAACTGGCGTAATGAATTGAACTATCTTTACGCGGAGGATGCAGTCAATCGGTTCTATGTAATATTAAATAGTTTAATTGATCTCCATGTGCCTAAATCTTACATTAATAACAAACATTATTCAACCTGGTTCTCAAGTGAATTAAAACAGCTTATACAAGAGAAGAAGTGTGCTCATAAATACTACAAGATATGTGGATCTACTTGTGATTACAATATATTCTCTAAACCTAGAGCTGAATGCAAGACTCAGTTAAAGGTCGATCGCAAAAATTATTTGTTACGAATAGAAGCATCAATACCGAAAAACTGCAAACATTTTTGGAATTACACTAAGTCTTTTAAGCCGATAATTCACTTTAATCAACAATGCATCTTGATGATACATATAGTTCAGATAAAATTTCAATTACAAATATGTTCGCCTCTTTTTCTCCAAAGTTTATGACTCCTCTAAAAACGATTATGCGCCTCCAGAATCTGTTAGCAATCTAAATATATCTCAATTCTCGATATCTTACGACTCTGTTATCCATAAACTTAATACTATTGACCCAAGCAAAAGCGCTGGCCCGGACGGTATCCCTCCGATTGTAGTAAAAAATTGTGCGACGACCCTGACATCGCCGCTTCTATAAATTTTCAACAAATCCTTGCATAGTGGTTGCTTCCCAACAATATGGAAATCAAGCTTTGTAGTCCCAATACTCAAATCTGGTTGTAAATCAAATATTAGAAATTATCGTCCGATCTGTATACTCTCTGTGCTTCCTAAAATTTTAGAGAGTCTGCTAACTGACTTCATTACCCCATTATTAAGACCGATCATCACACCACGGCAACATGGTTTTTGCAAAAATAGATCTACTACCACTAATTTAGTAGAATACCATAGTTATATCACCTATTCGTTTGTCCGTTCCCATCAAGTTCACTCCATTTATACTGAATTAAGTAAGGCATTCAATCGTATTAATCATAGCTTACTTGAGAGAAAACTTCCAATAATTAGTTTCGGTGGTGTTATTTTAAAATGGCTATGTGCCTATATCCGAAATCGTTCATTAATAGTCAAAGCTTATGATCAATATTCTCAGAAATTTGTTCCAACATCTGGTGTCCACCAGGGATCTCACCTTGGGCCTATCTTATTCTTAATTTTCATCAATGACATAAGTCTAATTTTTAATGACGTTGAGTTTTTGCTCTTTGCAGACGACTGCAAGATTTACAAGTCTATTGCGTCAATAGAAGATACCTTACTACTACAGTCAAATTTAGACAACTTTTGTAACTACTGTGCGTTGAATAGTTTAGATGTCAATATTAACAAATGGCAACTTTTGGTCTTTAATCGCTGTAAAACCTCTATCTATTACAATTACACTCTTAATGGAGTTGGATTGAAGCAAGTTGCGACAATGAAAGATATGGGTGTATTAATCGATACGTCGTTAAACTCTGTGAGTTACATTTGTAGTGATCTAAAACACATGCCATGTTGTGTTTTAGAAATGGCAGCATCGCCATGTAGTGTTACTCGCTCGCCATGTTGGAAGTTATGCTTAGCTCTGTATTGTTCCAGAGTGATGCGCGTCTTCTTTCTATTAAATATATATGTTAATTGGAGATTGAGGAAACTCACATCTCTTTGAAGAAGGGAAAACTACCTACTGGCATTCCGAAGATTGCCATATGTTTGGCGCAGAGACAATGCTCAAGCAGCCGATATTTCTATGCACTTTTTTGCCAATGTGAGGCATACTTGTGCTCAAGTAGAAATCTGTCTTTTTGCCGAATTTATCAGGCAAAGTCTGATCAAAGTCTTTTTCTGCCAAAAGGAGGCAGTTGCTTAAAAAAATAGCAATTTGCTTTGAGTCTATTAGACAGACTTAAATTTTCTTTATTCCATTCTCTTAATTTATACAATATTCTATTTACTTATTTTATCCCTACTCTAAATACAATGTAAATTTTAATTCTAAATACATAATAAAAATGCTTACTTTAAAGTTTGAATCAACCAATCCAAATAAAAGCGATTAGGTTCCCACATTCTTCTATCCATTTCATAATACTCATATGTCAACCCATTTTATCAATATGGGCTATGAGTAATTGATTTAGAATCAGTACACAGCAAAGGGCAATAACCAGGTGGTGATATTAGTAGGTCAGTAAACACTCGACCGCGTCTGGCTATTTGTAAACAAAGAGCTTTTCATTCATCTATTGTAATTGGATACTTAATTAGAGTTGAATTAGATTACATGCGTACATGCCTAGATGGCGTGCTAAATGGATCGTTCATGGGTTGAGGTACGAGATGAATGTTGACATGTGCCTGTGCTGCAGTGGAATGTTGACATGAGCCTGTGCTGCAGTGGTTATTATGTGTACATATACTACACATTAATAAAACTAGAAGTGAAGCATTGAAGCCTCGGGTTTGTGATACGAAACACACGTGAATTCCTTAATATAAATGCACTTAAAATGCTTTATTTTTCATTGGTAAGGAGCAAATTAAATTGTTGTTCCATTCTATGGAACCCTTACTACAAAGTCCATATTGAAAATTTAGAAAAGGTCCAAAATAAATTTATAAGATTTATTGGTTACAAGCTAGGTTTTAATTTGGAAAACATTCCCTTTTCTGAAATAACCTCCGTGCTAAATATAATATCACTTGAAACCAGAAGGAAATGTTCTGACGCGGTGTTTCTATACAATTTAATCAACGCTAAACTCGATGCACGTAACATATAAAGCGAAATGTCGTTTAGAGTGCCGTTTAGATCGACTAGGTGCAGCGATCTTTTCTTTCGAAAAAAGCACAAAACTGCATACTGTCAAAGCTCCCCTCTAGAATGATTAAAATTAATCGGGAATCAATTATGCCATAGAGTAGATTTGTTTTACACAACCAATTGCGCTATAAAGCTTGAAGTTAAAAAGCTTGAAATTAAAAACTTGTAAATATGGTCGTTACAGTGTATGTTCTTTTTCTTTTTTTTCTTTTTGTAAATTTTTTCTTCAATATTTTCATGAATCTCAAATAGTATTAATCTTTAACGTTGGACATTATTATTATAGTTAACCCATTAGTAATTGTTATTCTGTTCTGTTTGACTGCTTTAATTGAATCTGCAATGTATAATTAATGTAAATGGACTCTGTCCGTAAATAAATAAATGAATAAATGACAACAAACATATGATAAATGACAACAAACATGTGATGTTACACTCCTCATACATATATAGTATGTGATTTTTATAAAACTTTTTATGTGACCTTCTGCGCTTTGAAGGGCATTTCATAAGAATTTTCCGTCCAAATTTTCTAAATCTACGGCAGCGAAGGGGGATGTAGTTAGCTATGCTGGGAAGCAGTAGGATATTATGGGTCTGATAAGCGTTTAATAAATGAGAAGTTTAGTGCTCCGATGCAAGGCTTGTTTGGATAGCAGGGGTGCAAGTGCGGCTGACGCACTAGTTGCTTTCCGCAACATTTCTCGCGCATGAGGGTTGGATTTGAGTCTATGGTGAAAAAGAACGCCTAAATATTTGGTGATGTCCATCAGTGGTATAAAATTGTTGTTAATTGAGAGTGAAAGTTGTTTGCTTTCAGCAGGTGTGCCTCTATGGCCTTTACCAGAGGCATTGCGGAAGCATATCAGCTCGCATTTGTTAACATTCATTGTGAGTGACCAATCTTTCATGTAGTTGTCGACTATTCGGGTTCTAAGGGTTTGCGGTGCCTTGCTATTAGGATGATATCATCTGCCAATTGGGTTACAGTAGTCAAATGGTGAAGATGACTATTGATTGGAAGATCGTGCAAATAAAAGTTGAAAAGGGAAGGGCCAAGTATTGTGCCTTGGGGGACACTGGCGTTTACTAGGACTAGGGTTGATGTGCAGTTGTTGATTTTAATATAAAACGATCTATCACGTAAGAAACTAACAATAAGCCGACAAAGAAGAAGAGGGCATTGGGCAACGAGTAACTTATGAATCAGACATTTAGTCCACTCAGAGTCGAAAGCCCTTTCTAAGTCAATAGTACAGGAAACAACTGCATCTTTTTTACGAAGCGCGGAGAATATGTAATCGTGGAGCGAAATAACTGCCTGTTTAGTGGATGTTTTGGGCTTAAAACCGAACTGTTCATTTTGTATCACAGTTAATGCAAATTCTGGAAACGAGTGGAGCATTACTTTTTCAAGGGTTTTGCCTATAATTGAGAGTGAAAACATAGGTGTAAGCGAAGTAAGCTGTCCGTTTGAGCATTTTTTCGGGATTGGGATGAGAAGAGCTGTTTTCCGTGCTTGGGGGAAGTAACCGTTATGTATACAATTAATGATAATGGTTGTGCGTGGTTTAGCAAGGGCCCAAGCACATTTCTCCGGACACAGTTGGGAAACCCCGTCTGGGAATGAAAATTTTGTTGTTGTTAAGAGAACGAAGTATTTAAGTCACCTCATTGGGGTGAGTGAAGAATTTTCTGAAAGTTAAAATAGGAATAGTAGAAGGGCGATTCGTTCTTGTAGAAACGCAAACAAAGGAGGCGATATGGCCACGAAGAAGGCTGACAACTTTTCTCTTGATTTCAGCGTTTAAGTTTGGGTTCGAAGAGTGTCTTTCTCGGTACAGGTTCTTGTATAAAGTTGAGAAGATTGCTAATTTTTTCTCTATCCTTCGGATCTTATCGGGTCTTTGTTGACATTATATGAAGAGATGAGTCGTCCAGTGAGATTATTGATTTGTTCGAAAACCTGAGGGGAGGGCTTCATGGCTTCCAGTCGTTTTTCGAAGCCAGAGTTCAGGTCCGTGTTGAAATTTTCTCTGATTAGAGAATTCAGAGGATTGCCTTTTTAGTTTTTGCTGCTATTTGGTTTTAAGGGGTTACACTACTCTAGAAAACCCCTTTTTTCATGATTTTTCGTAAGTAAATAAATTAAAAAACACCAAATCCGCTTATGGTAGTGTAAAGTATAACTCAAAATGTACAAAAAAGATTTTTTTTCCAAAAGGGCGTCCACAGGATCTCGTATTCGGCTGTTCACCTTTAAAAATTTACCGGTAAGTTTTCTCTCGAACGGTCGCTCCTAAAACAAAAAACTAAAATTTTCCTTGAAGTACATACTAGTAGCTAGTGAAGTGCGTAGGGATTTTTCGATTGATTGTTTTTTTATAAACAATTTACGGCTGATTTTTTGTCGAGAATCGTGATTTTTTTTAAAACAGCGCCATTTTGTTACAAATTAGTTTAAAAAAATCTCCTACGTACTTCACTAGCTATTAGTATGCACTTCAAGGAAAAATTTAGTTTTTTTGTTCTAGGAGCGACCGTTCGAGAGAAAAGTTACCTGTAGTACATGTACATACCATTTAATATCATAGCCATTTGTAGTAAATACACATACCATGTAGTACATATACAAACCATACAACATCATAGCCACCAATCATACATACAATTTGTGGCAGCACCATTGAACGATCGTCCAAATGTGGTCTATTGTGAATACGTATTTTGACAATCTTTGAAATAAAGATCACTTCTGTCTTAGACACCAACTCGAGCAGTTCGTTACTCGGTAGAAAGGCTAAAATAGTATATGAGCTCCCCGGCACAGCCGGAGCAGCCATATTGGTGACCCCGACTTCTCAACAAAAGAGCATTTTGAGAACCCCGAACTCGCAGAAAAACACGACTTCAGACCAGTTGCTTCAATTGCTGCGATCCAGGCATCCACAGGAGCCATTTTGCGGATCCAACGTTTCCGAGGCCAACGTGGTTTTCTGAATTTCGGACGTATCAAATTTCAAGTAAGTTTTCTCCGTATTCAAAATGTCTGACAGCGAGGATCACGGAATTGGCGCAAGCACGGCACAGCCTACGAATAGCACGCCATCAGCCGAAACTTCATACATTGCTGGTATAAACGACATAGCACAAATAAAATTACCGCCATTTTGGCGTACGCGACCATCGTTATGGTTCGCACGCATCGAGGCGCAAATACGTCTGTGTAGAACTCGGACGAACGCTGCAAAATTTGACAAAGTGGTTGCTGAACTTGACTGCGCTACACTCGAGGCAGTCGCCGACATCGTTGAAGCCCCTCCACTAGAGGGTAAATACGACGCTTTAAAAGCCCGCATTTTGAGCGTTTCTTCCCTGTCGGATGACGCACAAATTCGAAACCTTCTGACTGGTTTGGAGCTGCGTGACAGCAAACCATCGCAGCTCCTGCGGAGCATGACCCAAGCCGCCGGCACCAGAGTTAGCGATGAGTTTTGAAAATATTTGTGGATACAGCGACTTCCTACTCGGATACAGTCCATTATCGCTGTCTCAGAGACAACGAATCTCACTAAGCTGGCAGAGATGGCAGATCGAATGGCGGAAGTAAAGGATCCACACGAAATTCGGGAGGTTTCCCAAGTCAGTCGCGAACAAACTGCGAATACTACAGCCAACTTAGAAACACAGGTTAACGAGATTAGAAGGGTGCTTAGTCGCTTGGAACGCAACGCGTCAGAAAGGACTCAGCCCAATTGCACTGCAGACCACGCCCGACGTATCTGTTTCTTCCACAAAAAATTGGGCCACGCACATGTAAACCTCCATGTGATTTCATTCAATCACAGGGGCAGGGAACCGAAAAGGGGCGTTATCTGACCAGACGCCAAACAGCGACATGAGCCTTAGCCGTCTATTTGTTTACGATAAGCTAACGAGCACACGATTCCTTGTGGACACAGGTGCCGATATTTCGGCCATTCCTCGCCCACCTCTCGCGAACTTCAAACCGTCTAGCCTGAAACTTTTCGCGGCAAACAAAACGCGCATCAACACTTACGGTGACAAGCTCCTTACCATCAACCTTGGTCTACGCCGTTCATCACATGGCGTTTTCGCATCGCGGATGTCAACCAAGCAATCCTAGGAGCTGACTTTCTCAGGCAGTTTAAACTACTCGTCGATCTGAACAGCAGACGACTCATCGACACCAATACCAAATCGTCAAGTCGTGGACATATCTCTACTCTTCCTATACCGTCCATAAACACAGTGAGCGATGACTCCCCGTACCACACTCTACTCAAACAGTTTCCGCAATTAACAAATCCTTCTGTAGCAAAGAGTGCACCACACGGAATCAAGTACCACATACAGACCGAGGGACCCGCGGTTTTTGAGCGTCCTAGGAGGCTCTCCCCGGAAAAACTTGACATAGCCAAGAAGGAGTTTCAATACCTGATTGATAAAGGGTATTGTCGGCAGTCAGTGAGCTCATGGGCAAGTCCTCTGCACCTTACACGTAAGAAAGATAATTTTTGGCGTTCATGTGGGGACTACCGTAAGCTAAACAAAATAACGAGGCCGGATAGGTATCCAATAAGACACATGCAGGATATCACTGCAGGCCTGCAAGGAAAGTATATCTTTTCAAAAATTGATCTGGTACGAGCTTTCCACCAGATATCAATAGCGAAAGAGGACGTACCCAAAACGGCCATAACCACGCCGTTTCGGCTATATGAATTTACAGTGATGACATTCGGGCTGCCCAATCGTTCCAGAGATTCATGGACCAAGTTCTGAGAGGGCTCGATTTTTGTGCGTGTTACATAGATGACATACTCGTCATGTCGCAAACACCAGAGCAGCATATGGATCACTTACGAACCGTATTCAATCGCCTTAGCACATATGGAGTCGTAATCAACGTGGACAAGTGTGAATTCGGAGTCACGGAAACCGAATACCTAGGACACAAAATTACAGCGAAGGGTGTTCAACCACCAGAATCTCGTATGCAAGCAATACGCAACTTCAAAAAACCTGATCGCATCAAAGACCTGCAGAGATTCCTTGGTGTTATTAACTTTTACCGCAGGCTCATCAAGAGTGCGGCGGATTTGCAGGCGCCGTTACATGAACTACTACGTGGAACAAAAATGAAAAATGACATCATAGTATGGACTCAGCAAACCAAAAAGGCGTTTGATGCCTGTCGAGAAAGCATCGCCAACGCTACGTTGCTCGTACACTTTCAACATGGAAAACCATTGAGACTCGTCACCGACGCTTCTGACAAAGCGGTGGGCGCGGTACTAGAGCAACTTCAATCGGAGCAATGGTTGCCACTAGCTTATTTCCAGAGGAAGCTGTCCATCACTGAAACACGATACAGTACATACGACAGGGAACTCCTCGCAATATATACTAGCATTAAACACTTCCGTCATCTCTTAGAGGGCTCAGACTTTACGATCGTAACCGATCACAAGCCTTTGATTTACGCGTTCAGCCAACGGACTGACAAGGCCTCGCCTCGCCAACTACGTCAACTAAACTTCATCTCTGAATTCTCGACTAACATTGTTCATATTCGAGGCGATTCGAATGTTGTTGCGGACGCACTCTCACGAGTATACGAAATCACTACTTCTGCGGCATTTTCCGTAGAACAGCTGATTGAGGAACAGCAGAAGGACTCGGAACTCAATCAACTTTTGCAAAACAATACGACATCACTGAAATTGCAGTCCATCGCATTCAACGGTCACGGAACCCTCTTTTGCGACACGTCAACGGCAGACGTTCGCCCATACTTACCCAAGTCGGTGCGAGAGGAAATCTTTGCGATATATCACAACCCAGCACATCCAAGCGGTTGCGCAACTAGCCGAGAGATTAGGCGTAAATTCGTGTGGCCCAGCATGAACAAAGACATCGCTGAAATGGCACGCAACTGCATCCCGTACCAGAGATCCAAGAACAACAGGCACACTCACAGCCCCGTGCAGGAATTCGTGAGTACAGACAAAAGGTTTCAGCATATACACGTCGACATTGTCGGACCACTGCGACCATATCAAGGATTCAAGTACTGTCTCACGGTAGTCGACCGTGTCTCCCGCTGGCCCGAGGCATTTCCAATGGTGGATCAAACAGCCGAATCGGCAGCAAAAATATTGTATGCAAACTGGATCTCCAGGTTTGGAACACCACATACTATAACAACCGATCAAGGTACTCAGTTCGAGTCCTCCTTGTTTAAAGCACTGTGCAGACTAATCGGGAGCCATAGAGTCCGGACGACGCCGTATCACCCCGCAGCAAACGGAATGGTGGAGCGCTGGCACCGCTCGCTCAAAGCAGCGATCATGTGCCATGAAAACGACAACTGGATGGATACCTTACCCACTGTACTTCTCGGTCTCCGCAACGCCTTCAAAGAGGACCTGAAAGGATCATGCGCGGAGATGGTCTATGGCACGACCCTGCATATTCCGGGTGACATATTCATAAACAGCAATCATGATTGCAATGCGCCACTCCTTATAGACAAGCTGCGAGAGAAAATACGAGACTTACGTCCGCAACCCGCATCGAACCATTCGTCCAGAGCCAGCTTCGTCCACGAAGATATGCAGAAATGCAGCCACGTTTTCGTGCGCAGGGATGGAGTACGGAAATTCTTAACGCAACCTTATTCCGGTCCCCACCGAGTGCTGAATCGAATTTCAAACACCGTTTTCACCGTCGACGTCAATGGGAAGCGAACTAACGTTTCCATCAATCGCCTGAAACCAGCGTATGTCGTCCAAGACCATCAGAGCGAACACGATCCCACTTCGCTAGTCTCAACGCGTAGAACTTCAGCAGCGGAGGCATCTCACAGCAGCCAACGACCAGGCATTCGGCAGCCAATCAATCCGCTACCTCAATCCATAACAAAAGTCTACCCACCAGCAAGTCGGCGAAACGTCAACACTTGACGTTATTGAAGAGAGAGTACTGTGGCAGCACCATTGAACGATCGTCCAAATGTGGTCTATTGTGAATATATATTTTGAAAATCTTGGATATAAAGATCACTTCTGTCTTAGACACCAACTCGAGCAGTTCGTTACTCGGTAGAAAGGCTAAAATAGTATATGAGCTCCCCGGCACAGCCGGAGCAGCCATAAATTCTTACATGCACTACTTTTCGATAAACTCATAGAGTACCCCTGTACTCAACATATGAGCATCGATAATTAGCTATGAACTCAGACACGACCCACCTCAATGACTCATGCATACTGGAAGGTATGGTCAAGTGTTTTAAATACTGATCTAATTAATGTTGTTCTGGGTACGGGCTAGTGCCCCTTTGCTGACCATTAATCCAGGAGCAAGAAACTAGGGTTGCCGTTTTATTTAGCGATATTGCCTATCAGCGGCAAAGTTCTTAAGTTCTGGTTAACTGGGCGAGAGCCACTGCATAAGATAGATTATTGGGAGGCCTTTGTACTTGTTGAGTTAAGTTGTTTTGAGGGGAAACCTGCTGGATTTTGAATGGCGTGGTCAGTTGGGCAAGGGTATTATGGCTAGTTGGTTTTGGAGCTCTGCGATCCGCCAATTTCATCCTAAGTTTCTCCCGTTCAGGGTAGCCTGAAAAGTTTGCGTAGTGGCATAGAGATGAGAAAACTACGCAGGATGCTAGGGGAATCGTTTGATCTGCTGGAATGAGCTCCTCTAAGGGATTTTGTAGTGTTTTGCGTGGGTAAGTGGCGCCTACGTGGTTTTTACCACAAAGAACATTACCAGCAACTGCAGCAGAGACATTGTGATATTTGCAGCGTTATGTCTTGTAAATGCAAACGATTGTCAGATATAGCTGGGTGATAGAGATCGAGCTAATAAGCTTTTGTCATTGGCAGTTTGAATTTCCCCGCTGCCGAAACATGCCTGCTATTGAGTACTCGAACCTTGAATGATCTTAAGCAGTCAATAAAGTTGCACGGGAGACGTGTCTTCAGTTTGCGTGAAACACCTACTATTGCCTTTAGGGATCGCTTGAGGCCGAAAGCTTGACTGGGTCAACTGATGCCCACTGCTAAACCTGCGCCACCAATGTCCACCGCCCAACTTTAGCCACCGACGCTTACTGCCAGACCTATGTCACTGATGCCCACCATTAGTCATGACGAGAAACCCATAATTGCTCGGAAATGAGTCACTACCAGTCGCAGTGTTCTGATGAAAAAAGACCCCCCCGGATCATGTTTAAAGTTTTGGAACGTGTGACATCAGCGCAGGAAGTGACCAAATCCAAATAGGGTTGCTGCCCCTGCACCATTTCCACTAACTGAAAGAAGGCTCACCTATAACTAGTCGTAGATGCTGGACTCTGACGACGATAAAGACCCGACGGCAGCAACGTCTATAATTAGTGACGTAAGTGTTGTTCATGCTTTTGTTAATTGCCAAAACCCATAAATCCTCACGTGTCTTTCCCTATTCGATACCGGTAGCCTACTTGTCAGATCACTCGTTCACGAACCACTGCCCACGAAACCTCAGCTCAAGGATTGGGAAACGCTGCTGTACATATTTCACGAGAGTGAACCATCGCCTTAAGTACCACTCAGCCTCAAGAAGGATCTCGCTGTTGGTATTACTTGACGCCGATATGAAAATATGTTTTGTTCTGGGTCGCGTAGTACTAAGGGCTTTCGACTTAGAGCTAGGTTTAAAGAAAACTCATTTACGCCCAACTCAACTAAAATTATGTCTTTGTTATGTATCAAAATGAAACTTATATACTTGTAATGTACAAAACCCAAACGAATGTATGAAATTATTCCTCACTTTTTATTTCCAACCGATAAAAACTGCCGTGCACAATTTTTAAATGGTGACCCTGAAAAAAGAGTTTTGGCAAATCCAGACTGACTTGAATGACGAAATAGTACCAAATACAATACCTATACAAGGCTTATGTAAATTTTAGATGCAACTACCACACATTGTCATCATGCAACAAAATATTTAAGCGTCAAATACACGGTACAACCGTTGGACAGATCTAGATTGTACCAGCATCAATACAATATTTGAAGGTGGTGCCCACACTATACAATTTTCATGCGATTTTTCCGCAAAACAGATTTGGTTACATTTACTCATTATGATTTGAACTGCGTAGAACTATGTGTGACGGCGAACGGAAAACGCTTGCTCTAATATGTGGTGATATAACATTAAGTTCTACTGAAGCGGAAAAGCAGAAAAGATTATGGGTGAAAATGTGGCTTTCTGAAAGAACGCTATATTCAGACGTGTATTTTGTGAGACAACTAAAGATAACGGAACCGGTAGATTATAGGCATTACTTACGAACGAATTCGGAGCAGTTCAATTACATTCTGCAGCTGATAGAACCGAGCATCAGCAAACAGGACACGCTGATGAGGACTTCAATATCAGCCGAGCAGCGACTAATAGTAACCTTAAGGTTTCTGGCTAAAGGTATACATTATTGTGATCTTAGATACAATAGCAGAATATCTGCTCAAGCAATCGGTCAAATAGTTCTACAAACTTGTAACGCGATTTTTAAAGCACTAAAAACGGATTTTATGAAAAATGAATGAAATAAAGAAATATATCATTACATACTTTTAATTTCTTAATTTAAAGTTCCCATCGGCTGAGGAGGAATGGAAAACCATAGCTGAAGAGTTTCTTCAACGTTGGAATTTTGAGCATTGCCTTGGAGCCATCGATAGTAAGCATGTTCTCATAGAGAAGCCACCAAATGGTGGATCATTCTTTTACAACTATAAAGGAACCTTCAGTGTCGTTTTATTTGCCGTTGCAAATTCCAACTATAAAGGAACCTTAAGTGTCGTTTTATTTGCCGTTGCAAATTCCAACTATGAATTCATATATATCCGTGAAGGTACGAATGGAAGAATATCCGATGGAGGTGTTTTACGGAAAACCGATTTTTATGACAAATTGGAAAGACAAACTCTAAAATTGCCATCGGCTACGGAATTACAGCATAGCATGCGTTTATTGGCGATGAAGCGTTTTCTCTCTCAGAAAATATTTGGAAGCCATATGCATAAGCAGCAATTTCAAAAGAGGAAAGAATATTTAATTATCGGCTATATAGGGCTCGCCGAGTAGTTGAAAACGCTTTTGGGATTTTAAGCAGTAGATTTAAAGTTTTCCAAAAGCCGATGAAAATGAAACTGCAAACTATAGATTCAGTCATTTTGGCTTGCTGTGCACTGCATAATTTTCTAAGATCTAAGTCGACAAACTACATAACTCAAAAATGCGTAGATCGAAAAGATATTGAAAATGGAAATAAAACACTAGAAGACTGGCATGATTCCCCGACATTTTCACCACTTAAAAGAAACAATCCAGGACGACCATCAGTGTCGGCTAAGGAAATCCGAAACAAATTGAAAGAATATTACAATAATGAAGGAAGAGTATCGTTTTAAGAAAAAATGTTGCGGTTTAATTAGAAAGTAATTAAAATAAATTTATTCGTTTACAACATTAATTCATTAACCCTCCGTGTGACGAACGTTCCGATGACCTTCGGACCGACGAATGATGCCTGGCTGGACCCTTATACATTTACATGAAGTTGTATGTAAATATATGCCACTTTCAGACTCATTTGTACACCAAGCAGGTATATGTTCTTCATTTCTTACCTGGCTTATCGGTTTTGGCATATGCTGAGCTACCTGTGCTAGAAAAATAAATCCAAAAACTATTCCGAATCGAAAAAAAAACATGTTTTCGTTTCGATTATTTTTCTGTACTTTATTTTGAAGTATATAAACGTTGTTTGAACCAAAAAGTGGATTTCCATTGAATTTAATGATTAAATATGGTATGAATCTTTTTATTCATTATGAGAAATGCAACTAAAACATGTGTATTCACATTTTGAATGTTGCTGACATACTGCATTGGTGCACTTCGAACAGAAAAAAGCGAATTTTACGACGCAGCTTATCATCTTCTTGTAAACAAAGTATGTAGTCTCTCTTTTGACTGAGTGTATCGGCACCGCTTACAGGAGTATTCAAATAATTTCATGGAATATTTACTGCTCTACCGAAAAACGATTCAAAAGCCAAACAACAAGTTCGATGTTTGATGACATTAGGATTATTCATCCGATTTTTGATGTTTGGTAGAGCCAATGCTTTGGCAAGCGTATATAAAAAGTTTCGTCTCGCATCATTTCTATGGAGACCATCGATTTCCTTACAAATAATAAAAGCAGCCACTCCCATAACATCCAACATGTTGCAAAAGAAAGCAAATGTCCATCGTCTGGTTGATCGTTTTGTTGAAAAATGGGTAACCATTTGGTCCAAGCAATCAACGCCAGCCTTATTTTTATTATTAAAAATAATTGCTTCAGGCTTCTGTGCTTCACCTTCACACTGTTTGGAATAATGCACGGTTGAAAGCAAATTTACTGCTTTGTTCTTTTTTGGCACATAGCTACAAAGCGAAACCATATTTTCATGGAAACCAAAAAAAGTTGAAAGCACAGGGCGTTGAGGATTGCTCTTCATATCTTGAGGAAAACATCTTTTGTTGGATCGGATGATCCCGACGTATGCGAGCCCAAGTTTAGCTAGACGCTTGGTTCACACACAAATGTTCGACCACTGTTACTGTATCGGCTCAATTGCTAGCTCGTCCTCAATATCCGATGCATCATCTTCTGGCAAATAATCCACAGCAATTTCGTCATCATCGATATTGCTTGGATCATCGTTTTCGTGCTCATCATTATTTCCATTTACAATGTCATTTATCAAAGCTGCTGACAATCGTGTATGAAAATCAGCAGTGATGTTTCTGGCACGTAATCGCGTATTGTAAAAAAATTCCACTTCATCACTCATTACGACCAAAGGAAACAATCAAAAAAAAAAACAAGTAACAAATTGGCGCGTTAAATATATTTCGGTGCACTAGCGTGTTTTGCATTCACCTTTTAGTAGTCAACTGACGCGCGAAATACCGAAAACGCAGTAAAGAAAAGAAATAACCAATACATGTGTGTATATAGTATATACATATTTGCATATACGGTTTAAAAGGTAGCGCTTGAGTGCATTTGTTTCTGTGTGTTATTTTCATGCTATATTATATATGCATATTAGTATCTTTAAAATATATTAACTAGTATTTTCATGTACAAACCTGAAAAGAAGCAGCGCATTAGTAAATTTACACCATAATGTACACATGTTTGGGTGTGAATACATCCGTGCGTGTGTGCTAAGTGAACAAACAAAGTTTGAAAAAACACAATCACAATAAAAATAAATCTAAGCAAGGCAAAACGAGAAAAATGAATCATATTTCAGATCCTCCCATATAAAATATATTGGGGTCTAGCCAGGTACCATTCGTCGGTTCGAAGGTGCTTTTTTTACAAATCCTTATTTCGTCCGAATTTTCATAGTCATAGATCGATAGCGAACACAATGTTAGGAAGCTACCTGGAAGCACAATTTTCTATTTCAATTAGACATACATAAAATTAACGTCTAAAAACGAAAACTATACATCAAAGATGACGGGCGAGAAGTGTTGGTGCTAATATTGTTTTCTGTTGGTGGTGTAAATAATTTCTGTGGATATTTTTATAGATAAAATCAAAAACCAAGCATATTTAACTATGTAGTACTTACTTCAGAAAACGTATCTTCTTCAGCATGAGAATCGTCGTAAGATAATGAAGAGATGCCACTTCGCGCTGTTTCTCCATCTTCCAAGAGCAGCAAGTATGAATAATACCACAATGTCGACTCGTACACATTTTCAGGAGAACTGCTCGTTTTTTTGGAGTTTAGGACTTTTTTAAACTCCCTGCTAAACGTGTTCCGTAAATTCGCAATTCGCTTGCGAACATACGTTTTATCCGCTAAAGGATCTATTTCCTTGCACTTTTCACTTAAACTGCGCAGTGCTTCCTCGCGAAGGTATTTATTGCTATATTCTTTCACTTTAATATTCCATAAGCACGGATAGTCTCTATGTTTTCAATAAATTCTATTCAGAATTCTTTGTCTTTCACTGACACCATGGTTGAAAATTCGTCGGTTCGTCAATCAAACCTAACGCAAACTAATGTTGTAGAACCATCGCTTCCGAGAAAATACACCGTGCGATTTTCATCCAATCCACTCCATACTATCTCAAGTTTTCGGTCTGGCCCTTGCGATCATACAATATTGGTTCAAGACGCAAATTGACTGACACACTCGATGCAATCATCGCATGCAATTGTCAAAACCATGCGATGATTGTACAATGATCGCATCGTCTATTTGGCGCTTTACAGTTTGTGTTGAAACAAAGGTGTCAATACGAGTCAAATTCGAGATGGTAACGCGGCATGACCGGCCGATACAGAAAAGGGCCTGCGAGGTTGAAATTCGGAGGCAGTAATTGGTTGGTTGTTGCAGAAACGGCAAAAACCGATAGTGATAAGTGTGTAATTGCAACTTATCTGTTGTACCTCTTTGCGACGCGAAAATTATCCTGATGAGCCATAGGTCGTTTCTTCCGTTTGCTAGAATTGAAGTTCTCTGTGTCGCCACCAGTCAGAAATTTTCATTAGAATCAACGTCCACCTTGATTTCGCTTCAAGGTAGGAAAAATCCACGCGAAACCATTTGGTTTGATTAATTATTTAATAATTATATTCTGAAAAAGTCCAGGAATATTTTAATCAACACAGATTTATACGCATAGAGCTCTCTGTTTTAGAAGTTCGTTAATTTTTAGATTGCTTTGAAAAGTGTAAAAATTGGCAGCGAAAGCAATTTTTGACTGAAAACTTCTTATGTAACTAGAGATCATTTGGTATTTCGATTGTATTTTAGGTTGATTGGGTCCCGAACTACTTACATTGTTGTGGTGAAGATTTTTTGTACCACATAAGCGTTAAATGGAGTCAATTTGTTTTTTCCAGGAAAACTTGAAGATGTTTCACTTCTTGCTGAGAGAAAAGATGAGGTTGCGTTGATTCCTGCCTAGAGGTGTTTAGTTGACTATTAGGAAATTTTTAAAAATAATTTGTAGATCAAGCATAAAATCAAAACAGATAAACCTGCTTCACCTCATAATCTATTTCAATTCGAAAGTAAGCATGAAACATCTTTCGCTTTTTGTAAAATATTTTTAAGTGAATTAAGATAAAAACATAATGCAAGTAGAGAAAGAATCAAATTGCAAGTTGTGGTAGCACCCTCTAAACCCATAACTTATAAGATGGGTACAATAACAACTCAATTCAATTGCATTTTCATAAAAAAATACACAATACACAGATATATATTAAAAACACTCTGAACTATTTACATTTGCAAAAAGTTAATAATATACATACGAACGAAGAAGAATTTAAGTATCTTCACATGTTTCTATCCCAATTTTTCTATTTCACTATAATCATAATCGCATTCGGTCACATATTTAACATTGACGCATTTCAATTATAAGCATCAGTTTTTTGTTTTTATACAGAATAACTACAGATTTTAAGAAATAACGATAAACTTTTGTAGCCCCAGAGATGAAGAGTGCTTGTCATCATCTTTTAAAAAGTTTTTTTTTGCCTTTTTATTCACCCTTTTTATCTACATCTTTCGATTTATCTTAGTTCTCTTTGTTATAAATGAGTATATATCCTGCATTGTTATACTTTAGGTTATAAATCAAAGTTTTACGAATGTATTTAAATTTATGGTTTTATGATTAATAGAAGGATTGCATGGATTGGAACAAATTACTTGCAAGTTTCTTTTAGGGTTCTCTCACCTATGAGATATCGGTTCAGTAGATATGGGATTCGCTTTGACTGAGGTAAGTTTTGGTGGGCCTAGTACACTCTAACATACCAGTCCACAAGTGCTCAGCCCTCGTAGGGTGGGCCCAGATAGCGACATATGTGCTTGGCAAGCTCTGTTAACCCGGGAAAGGTATCCTGAGTCATCTTGACTCACTTCAAAATTTCCATTCGTTCCCCTATCTCAATGACTGAAGTTATATATATGAGCGCTCAGATAATCTCATCCAATTTAGTGGTGCAAGTGAGCCCGGCGGACGCAAACCGAAAAGTCGACTCAGTTGTTAGGTGAGAACCTGTTTTTAAAAACTTAGTGAGTCGAAATGACTTAGCGTTACCTAATTTTGTAGGTCATTCTGACTCATGGCTACCAATAATCAAACTGAAGATAGCAGAGACGAAACATCACTCATCCTATGTTGAAACGAAGGTACTAAAGTTGCAAAAAACGGTTACAAATGAAAAACCCAACCGAAAAAAACCACAACACCCGCACTTTGGGTAAAAATATCATCCATACAATGGCAGGTACATCCTGCGTTGCAAACTCTGCGAAAACACCTTTGGAGTGCTCTGTAAGTCTTTTCTTTAAGACATCGTGGCAATAATTCTACAAAATACGAATAAACAAATTCCGACCTTAAGGTCGATGTATAAAGTGCAATGTAAAAGTACAACTGGTAACCTGATGAAAGATGAATTGATGGGATTTTTTGGTTCTCTATACTACGCAGCAACGATAAAGAACAATCATCTAAATTCTCAAATTCTGCATAGCCTAGTGTACTCTAGCGATAAACATCGTGCCATTATGTCTGAGCCTTACGGTTCGATGATCGGACTACGAGGGATCAAAGAAATACTAAATTAGCTCATATCTCACAGCTTTGGGAATTATTTGTCAACAACTGCAAATCAAACTATCGGCCAGGACCATATCTCACAAAAGATGAGCAAATTGTTGTATTTCGTGGAAGATTTCGATTCTGAATGTACATGTCGAACAAGTCCAACAAATATGGGATCAAAATAATAATGATTTGCGATAATGCAACAAAATATATGTGCAATGCTATGGTTTATCTTCGAAGAGGATCAAACCCAAGTGACAAAGCTGCTGGCAGTGCCAATGAGATTTTATGAGATATTCTGCAATTAAGTGAGTGATGTTGACGTTTACCGACGCGTCTTTCAGTTCGCTCCTGAAATAATCCAATTCATTGTGGATACATTCTTAGTGTATGCGTCGAAAAGTACTTCGGAGTGCATCTCCCAACTCGCGCTTTACTACTCGTCAAAATTTATCGGTCGGCCACATTAATAGTTACCTAACTATTAAATTTCTCAGATGTAAACAAGCTATTTTCGCGCAAAATCCATTGTTCTTTGACCCAAAGTGTCGGGATTGGTGTGTGTAGTGACTTTACATAGGTTTGGATCCCGGACAACAATCATTTTGGCTTTCGCTTGGGCGCAAACCCAAACCAAATAACGCCTGCGCTATAAGTGGCATGTTACAGCATGTGCACAAACGAAAGCTCACGACTGATCAAATCAAACAGTCCAAAAATGTATAGCAGTTTGGATCAACTCCATATACAATCCATGCAAGATGAATTTCTTTGTAATAAGCTGGAGAAGATGATTACGCCAAATAAAAAGGCGAAGAGTTTAAAAAAACATTCTGAAACAATTAAGTCCCACACATCAGACAAAATGGGCAAAGTGCAAACAGGGCTAGATAAATATGTCCAAGTCATCTCCAAGCGGAAACGAAGTCCGAAATCTGACGCAGAAAATAGTGCAGCGAAGCTTGCCAAAACACAGCCATCAGTCGCTTCAACAAATCGTTTCAGCATTCTCAGTAGCGAGAACACAGAGGTTCCTTCTCAAAGTGCTAAAAAAGTGAAACCACCTCCAATTTACCTACATGAACGTAGCAGCAATGCAGTGGTCAATTTCTTAAAGGGGAAAATTGATTCATCTAAATTTTTTGTCGCTCCTTAATATAAGCGAAACAAAAATTTAAGTGCTGGACGAAAACGACTACCGGACAGTGATTAAAAGCTTAGATGAAGCTGGCAAAAAATACTACACTTTTCAACTGAAAAGTAGTAAGGGCTTAACGGTAATGATAAAAGGCATCGATTCTGATCCAGACGATATAGCTAATGCCCTTATGGAACAAGGTTTCAATGCTAAATCAGTCTTTAATATAAGCAACCGAGACAAAGTTCCACAGCCAATATTCCGCATAGAGCTGCAGCCGGATTCAAAAAAGATTAAAAAAAGGTGAGACACAACCAATCTATAATTTGCGATACCTCCTAAGTCGACGGGTGGCTGTGGAGGAACCCCACAAACGAAAAGGACCTGTTCAATGCCATAACTGCCAAGAATTTGGGTACACTAAGGCTTACTGCACACTGCCAAGTGTGTGCGTCATATGCGGTGATCTTCACCAAACCCCAAAATGTTCACTCAAAAAGGAGGACCCTTCTGCTATAAAATGCAGTAATTGCGGTGAAAACCACACTGCAAACTACAGAGGCTGCCCAGTTTACGCTAGCATGATGCAAAAGCGACAACCCCCAGCTAGACCTTTAGCAATTACCCCGATGCCAATCCTTGCATCTAATACTCCTGGCCAAAGTGTAGCCAACAGTAACCAGATGCCAATTTCCTATGCTGACGCCCTCAAAAACTCTACAAGCGAGAATATGAATACTTCCAGCCAAATAGGGAATAAAGAGCACGTAATGATGCACCTGATTCAGAGCATGAATCATTTTACCACCTCTATGCAGAGTATGACGCTGGAAATGATGCGTACCCAGACACTGATTCTTCAAGCTCTCCTTAATAAAAAATGAGCATCGCGAAAATATGCCACTGGAATGCCAACGGTGTATGCCAGCACAACTTGGAAATTCACCATTTCCTGGTTAGCAATGAGATAGACATCATGCTCATCTCCGAGACTCACTTAACCAACAAATATAATTTTAAAATTTCGGGATACTCTTTTTATGACACTAAGCACCCTGACGGAAAAGGTCATGGTGGCACAGGAGTTTTGGTCAAACATCGAATCAAGCACCACGTCATTGACGAATACGCCAAGGATTATATGCAAGCCACGTCTGTGTGCATAGTTGAATGGGAAGACCCGATTACAGTCTCGGCGGTTTATTGTCCCCCCAGATTCAAAATCACTGGAGAACAATTTAATGATTTCTTCAAAAGTCTTGGTAGCCGATTCATTGCAGCCGGTGACTACAACGCCAAGCATACTCACTGGGGCTCCAGGCTAATCTCTCCAAGGGGAAGGACTTTGTGGTCAACTGTGACAAATTTTAGTAGGCTCTCATTCATATCAAGCAGGCATCCGACATATTGGCCGTCAGATCGTCGAAAAATCCCGGACCTCATTGATTTCGCTGTAATCAAAAATATAAGGCAAGAGCAAATATCAGCAGCGCAGTGCTTTGACTTACACTCTGACCACTCGCCAGTTATATTGACTATCTCCAAACCTCATGTCATCCAAGAGCACTGTAAACTCACAACGAAACAAACCAACTGGCTTAAGTACCGGAAATATATAAGCTCACACATACCACCACGCATACGTCTTAAATCTCATTCTGACATTGACAAGGCTGTTCGTTCCTTCTCCGAGATCGTGTCTTCAGCAGTTATACAAGCCACTCCTGAGCCCACCCGCCCTACCTCGCCTGCATACAAGTCGTCCAAAAATATAAACGAGCTTATCAGTTTGAAGCGGCAATTAAGACGTGAATGGCAGCAACATAGGTCTCCAAATCTTAAAAAAGAGCTATCCGCAGTTGGGAGAAAACTTCATGCAGTCCTGAAACACGAACGAGCGAAAAACATAGTACACTATTTTGAAAGCCTTTCACCAACCCAAGGGTCAAATTATTCGTTGTGGAAAGCTGCTAAACAGTTAGACAGACCAGTCAAACGGGAGTCACCAATCAGGCTTCCAAATGGGGCCTGGGCCCGTAATGATGCTGAAAAAAGGCTCCATCTTTGCCCGCTACTTCGAGGAAGTTTTTAAACCAAACCCTAAACAAGCAGATGTTTGCCTCTCTTCCTATCCCATGCAAGCCTCCGATGTTCCAATCCGCTTCAAGATCGCCCAGGTGATCCGTTCCATACGCGATCATATCGACCCAAAGAAGGCCCTCGGTCACGATCGCATTACTGGGAAAATGATAAAGGAACTGCCTAGAGCTGCGATTATACTCCTAACGCACATTTTCAACAGCCTCCTGCGTCTTGGATATTTTCCCTCAGCATGGAAGCTATCCCAAGTTCTGATGATCCCGAAGGATGGGAAAGACCCAACACTCGCCACGTCATACAGACCCATAAGCCTACTACCCCTGTTATCAAAACTATTGGAAAAATTGTTACTCTCCAAGCTGTCTCCCCACATAAATGATTCAGAAGTAATACCTTCGCACCAATTTGGATTTAGGGAAAAGCATGGAACTATCGAGCAAGTCCATCGTTTAGTTTCTGTAATTAACAATGCTTTCGAAAGGAGACAATAATGCGCAGCCGTGTTCTTGGATGTTGCGCAAGCGTTCGATAAGGTGTGGCATGAAGGGCTTATTTATAAAATCAAGTGCAAACTTTCAGCAAACACGCATCAAGTTATGGAGTCTTACCTGACTGGCAGGAAGTTCTTCGTCAAGCAAAACTGCTTTATTTCTCGCTCCTTCAATATCAGAGCTGGCGTGCCTCAAGGAAGTGTTCTCGGCCCATTGCTTTACTTGATATATACGGCAGACTTACCAACTTGCGATAAACTATTTACTTCCACTTTTGCTGACGACACCGCAATTCTTTGTGCTCACGCTAACCCCAATATGGCTTCTCAAATCTTGGACAACCACCTAAGAAATGTGGAACGTTGGCTGGCACAATGGAGAATAAAAATTAACGAAACCAAGAGTAACCATATAACCTTCACGCTTAACAGGGAAACTTGCCCTGAATTATCACTCAACGGAGTTCAGTTAAATACCTTGGGATTCACCTAGATATAAGGTTAACCTGGAAGAAGCACATTGAATCCAAAAAGGCTCAAATCAATCTTAAATTCCGAAATCTATACTGGTTGCTGAATAACTCCAATCTAAACCTGGAATATAAGGTTCTGCTCTACAAAGCAATTATCAAACCTATCTGGACTTACGGTATTCCACTTTGGGGCTCAGCAAGCGTCTCTAACATAGAACTCCTACAGTGAGCGCAATCTAAAATCCTAAGGACGATAACTTCTGCATCTTGGTACGTTAAAAACGCCTGTATACACAGTGATCTGGATATCCCAACGATCCAAGAAGAAATAATAAAACAAAAACAAAAATACGTGAACAAGTTATCCATTCACCCTAATAACTTGGCTAGGAGCCTTTTGTTTGAACAAAAATTTTCTCGTCTCAAAAAATCTAACATCTTATGATAAATGTTAATTTCAACGTGCAGCAGTAAAAACAAATTATGAATTCATAACAAAATAACTTGTTCCGAAGCATTGGCAATGAACAAGACTCACCTTAGCTATAAGATTTGAAAACTTAATGTTATTTTGTTGTACTTAAGAAAGATACATTAATTAAAAAAGTGACAAAAAAAATGAGATTTTAAACATATGTGGAGTCCTAATCAGAGAAAATTTAGTCGACAATGTTAAAGCTGCAAGTGCCTACAGCATTTTGGCTGATGAATCCGCCGATATATCGGGTAAAGAGCAACTATCAATTGGTATCAGATTTTACGACTATAAGGATAAAAAGAAAAGGGAAGAATTTATGGGTTTTGTCGAGCTAGATAAAATGGATGCCCAAACTATAGCTGCTGAAATTAATTAATTCATTAAAACATTGAATCTTGACGTTGAAAAATGCGTGGGGAAAGGCTACGATGGATGTGCTACAATGGCGGGAAAAGATGGTGGTGTTCAAAAAATATTGAGAGAAACATATAAAAAGGGTTCATATTTTCACTGTGCCTGCCATAAACTAAACCTTGTTATAAACCACTTAAACAATGTCTCTGAGATTCGGAACTGCATTGGAACTATCAAAGATACGATCACTTTTTTTAGAGAATCAGTTTTGCGTCGAAAATATGCACCAAAAATCCCATTGCTGTGTGAAACAAAGTCCCAAAAATATAAAAGTATTTCATCGTTCAAGAAGCATTTCATTGAAATTGTAAAAGGTCTGGAAAAGCTTTCTCAAGAAGGAAATTCTGGGACAATAAGAGTTGCTTTTCAATTTTTATCTGCAGTTAGACAAACCACATTCATATTCCCTGCTGGAACCAGTTGCGAACATATTGCAGTCGAAAATCCTGGACGTAATCAAATGTGCAGAGCACATCCAAACAATATTAGCTGCAGTTGCAGAGCACAGGCGTTCTGCGGAAGAAGGCAGTGAGGAACTATAAAAGTCAGCTAATGAAATAGTCGAAGATTTGAACTCAGAGCTGCATCTTCCACGAACTGTGGGTCGCCAAAACTTCAGGGCCAATCATCCAGCTGCTTCATTAAGCGAGTATTTTCATCGTTCGCTATATGTACCTTATTTGGACTCGTTAGTATTCTCATTGGAGGTGAGGTTTAACCACGATCAATCGCCGGCGTTTGCTCTATCGCTGATAAACCCTGCTCAGATAGCAAAAATGATAGCTCCAGACTTAAAAATTCGCATGGAAGAAGTTGCTCAATTTTATGAATTAGAGGGGATTGCGTCAGAACCCGAGCTTTGGCGGATTTTGTAGACAAATAAGGCAGAGAATCTCGAAACTTTGGAGATAACAGACGCGATTCAACATGCAGAAACTTTTTATCCAAACGTAAAAAAAGCGCTACATATTTTATTGGCAATTCTTTATTCTACAGCTACCATTGAAAGGTCATTTAGTACTCTCAGACGCGTAAAAACCTGGCTGAGATCAACAATGGTTGGAGGAAGGCTAAACGGGCTTTGCATGCTCAGTGTACATAGAAAACTTGTAAATAATTTGGGTGATTCTTTTACAGAAGTTGTTTTAAGCCTCGATTGCTTTTGAAATAAATTCTTAATTAATTACTAAGTACCTAATCTAATAAATGAACATTTCTACTTATGATGAATTATTTACCTGAAGGAAATTTCTATGTTGCCCCCCCCCCCTTTAGCCCAAAAGCTGGGTACGCCCACTACACACAAGCTTATTGAACCTTTTTCTGGGTCTAACAGAAACTTGACCATGGATAATTGGTTTTCAAGTATTCCTTTGGCAGAAACATCGGAAAAATAAAAAAGGAATACCTTCTGAATTCGTTTATATAAAATTCAATGGCAGAAAGCCTGGATCATCGGCTTTTTTGTTCTCGAATACTATTACAGCAGTTTCTTATAAGCCAGCAACGCAGAAACTTGTAACCCTCATATTCATCGTTCATGACGATGCTTCTGTCAATCCTGGATATCAAAAATCGGAGATTATTCTCAATTATAATATCATCAAAGGAGGTGTTGACGTTTAGATAGACTCTGCCAAGACAGTAGTAGTTTACCTACATAATTTTTACAAAGATCGACGAGAAGGAAAACTGCTTTCCAGATTTGAATTCATGATGGAGTTGGTGCGCACTCTGAGTGAACCTTGGCTGGCTTATCGGCTCACTCTCCCAATTCCAGCAAATCTTCGTGAGTCAATCCTGAGGTGTGGAGTGCCAGATGCTTCAGGAAGTACAGCAATACCACAGCAAAGCCTTACTAACCGGACGTATTGCAACTTTCGCCATTATGTGAAGCGAAGGAAGACCGAAACTATCTGCATTGATTGCCATAAACCGATATGTGGTACATATACATATTTCATTATAAAATTACCTCTGGGTCAAAATGACTCACGGTTACCAACCCCAGCATACAAAATAGGGTTACCTTTCAGGAGTTAAAGTTCTTTTTCCAGTGGTATTGCACCCCGCGAAATTGTTCGCTATCCTGTATCGTTCGTTATTTTGGGAGTAAGTCTGTTTTGCCAAAACAAGTTGATTTGTGCTCTCTTAGGTAGGATTTATCCGCAGTCTTTTCTAAGTAAAAGCACGAGAGCTTTCTAGGATAGAGTAAATAAGTAGGTAAAGCCTTCAGAAGTTGATGGTGGTAAAATCTGTTTTCAGAATTCATGACTTATGGTCAAACTTTGAAATCGGATATTTGGATGGTAGAAGCCAACCCCTAATTAGTCTGCAAGAGAAAAAAGGTTGCTGTTTCGTCCCCGGGACTCAACGTCCATTAGATCAATGAGTCGAAAGTCTTGTTGATTTGAATTTTCTTCTTAATATCACTCGCCTACGTTACATTCATTTCAATGGCGCAAAACTTGGGGCCTGGGTGATGAAGTGATCGGATTATGAGTTCGTCCATCGCAACATTTTTGCATATCTCATGACAGCACATAGAACGTACGAATTCCGAAAAATAATGTTTTTTAAACGGGATAAAGTATAAGATGAGAGTGTTTTCTCCTTTAAAAAAAAAGCTTAGTTAAAACTGGTAGGCAAATAAAATCACGTCTGATAAGCAAGTAAAGTATCTAAGTGATCATCTATAATGAATTGCAATAGTCCACATAAAGTAATTTCTTTCAAATTAAAAAAAAAAACAATGTCAACAAACACTTCCGATGTGTTTCATGTACACAAATCGCAAAGCTTAGCTTATTCAGAGGTTGTAACGAGCGCTTGACTTGAAAGTTTAACGGAATCATTTTATCTCGTGTGAGAATAAAAGCTGGCGAGTAAATATTAAAAGTGCGGTATTCCTAACCGAACAATCCACTGTGTTTATTTAGAAATTGAGACAGTGACTTCAACAGTTGGGCAAGTTCTTGTTCTAAAAATCGAGCATTCGAGCATGACTTCTATTGAATATGAAAAGTGGAAAAAGTGACTCGAGTCAGGTTAACAAAGTATGACACGTAAATACAACGACGGAGTGTAGTGAAAGCAGTAAAAAACCAAGAAAAAAGCTGTGATCTCAACCAAACTCAGTTTCAAGGCCCGTAGCAATGCAGTTAGCCAAAACAATAGAGAAAAATGAGAAATTGAAGGAATAGTCGCTTTTTAAAAAATAAGCAAGGACAGACAACTATCACGATGGTAACCAGTAACAAACAAGGTCAAAAATACCGCCTCGGCGCAACTAAACAGTAAACCCAGCACGGATGGTGACGACGACAACGAGGGAAAACTTGTGCAGGCAATGCGCAAAAAAATGCAAACCAAACAACTCAAACTTTCGGAAAACTGCGACGAAATTCTTGAAGCGCTGGCAAATGCATCTCCTCAGGCGAAATTTTTCAGAGTAAGGCATTTTGCAACGAAAATATTGACGTTTGTCAAACACACGCTTCCGTTTTTCCTCGTTCAAACCTTGAGCGATACCGACGCAGCTCCACTTCAATAAATTCATGCCATCAATTTTTGGTCAATCAGATGAAAACGCCTGAAAAGAAAGAGATGACCCAATGATTCTGCTGCCAGTGATTTGGCCACTCATCCAATAAATTCAGAATGCATCCTCGCTGTGTCAAGTGTGGATCTGTCAGTGAGCCACAAAGTGTCATTTACGACGCGGACGCTAAACCCAAAATTTTCTCCATCAATTACAAAGCGGTCGCTAATCCAGCCTTTTTCCGGAGAGGTCCAAGTTCAAGAGAAGCAGCAAACACACCAGGTTTCACGAAAACAGCACCTACAGTTGCAAGACCACCAGCCACCCAAATTAGGTGAGGAGTATCCTTTGTGACGATGACCAAAGGTGCTGTAACTTCAACGCCAACACCAGCAGCTGATTTGGCTTCAGCAACGTACGAAGAAGGTATCTATGATATGCTTTCCCAGATAGTTTTGATGTTATTGATAACGTAGCAAGAGAACACAGCAAAAGGATTGATTTCCTTTTCAGCACAGCAACGCAAGTTTGAACTATGTCGGACACTAATCATGGCACGTCATTTGTACTGATTGATGAGCTTAAGCTCATTGCAAGCAAATATAACTCTATCGTGACAATCCATCGTCATTCGAATAAACTCAACTTTGTTGGCAGGTAACAGTCAAACCTTGATTTCTTCATAAAAACACGCCTCAATTCAAAACATTCTATGACATTCAAAGAGTTTGAATTCGAGCAAAACGATAGAGACAATTCTGATGGAGAGGCGGTACATGGATTTTGGCCAGAACACTGAAAACAATAAACTTAAGTTCAGCGAAGAATTCCATTCACAGTTTCAGATACTCGAACTGGATACAGTGCACAATTTCTGGGTGCTTGCTGGTGACCTAAACGCCAAGCACAAATCATGGCTGAACGATTTGTGCAGAGCTGATGTGCAACTCTTCTTTAAGATGTCGAATTCTACGCGGAGGCTAGGAACACGTCCTCACTAAAGCGATCATGCCGCTATCGTAATGGAGGTCCAGTAAGAAAGTGATGAGGTTTTCCTTTTGACAGCGCAAGCTGGAAGTTAAACCTCAAAAAAATTAGTGGAATAACAACGAGGTTTGATCGCGAATATCTGAAGAAACGTCCGCTTTGGATAATAACCAAAGCTGCGTGGTGCCCAGTGGCAAAAATCATACCATTGACGAGATAGAGGACTATATGCCAAGGTTGGTAACCTCACTCTGGAAACCATGGAGCGTGTGGTGCCGAAGATCAAGCCTTGGAACAACATGGAGGGTCACGAAGCCCTAGTCATAAATATACTAAAAAGGTTGGAAGGTTTTCTTCAAACGCGCATAAACACGATTTATCGGTGAGTCTAGGAATGAAACTATCCGACTTTAGGCTTGCTAGAAACCTGTAAAATTTTGGGAACTTAGTCACACAGCTATAAGTACGAAGTCAGCAGCCAATGGTTAGATAAGCTGTGGGGCATCTCGCACATCTCTGGATCTGGACTAGATGTAAAAGTTGAGGCAAACCTGTTCCGGAAGAAATCTCGCGCCACAATGCCGACTTTAAACTTCACGGGGTGGATGAGGTGGATCTCCTCCTCCCTCCTCCGAACCTGAAAGCAACTTCTTTCTGAAGTCGGCAAAGCTTATTTAATGGCAAGGCTGAGCGGAATGCAACTTTCCCATTTTGATGGGTCGTTTTGAGCTGACAGAACAATGCCTTGCAAGGTTACTTCATTTTATATGGTGACCCTGTCACGATATTCTGGTACTCAATCGAATGTGAATCTCAGGAAGTGTGTCTCATCGACATAGAGAAAGCTTTCGACTCCATGTGGCTAGATAGGCTGATTTTCAGGCCCCTTCAGTCCAAATTTCCTCGACATCTGCTCGCCATGATGTGCCGTCTGATGTATGGCAAATCATTTATCATCACATACGGAAACCTGACAACAACGCGCAACTTGAAGTTCTTGAATGGTCTGCAGTAGACTTCAATCCTTGTGCCAACGCAAAATGACTATGGGTTAGGTTTTTGTTCAATCGCTGTTGTTGTGATATTTTATTGCAGATTTAACGCTGCGGTCCCAATGCTCGATTATTTCGTTTGAAACTGGTTGGTGCAGTGTATTATGAAGATGGGCTGCTCCCAGCAATTTTTTGAGCTCACTGGACTCTGGCTTTCAATGTGGTGTTCGAGATTTGTTGTAATCTACACTATGACTCCAAAACGACTGATCCTAGAAGTTTTCTCACATTTATTTATTTATTTTCGCTAAATCAAGCCAATCACAATATAAAATTACAACAAATACTTAACCCTAAAATACATGCTACACTTTGCATTAATTTACACAGTTGTAAGAACGCCACAATTGAGGGATGGATAATGAAGGGCTTTGTAAATGTAGGATTCAAAATTGAACTTGGAGATGGTTAGGGGAGTAGTGTTTGCTCAAAGTGTTAAAGATTTTACAGCACTTATTAACTGGTTCATTATCTGCATACTTAGTAAGATGCTGGTATTCAGTAAGTAAACGTGTATTTTGCGTACTTCTTGCAGGCACATTAAGCTTTATTTTGTTCGTCGAATACTCTAGATTAATGTGGCCCCTAATCACGTCAAAGGTGAGACAAGAGGACAACACTGTTTTTGTGGCTTTAAGAGTCGGCCAAGTGAAAAGCTCCAATCTAACTACATGAGGAGGCAAGATTTGATAGTCATAAGGGCTATAGAGGTTTCTCAAAGCAAACAACAAGAATTGTTTTTGGACTGATTCTATTCTCGTATCATGAACTCCAAAAATTGGGTTCCATACATTACAGTCATATTCAAGTAATGGGCGAACTAGATGATTCAGTTACCCGCAAATTTTTAAACTTTTTGGCTCGTCTTTTAATAAAGCCAAGCTGTTTATAAGCTTTGGAGAGAATAGTATCATAGTCCAAATTGAAACTTAGTTTCTCGTCTAGGACAACTCCAAGGTCAACAATGTTTTCTCTCCTATACAATATCGTATTGTTGAGAACGTATGCATTGTTCATGATTGCGATTTTGCAAGAGAAAGTCATTACATGACATTTATCAACGTTTAGATAAAGTTTGTTTACATCACACCATTGTTGGAGGGAAGTTTGAAGAATTTTGATTGAAGGAAAACAGCATCAGATTGAGACTTTATTGTGTGATATTTCTTCAGATCGACAGCATAAAGAAGATGTGATACGTCCAAAAGTTTTTCAGGTAAATCTGATATAAAAACATTAAAAAGAAGAGGGCCGAGGTGACTGCCTTGAGGTATATCAGAATGTACGAGAATTGGCTTGGACAAATATCCTTGAAATTTTACTAATTGACTTCGGTCTCGTAAGTAGGAACTGAACCAATTGAGCATAAAGCCGGTGATTCCTATTTTCTGCAATTTGGAAATCAGTATGGAGTGATCAACCTGGTCAAATGCTTCACTTAAATCTGTGTAGATTGCGTCAATTTGGTAATCCATCTCCACTTGACATAGGAAATCAAAAACTAAAACTATGAGATTGGTTGTAGTTGATAAGCCCTTGCGGAAACCAGGTTGCTGTTCATTTAGAAGAGGCTCAATAATGAGAGTTTTTGGCAAACGATTTGTTCAAATAATTCAGGGGTTATAGATAGTATGGTAATACCTCTATAGTTCAGGACAAAGCGCCTGTCACCCTTCTTGAATATAGGAATTATATGGGAAGATTTCCAATAAGTTAGGAAACTCCCATTTGTCAAAGCTTTATTAAAAAGAAAGTGAAGAGGTACTTCAAACTTGTACATACACTGGACCATACAAAATGGGGAAAGTAGATCTGGACCAAGACTCTTATTAACGTCAAGGTTGTTAAAAGCTTCAGCAACATCTTCCCATGAGAGAAACATGACCATAATCGTCATTGGATTAATTATAGGGGTACATCGTCATAAGTGTTGGTAAATATTAAATACAAAAAATGACCGTTTTGGTTGGGACTGGAAGCGATTCGCTGTAAGTCATTGCCATAAAAACCACTCACCAGATTGATATCTCAAGAGTCGTGAACATTTGTAGGGATAAGACTGTTATCATCTCCGTCCGTCATAAACGATAGATTGTGGCGGTTGAAATCACCTAACAATATTATTTTGTCATCTTCAGTAAAGGATGCGGATAAAGAAGAGATTATAATGAAAAAGTCGTTGTAAGCGGCTCCGTCAGATCTTGGAGGAATGTAGAAAATGCCGATGTATAGGTAGTTTCTCTCAAAAGGAACCTTGCTAATTATGTGCTGGAAACTCTTATGAGGAGTAGTGTGGACAATTTCACTCGACATACTGCAATTAACTGCAATTGAAACACCTTCCCCTCGACTTTGTGTAGTAATGCGATAATCACGCTCAATTTTCGTCGAAAATTTCTTCGTTTTTATAAGAATCACTCTACCAAGCCTCAGTGAAGGCTAGGATATTAAACCGACAAGATTTCGTGTCAAGAAAGAGCTTATAGAATTTACCTCTCATATCTCCACAATTATGGTGGAAAAGCTTGAGGCTGACTCGCGAGGATGTATTGTAAGGAAAAATACTTTTTGTGCTTCACTCTCGACTTTTGAAGCACAGAAATGTGACCTAACATAGGAGCTGTAGGTATTTAGTTCTTGTTTGACTTGACTTGCAGAGACTTACATTTGCTCATGGTATTTTATAAACAGCAGGTTTAACGCATCCAAACCAGCCGAGCTTGAAGAATTATGCATATACATATGTATGCTAGGAACAAACGGACATTTTCGTAAATACTGTGATCCCGAAGTCTTGAGAGGATATTTCTTCCTTCAATATAGTCGCAGGAGTTAACTCTTGCTTTGACAACATGGGGAACGAGTGGGTCAAGGAAGCTTGGATCAGCATTCGCCGGCTTAGTAGAAGTTGACGTAGTTGGAAGGATTATTGACCCCTCCGTCACTGCAACCAGGGCTTCATCACGGACAAAGTTACTGTAAGGAGTAGAATTTGTTTCAATTAAGGGTAGTTCTAAAGAGGAATTCGGGTAATGTATAGGGTCTGGGATGTGTCATTGTTGAGTAGGAAAGTAGGTTTTGTTTGTGGAGGCCCGTTTGAAGAACTGTCTTTGTCTATCAACGTCTGTATGATATCAACGTCAGTCAATAAAGTCGAGTTACACTTGCAACTTAGACTAGTATTATTATTGTTTATGTTCTTATTTCTACCTATCTTAGTCGAATTTCTCCATTTCCTAAACGTGATACCATTCCACGTTTGGCTAGACTTGATTCTTTTCGATATGGTTAATAACCACGCATACCGTAATGGAACGGAATCTTTGAAGATGTTGCCGGAACTCTTTTTTTTACTGCCTCGATGTTTTAATGATTCAACGATGCAGACATCCAGGAAAAGCTTGGTGACCAAGTACTGATGCATCCATTTTTCATCAGCAGTCCTCGGAGCTCCTTTGACAAAAAAAACTCTTGCATTTGAGAGTCCTTTCGATGTGTGGCAGGGTGTTGTTTATTTAAATTAGAATTAAAGCTTCTAATTTTATTAATTTTTCTATTCCATTCTTCTTCTGGCTAGTAGGTTCCAAATCTGAAGAGTTTTTTCGTACAAGTAGCTGAAATTTTTGGGGAAGATGCAGACATTTGTAGATTTGGTTCTTTGAGAGTCTTTTTTATGGAAGATGTGGCCTTTGTAAGGTTGAGAGTGCTTTGATTCAAGTTGATTATTGCACTGTTCTGTAACGACTACTCAGAATTTAATGTATGTGACAGTTTTTACTATTATAGTTTTTTCACATACAGCAGCAAGTCTGCTCTCGAAGTTGTTGATAACACTATGAAGTTGAACTACAGCAGAATCTAATAAAGCAGAGTTTTGCTTTTAAACCTTTTTTACGTCTCCGCTAGAGCTTTTTCCGTGTTGCCTAGGCGATCGTAATGATGACCATTCAGTGATGAACCTCTAGCAGCAAGAGTTTCATTAATGGATGATAAGTTGAGTTTTATTTCATTCAGAGCTCTATCAATGTTAGTTGAATTTGAATTCGTGCTGCTTTTGTTGATTGTTGAGGCCAATTCATCAATCCAACTAGCAATTGCAGTAAAGCTTTCAATGTTCAATTTCGTCTGCGCTTGGTGCTTGAAAATGAGATTATCTTTGTTCAAGTTGAGTGGTACAGTCAAAAAGTGACTGAAGAACAGAAGCTTATTTATGTTTGTTTTATACATGCCCGACAGGTAAGTTCGTATTAAATGCGATGTTCGAGAATTCTAGTAGAAATTGGCTTTAAACATTATAAAATGTGTGTAGTTCAGCCTGAGACGGTAGATAATTTAAGCAGTTTTTAATCAAATTCAAGTAACGAGATGAAAACAGGATAAAAACCTCTGAATGTTTTACCGTCAAATAGAAAATGTATACTTAACATTTAAATATATATCCTTTAGAGTTTAATGATTATGGGTTAGGTTTTTGTTCAATCGCTGTTGTTGTGATATTTTATTGCAGATTTAACGCTGCGGTCCCAATGCTCGATTATTTCGTTTGAAACTGGTTGGTGCAGTGTATTATGAAGATGGGCTGCTCCCAGCAATTTTTTGAGCTCACTGGACTCTGGCTTTCAATGTGGTGTTCGAGATTTGTTGTAATCTACACTATGACTCCAAAACGACTGATCCTAGAAGTTTTCTCACATTTATTTATTTATTTTCGCTAAATCAAGCCAATCACAATATAAAATTACAACAAATACTTAACCCTAAAATACATGCTACACTTTGCATTAATTTACACAGTTGTAAGAACGCCACAATTGAGGGATGGATAATGAAGGGCTTTGTAAATGTAGGATTCAAAATTGAACTTGGAGATGGTTAGGGGAGTAGTGTTTGCTCAAAGTGTTAAAGATTTTACAGCACTTATTAACTGGTTCATTATCTGCATACTTAGTAAGATGCTGGTATTCAGTAAGTAAACGTGTATTTTGCGTACTTCTTGCAGGCACATTAAGCTTTATTTTGTTCGTCGAATACTCTAGATTAATGTGGCCCCTAATCACGTCAAAGGTGAGACAAGAGGACAACACTGTTTTTGTGGCTTTAAGAGTCGGCCAAGTGAAAAGCTCCAATCTAACTACATGAGGAGGCAAGATTTGATAGTCATAAGGGCTATAGAGGTTTCTCAAAGCAAACAACAAGAATTGTTTTTGGACTGATTCTATTCTCGTATCATGAACTCCAAAAATTGGGTTCCATACATTACAGTCATATTCAAGTAATGGGCGAACTAGTGAGGTAAATAATGATTCAGTTACCCGCAAATTTTTAAACTTTTTGGCTCGTCTTTTAATAAAGCCAAGCTGTTTATAAGCTTTGGAGAGAATAGTATCATAGTCCAAATTGAAACTTAGTTTCTCGTCTAGGACAACTCCAAGGTCAACAATGTTTTCTCTCCTATACAATATCGTATTGTTGAGAACGTATGCATTGTTCATGATTGCGATTTTGCAAGAGAAAGTCATTACATGACATTTATCAACGTTTAGATAAAGTTTGTTTACATCACACCATTGTTGGAGGGAAGTTTGAAGAATTTTGATTGAAGGAAAACAGCATCAGATTGAGACTTTGTGTGATATTTCTTCAGATCGACAGCATAAAGAAGATGTGATACGTCCAAAAGTTTTTCAGGTAAATCTGATATAAAAACATTAAAAAGAAGAGGGCCGAGGTGACTGCCTTGAGGTATATCAGAATGTACGAGAATTGGCTTGGGCAAATATCCTTGAAATTTTACTAATTGACTTCGGTCTTGTAAGTAGGAACTGAACCAATTGAGCATAAAGCCGGTGATTCCTATTTTCTGCAATTTGGAAATCAGTATGGAGTGATCAACCTGGTCAAATGCTTCACTTAAATCTGTGTAGATTGCGTCAATTTGGTAATCCATCTCCACTTGACATAGGAAATCAAAAACTAAAACTATGAGATTGGTTGTAGTTGATAAGCCCTTGCGGAAACCAGGTTGCTGTTCATTTAGAAGAGGCTCAATAATGAGAGTTTTTGGCAAACGATTTGTTCAAATAATTCAGGGGTTATAGATAGTATGGTAATACCTCTATAGTTCAGGACAAAGCGCCTGTCACCCTTCTTGAATATAGGAATTATATGGGAAGATTTCCAATAAGTTAGGAAACTCCCATTTGTCAAAGCTTTATTAAAAAGAAAGTGAAGAGGTACTTCAAACTTGTACATACACTGGACCATACAAAATGGGGAAAGTAGATCTGGACCAAGACTCTTATTAACGTCAAGGTTGTTAAAAGCTTCAGCAACATCTTCCCATGAGAGAAACATGACCATAATCGTCATTGGATTAATTATAGGGGTACATCGTCATAAGTGTTGGTAAATATTAAATACAAAAAATGACCGTTTTGGTTGGGACTGGAAGCGATTCGCTGTAAGTCATTGCCATAAAAACCACTCACCAGATTGATATCTCAAGAGTCGTGAACATTTGTAGGGATAAGACTGTTATCATCTCCGTCCGTCATAAACGATAGATTGTGGCGGTTGAAATCACCTAACAATATTATTTTGTCATCTTCAGTAAAGGATGCGGATAAAGAAGAGATTATAATGAAAAAGTCGTTGTAAGCGGCTCCGTCAGATCTTGGAGGAATGTAGAAAATGCCGATGTATAGGTAGTTTCTCTCAAAAGGAACCTTGCTAATTATGTGCTGGAAACTCTTATGAGGAGTAGTGTGGACAATTTCACTCGACATACTGCAATTAACTGCAATTGAAACACCTTCCCCTCGACTTTGTGTAGTAATGCGATAATCACGCTCAATTTTCGTCGAAAATTTCTTCGTTTTTATAAGAATCACTCTACCAAGCCTCAGTGAAGGCTAGGATATTAAACCGACAAGATTTCGTGTCAAGAAAGAGCTTATAGAATTTACCTCTCATATCTCCACAATTATGGTGGAAAAGCTTGAGGCTGACTCGCGAGGATGTATTGTAAGGAAAAATACTTTTTGTGCTTCACTCTCGACTTTTGAAGCACAGAAATGTGACCTAACATAGGAGCTGTAGGTATTTAGTTCTTGTTTGACTTGACTTGCAGAGACTTACATTTGCTCATGGTATTTTATAAACAGCAGGTTTAACGCATCCAAACCAGCCGAGCTTGAAGAATTATGCATATACATATGTATGCTAGGAACAAACGGACATTTTCGTAAATACTGTGATCCCGAAGTCTTGAGAGGATATTTCTTCCTTCAATATAGTCGCAGGAGTTAACTCTTGCTTTGACAACATGGGGAACGAGTGGGTCAAGGAAGCTTGGATCAGCATTCGCCGGCTTAGTAGAAGTTGACGTAGTTGGAAGGATTATTGACCCCTCCGTCACTGCAACCAGGGCTTCATCACGGACAAAGTTACTGTAAGGAGTAGAATTTGTTTCAATTAAGGGTAGTTCTAAAGAGGAATTCGGGTAATGTATAGGGTCTGGGATGTGTCATTGTTGAGTAGGAAAGTAGGTTTTGTTTGTGGAGGCCCGTTTGAAGAACCGTCTTTGTCTATCAACGTCTGTATGATATCAACGTCAGTCAATAAAGTCGAGTTACACTTGCAACTTAGACTAGTATTATTATTGTTTATGTTCTTATTTCTACCTATCTTAGTCGAATTTCTCCATTTCCTAAACGTGATACCATTCCACGTTTGGCTAGACTTGATTCTTTTCGATATGGTTAATAACCACGCATACCGTAATGGAACGGAATCTTTGAAGATGTTGCCGGAACTCTTTTTATTACTGCCTCGATGTTTTAATGATTCAACGATGCAGACATCCAGGAAAAGCTTGGTGACCAAGTACTGATGCATCCATTTTTCATCAGCAGTCCTCGGAGCTCCTTTGACAAAAAAAACTCTTGCATTTGAGAGTCCTTTCGATGTGTGGCAGGGTGTTGTTTATTTAAATTAGAATTAAAGCTTCTAATTTTATTAATTTTTCTATTCCATTCTTCTTCTGGCTAGTAGGTTCCAAATCTGAAGAGTTTTTTCGTACAAGTAGCTGAAATTTTTGGGGAAGATGCAGACATTTGTAGATTTGGTTCTTTGAGAGTCTTTTTTATGGAAGATGTGGCCTTTGTAAGGTTGAGAGTGCTTTGATTCAAGTTGATTATTGCACTGTTCTGTAACGACTACTCAGAATTTAATGTATGTGACAGTTTTTACTATTATAGTTTTTTCACATACAGCAGCAAGTCTGCTCTCGAAGTTGTTGATAACACTATGAAGTTGAACTACAGCAGAATTTAATAAAGCAGAGTTTTGCTTTTAAACCTTTTTTACGTCTCCGCTAGAGCTTTTTCCGTGTTGCCTAGGCGATCGTAATGATGACCATTCAGTGATGAACCTCTAGCAGCAAGAGTTTCATTAATGGATGATAAGTTGAGTTTTATTTCATTCAGAGCTCTATCAATGTTAGTTGAATTTGAATTCGTGCTGCTTTTGTTGATTGTTGAGGCCAATTCATCAATCCAACTAGCAATTGCAGTAAAGCTTTCAATGTTCAATTTCGTCTGCGCTTGGTGCTTGAAAATGAAATTATCTTTGTTCAAGTTGAGTGGTACAGTCAAAAAGTGACTGAAGAACAGAAGCTTATTTATGTTTGTTTTATACATGCCCGACAGGTAAGTTCGTATTAAATGCGATGTTCGACAATTCTAGTAGAAATTGGCTTTAAACATTATAAAATGTGTGTAGTTCAGCCTGAGACGGTAGATAATTTAAGCAGTTTTTAATCAAATTCAAGTAACGAGATGAAAACAGGATAAAAACCTCTGAATGTTTTACCGTCAAATAGAAAATGTATACTTAACATTTAAATATATATCCTTTAGAGTTTACCATAAGCTCCCGTCCTGTGAAAAAATAATGCACTATAATGGTCGAAATTTCCAGCAATCAGTGTGGTTTATCATGTTGGTACGGTACATGCTTGATAAAAAAAGGAAGGTTTAGGTAGCGATTTATTTTTGTTTCAGATGTGGTTTACAAGGCATGCCAAGCATGCGTCTGCTCTCTTAGAGCGTACAGCAACGACTGACTTGGCCGTAGTTGCGCAGCGTGTGTCGATGCGTGTAGCAGTCTATAGTGTACAGCCAAATGTACTATATTTTATACACGCCTCTTTACATTTGTGCTGTATATTATGTTTTTACATTTAATATTTCTCTAAATTTTACAAACTTTTCTTTACATAATGCCTTAGTAAAAATATCCACAACATTTTCATTTGAGTCGATTTTACAAATGGCGATCAATTTTTCTTTCACACTCTCATGTACAAAGTGATAGTGTATTTCAATGTGTTTCGAATTCTTAGTAAAATTACCGTTGTTAGCAATATTTATTGCTGCAGAATTATCATCATCAATTTTTATCGAATATTTTTACTAGTTCTCTAACATATTTTATCTCGCTTACTACTTCAGATAATGCTACATATTCTGCATATGTGGAAGCTTTTGTTATACATTTTTGTTTTAGTGATTTCCAATCTATTGCATTTCCAAACATCCCTATTATATAACCTGACGTAGATTTTTGGTCAATATTATTGCGTGCCCAGTCAGCATCAAAATAACAGTTTATAATGTTGCAATTCTTATTCCTTTTATATTGCAAGTTTAAGTCTTTCGTTAAATACAAATATTTCAAAATTCGCAAAGCATATTTCCAATGTGTTTTACTGTAACTATTTTGATATCTACTAAGATAACTAACGCTGTAACTTATATCTGGGCTTGTGCTTGAGCTTATATATAACAAGGCACCTATCAAGTTTCTATACTTTATATTTGACTCACAATTTTCAGCCTTTTCAATTTTCAAATTTGTCTCCATAGGAGTACTATATAATCTGCTATCTATTATTTTAAACTTATCAGCTAAAGACTCTATGTATTCCGTTTGGCTTAAAGTGAGTTTATTTTCTAGGCAATTGTAATTTATATTTATTACAAGTTACTCTTTGATTTCTCCTAGATCTTTCATTTTAAATTTATCTGACAAGTGTTTTTTAATACTTCGGATTTTATCTGTACTTTTATTACAAATTAACAAATAATCTACGTAAATCAAAATATAAATTACGTCATTTCCTTTTCCTTTTTTATATAAACTTCTTTCAAAACCTAATTTTGTCATGCCCTCATCAAAACATTTATATCATTCTCTAGGACCTTTTCTCAATCCATACAATGCTTTTGACAATTTGTATACTTTATTCGTTCCATCTTCGTAACCTTTTGGTTGATAGACATTTACCTCCGAGTTTATTTCGCCATTTGGGAAGGCAGTTTCTACGTCCATAAATTCAATTTTTAAACTATTTTGACAACAATAAGAAAACAAAATTTTTAAAGTTTAGTCATTTGCAACTGGAGCGTATATGTCACCAATTACATCTGTTTGTTGAAAGCCTCGTACCACTAACCTAGCCTTATATCTATCATCCACTTTTCTTGTATAAACCCATTTAACATCTAGTACCTTTTTAGCTTTTACTTTATCAACTAATTGCCAAGTTTTATTTTTATTTATACACTCTAGTTCTCGATTGATGGCTTTTTCCCAATTTTCACTATCAATGCTACTCAGCGCCTCCTCAAATGTACAAGGAGTATCTACTCTACAATAGTTTACACGAATATCATTATTACTACCATTTCTAAACTTTCCCGAATGTTGTTTTAGAAATGAAGGCGAAGCATTGTTTGGATATCTGATCGGACTTTTCCTTTCACGTGCAGTTTTACGTGGAGATTTTGGCTTTAGAGAATTTTGCTCATTTTAAAAATCATCTAATTCATTTTCAAAATTTTCTTGTGCTTTTTCATCTTCATCAGCACTTCCAAAAATATTATCATTTAAACTATCATCACTTTCACTATCAGTAATATTATCACTTTCGTCAAGATTAATACATTTTACATTTTTCTCACCAATATCAACATGTCTCGCAGCTATAATTTTATTATTTACAAGTACTCTATAGCCAACATCACTGTAACCTAGGAAAATTCCCATATCTGCTTTCTTATCCTATTTAGATAATCTTTTCTGTTCTGGTTTTCTAAAAAAACTCCACTCCCGTACAATTTTAAATTTTCGGATTCCTTTTAAAGAATATTTCGTACGGAGTTCTCTTTTCTATCGTATTTGCTAGTGTACGATTTTTCAAATATGTTGCTGCCCATATAATTTCGGGCCAAAATCTTTTATCTACTTGTGCTTCAGCTAATAAACAACGTGCCATGTCCATAATTGTTCTATTAAATCTTTCCGCTGTACCGTTTAATTCGTGCACATATGCTGGACAATTATTCATTATAATACCTTTTTCTTCTGCAAATTTATAGAATATGTTATTTAAGTATTCTTTTCCATTGTCGCATCGAGTTCTTTGCACAAATTTTACCATACAATCGAATACTTTGTCTTTTGTTTTGATACAGTAAACTCTAGCTATCTTGCTATAATCGTCAATAAAACAAACAAAATATTTTTCTTCATTTAAACCAGCGGTTTTAAAACTACCGCACACATCCGTGTGTATAATTTCTAAAATATCATTTGCTTTTGTTCTATTATTTTTGAAAGGTAAATTGTAAATTTTATTTTTGATACAAGTTTTGCACTTCTTATATTCCGATTCAAGTTCACTTGGAATACCCTCTAACAACTGTTGTTTAAACAGTGTATTTAGATAGCTAAAGTAAACATGTCCCAATATTCTGTGCCATTTTTCCTTTTGACTCATATTATTATTTCGCTCGGCACTATTTACAGTCATTTCTTCGAAATTTAATTTACTAGAAATCTTATACGTTCGATTTTTTTTGTAAGCAACTGCTATTAAGGGGGTAGTCTCATGCCGGAGGTTAAATTTTGAAGGTTTTTAAAGAATTTGTTTTTAGGGAAAATGAAATACAATCTTCTTAGGATAATTATGTGTTATTATTTAGCTATTGAATAATACAAACAAAATTTTTGTTAAACAAAGAAAGATATTTTAACGTCATTTTAGTGTGGTCTCTTCAAAAAGAGTAGGTGGCTGGCCCCCTAATGCACCTTTTGTAATCATCTGAAATTGAAATTCCGAGAAGATTATTATTCAATAGGGCTGTCATTCTGTCACGTAGCAGATTTAAAAGATTTGAGTGAAAAATAGCAAAATGGCGGCCTTGTAATTTTTTTTTCCAAAATCGACTGTTCTTTTTAGTTTAAAATCGAGATTAAAATAAAAAAAGTAAATAAAAAAATTTACTCCTGGTACCGGACATAACTATGTTCAGAATATTGTGTTAAAATTGCAGCCCAATCGGTTTAATAGTTTTTTTAATCATCCGGGCCGACGGAAAAAAGTATTTTCTAGAAAAACGCGTTTAAAGTTTGGAAAAGAAAATTTCCATGTAAAATGTATACTTACATTAATCATCTATTCCTGTCGCGTACAGAATACCTTCAGTTTCTTCATAAGCGTCATTTTCAGCAACTCTCGCTGATCTACGTGCAATTCTTCCACTTTTTGCGACGTCAGACACCCTCTTCTCTGCGTTGTATATGCGAGTGTCGTCGGCCCGTTGTGCAAAGTTCATGGCTTCTGAGCCTGCCCGCACACCCATTACATCCATGATTTTCAAAACGTTTTTTTGGCCTTCATTGAAAATACACGCTGCTGTGAGTGTTGCAATTTCCAAAAAAAAAGTGTCCGTAAAAATGTGTCTAGGAGCCAAATTCCAAATACAGTTATTAAAACTATCATTATTATTTTGAGTGTTTCCACCCAAACATCTTTTTAACATACTGTCCTCCGACAAGTCTTCGTAGATCGGCTTTAAAACTTTAATAACTTCTTTTTCAAAAGTCGGTGGATGTATAAATTTATCTTCTTTATTGTCAGCTTTGAGTTGCTGATACTGACACCAGGAAGTTTCACCTTCTGGACAATAATGATGTTGCGGATTCTCACACAGCTTTTTTCATTTCTTCAAGAAAATTTATGTTTCTCATAATTGCAAGGCCGTAAAAAATAGATAATTTCAGCATTATTTTGTTAGTCAACAGCATCGTTTTTGGCTTTCTTTCTTTCTTCTTTTTTGGTGCACTTTGTTTCCCAACCTTTTCTTTTCCTGCAGCTTCCAGTTGTTTTTTAGCTTTTGCGTACTGATTAAGTAATTTTTTTGCCTCTTTCACACGCCTGTACATACGTTTTTTCACGTGTAAAACTCACTCAAGTTTTTCAATTACAGGGTCGCCGTTATAAGGGTCTTCTTTTAATAAATTTTTGGAGGTTTCAGTATCTCCATCACCAATATACTTTGCATATTTTACACCAAGACATTCTTCAGATCTTTTAAACATTTCGATAATCCCGTCAACCTCCATTTTACCTGCACTACCTTCGTGATTAGCTGTACAATTATCCTGGTGTTCATCATACCAGGCTGCCTGCCATCACTTTTTTTTCCTCACCATTTTTCACAAGCTTTACTAGATTTTACAATTACATCTAAGATTTTATCAGAATATTTTTCAATAAGAGGAACAATACCCAAAAGTGACGTAAACCCATGGTCAGACCACGATCTATCACCTGAAACAGTAATTTCGTTTTTCGGACGATCAAATTGAATATTTTTCTCTTGTTCTTCTTTCACTGCTTTTTGAAAAATGTTTTTAGCCACACCATTTACGGTAATGTGTATGTGCTCTACAATTGAATAATAAGCTTGATTAGTCAAACCTCGGCCCAAATCCATTAGAGAACAAAACAGTTCCAGACCACTTTTATCGATTCCAAGTAAACGCATAACAAACACCAAACGTCTGTTGATTTGGTATGCATTTTTTATCATTGGACAAGAGTGTATCAATGTTTCTTTACACGGGCATTTAACACATAATTTAAAGCCTAATCCTTGCTGTGGTCGTTTTAAGAACTCTTTATCACCATTACACAATTTACATTTCACAATTGCTTGCAAACTTGTGAATACTAAATAAAAACTCAATAAACTGTAACTATAAATCGGATCAAAATTTACTTCACAATCGTCTTCACCTTGCAATTTTTGAGCAGAGGTGCTAAAAAATCAGTATTTTTCTCAACAGTATGTGGATTTCCTCTAAAACTTTTTTTTTTTAGCATTTTTCTCTGGGTGTACCTCTTTTCGTGTCTTTCGAGCCCATTTTAACCAAACGTTAACACGTTCAAATATAAGCGTATACTGATTTTCTCATTCAAAAAATGTAAAAAAAAATCAGAGCAAGATATTAACAGTTTGAAAAACAAGCATATACTGATTTTCATTTTTCTTTGAAATGCCAAAATTCTACGTATCATACACTACAAGCATGAATTTTTCAAGGCTATAGGGTTGCAAAAAATAGCGCAGATAAGAGCGCAGCAGCTGCAGGGTACGCTCCCCCGTATTATTTGTTGTAACTTTAAAATGGCTTAGTATAAATATAAAATAGTATATAGGTATATAGTATAAAATTTTCACAGTATACTATCAACTTATTATACTTTGAAAATATTATATTTTTTGAAAATCGCAAATGAGACTACCCCCTTAATTGATTATTTTTATCTATAATTTTCGCAATATTATTTTTCGAGATAATTGTATTATTATCAGTTAATTTTCCAAAATTAATCAAATTCATATTTTTTGCATAATAAACGTTATTTTTAATTACTTTATTTTGTTTATCAAATGCATCAAAATAACTAACAACATTTCCGATTTTCGTTGCTTTTACCGACCTAAATTCACCTACATAGATAAATATTTACAGGTTTCTTCAATTCAATACATTTCTCGAAATACCTCTCATTATTTATTATATGATCAAAGCATCCGCTATCGAGAAGCCACTGAATTTCATTACTTAACCTTGTTTCGTTGTTCTATGTGGCGTGCACCGTTGCCCTCTGATGTAGTGGCCTCTTACGTCTCTGCCTCTGCCGCATTTGAACAGCTTCCCTTTTTTGCTGCAAAAGCATTAGATCTTCTTTCTTCGTGATCATTTTGATTTTTCATTTCGGCTAATTTTATTTTATTTTTCGCATAATCTGCCGTTTGATCTTCTTCTTTTAAGGGGGAAGTACCTTTAGAGACCGAAAAAGGGTCTTTTTTGCAACTGATTTGTGGGGAAATGAAGACAGTTCTTATTAAATCAGTATAATATTTATTTGAGGCGATGTTTGAGGTTGAAAAAAAAAACATATTTTACAAAAGTGAAAGTTGAAAATTAACAAATTTTTCAAGGATATTGATAGCCATGTCGTCGCTGACGTCGTGAATTGCGTAAGCGATGCTGGCTGCAATTTTCATCTGAAATCCACAAACCAAACATTTTCTTACTCGAGAGGGTTTTTTCAGTAGATAGACTAAAATATTTGCGAAACTCGAAATTAACCCTTCAAAACAGGCTCCAAAAAAAATTACGATTTTGACGAAAAATTTCGTTGTACTTCCAGTCAAAAATTGTTCCAAAATAATTTGTTTTTTTAATCTTTAGTCTATATAGAACAGTTTTTTATCCTCTTTTAAATGAATGCTAGATGATAAAAATCAATTCACCAGTTTTTTTATTATCACTTACGCAATGTTAAAAAACATGGTTTCGAGAAAAGGCCGTTTAAAGTTTGTGGTCAAGAGCTATGCGGGCTCGGCGCCAGGCACTTCCGTGATGCATCTCTTCCACAATTTTGAGAATTAGCTTTTGAAACCTTGACATGATATTCTTAGGCGATATATCTATCGATTAAAACAATTAAAAAAATCGATTTTAAAAAGTGTCTAAAGGTACTTCCCCCCTTAATGTATCAATTAAATCCCCAATATAGCCATACGGTTCCGGAAACTTGTTCAGCATGTAGTTTAGCTTTTCTTTTTCACTTATTTTAGCGCCTTTTAGTTCGTTCACCGATTTTTCAAACTCCCTGAAAAATGACGACGTTTCACTATAATTATTTAATCTCATTTTTTCGAGTCTGTTTCTGCAGACAATCTGCAAAGCCGTTGACTCCTTCAAGTATATGCCGTCTAGTCTCTTCATTATTGCATATGCCGTCGATTCTTCACTCACAAACTCTAACTGTTTATTTGTTATTTCACTATAAATAATATTTATAGCTTTGGATCATTATCTTCCCATTTCGTGCCTGTTTCCGATTCAGGTTTTCCTTTTTCTATTACTTCATGGCACTTTCTTAATTTTAGAAACATTTTAATTCTCTTTTTCTACATCGAATAATCTCCTCCGTCGAACACTGATATTGTAAACTCTTTCTTATCCTCTTCGTCTACTTGAATCTCAATATTTTCTTCTTTTTTTGGTATTTCTTCAACCTCTACTTTATTCTCGAACGTTCCTACGTGTTCGGAATTTTATACTTTCTTAACTTTCCGCGTTATCGCTTCTGCCATACAACCACGTTTTTCAAGAGTGAATTTTAATCCACTCGCCTCACACCATTTTCACGACTTTTCTCAAAAATTTTTCTTATTATTCGTTTGTCGTATACTTGTATTCTCGATTTTTGCTTGTATTTTTCTTCTTCTGTTATTCAAACACTTTGATTTTTCACTGTGAAACTTTCCTTACACCACGTGCCTTTTAAACTCACTATAAATTGTTTATATTTCCCGAGGGCTAGTATAGCACAATAATTTACGGAACTACGCTCTGCTACCATGATAAAAAAGGAGAGCTGGTAGCTTTTATCGTAAAAAATAAACACAGGTTCATCGACAGCAAATTGCTCTTATAATTTATATTGTAGCAAACGGTTTGTTATTGGTTCACAATATGAATTCCACTTGTAGAACTTTCTGATGAAGTCGTTTCGAATGTTTTAATGTTTTCCTACCATCTGAAATGGCAAAAACCTAGAATTTAATTTGAACTTTTACCCCGATATTTGGGTTTACTTACTATAATTTCGGGTTTGGAGAAATATGTTACATTATGTAACACACACCCATATATATATATATATATATATATATATATATATATATATATATATATATATATATATATATATATATATATGTTATATATATATATATATATATATATATATATATATATATATAACACATATATATATAAAGCTAGCGACATATATATATTTGGGGATATTAAATGTTCACAGCCCAAATTAAGATATTGAATTTTAGTTAATAGTAAATTAACAGATTGAATTTATTTAATAGTAAATTGTAATACAAAGTTCACAGCTCCATAATTATAAGTCAACTGAACTTTTCTATTATATTATTTTATGACATTTGCTACATTTCATGTAGCAACCATGATCAACCAAGTAGGCACTGTATATACAAAACTTAATAACTACAATTTTAAAGTGCCGTTAACAAAACACTAAATCTCGGACGCCGTATCAGCCCCCCGCGGAGACCGGAGGTCGGACAGGTAGAAACGCACGTGGCGAACAGAACGCGAGGAACCAGTACGGCCTTTTTTGATGACGCAATTGGAAGAAGGCTGGAGCATGGCAATGTAGGCAAGCTTCACGCGATCGAGGCTGACGCGTCGTTCTGTCCCGTTGATCAAGATGGTGATGGTCTTCGTGTCACGGTTGATGACGGGATGTGGACCGGTGTATGGCGATTGCAGGGAACGTCTTATTTTGTCCTCACGAAGAAATACCTGACTGCACGATGATAGCTCTTGGAACACGAAGGGAGCCTGAGTATTGTGACGTGTTGCTGGGACGGGACGAAGTCGCGTCATCTGTTGACAAAGTCGTACGACGAAGTTGCTGACGTCTTCTTGCTTCCTTGACCCCGAAATTGGGGTGATAAATTCCGACGGCAGGCGTAATGGCTCACCGTAAACGAGCTCGGCCGGAGTGGCTTTTAGATCTTCCTTTACTGCGCTGCGTAAACCGAGTAAGACGATTGGTAAGGCGTCCAACCACGTCATAAGAGGGTGACAACGTAGAGCGTTCTCCAGCTGGCGGTGAAAATTCTCGACCATCCCGTTTTGAGCATGGATGGTAGCCACAGGTGCGACATCTGGTGATGCCGAAAGCGTTGCCTAAGGATCGGAAGAGTTGCGACTCGAATTGTTTGCCTTGGTTGGTTGTGATGCAGACAGGAGCCCCGAAGCGAGAGATCCAGCAGCGAACTAGGGCGTCGGCAACTTCCTCGGCGTTCTTAGTAAGTAATGGCCAAACCTCAGGCCATCTGGTGAACCTGTCAACTGCAGTGAGGCAATATCGGTAACCATTTGCATGGTCAAGTGGGCCGATTAGGTCGATGTGGATATGTTGGAAACGTGAAGAAGGTGTGACAAAGATGCCGGTTGGGGCGTGGACGTGATGGGAGACCTTGTTCCGCTGGCAGTCCAGACAGGCTCGCGTCCAGGCACGGCAGTCTTCTTGTACTCGAGGCCAGACATAGCGTTGTGACACTAGCTTGGCGGTAGTGCGGGTACCGGGGTGGCTGAGATTGTGTAAAGATTTGAACACTTTGTATCGCATAGTGACAGGTACGCAGGGTCGTGGCCGGGTAGTGCTTGTGTCACAATATATCAATACTTCGGAGCCGAGGACACGGATGGACTCCAGGTGTAGAGCTGAGCCACGGTCGAGCAGTTCGCGGAGTTCGGCATCGTTTTTCTGGGGGTTCGCGAGGTCGATGAAGTTGATAGAATAGTTGACGGTGTTGGCTGCAGTCACAGAGTCGACGCGGCACATTGCGTCGGCGACGATGTTGTTAGAACCACTGATGTGACGAATATCCGTGGTGAATTGGGCGATGAAAGACAACTGATTCAACTGTACTGGGGGTAGCTTCTCACGTGTTTGCTGGAATGCAAATGTTAGGGGCTTGTGGTCGGTGTAAATAGTGCAGTGCTATGCTTCGAGTACATGCCGGAAATGTTGGACGCTGAGATAAACGCCGTGTAGTTCTCTGTAGTAGGCTGGCCAACGTATTTCACGAGGCGTGAGCTTTTTTGAGAACAGAGCTAGGGGCTGCCAGGTGTTGTCGACGAACTGTTGTAGACACGCACCTACTGAATGAGCACTAGCATCAGTAAAGAGGCCGAGATTTGCAGATGGCTCCGGGTGTGCTAGCATGATTGCATCGGCGAGATTGTCTTTGCAGGTCTTGAATGCGAGCTCCAATTCGGGTGTCCAGGGGAAGGGTTGATTTCCTCGCAGACCGGATCGTGCCGTATTGAGGGCTGCCTGGTATTCCGCTGCATGGGGTACAAAGCGACGGTAGAAGTTAATCATACCGAGGAAGTGGGACACGCCTTTTACTGTCGATGCGCTGACATACGCGGTACTTCTGCTGAGCGTAGAATTCATGAATTGTTGCACCTGACCAACACATTTCCACCACTCCATAGGATTGTCTGATGCCAATTTTGCTAAAATTGGAATAATCACACGGTTCATCCTTTCCACCTGACCATTCGCTCGTGGTACACCTGTCGTGATTAGAACGTGTTCGATGTTCTCAGCTTTACAAAAATCATCAAAGGTGTTAGCGGTAAATGCTGCACCTCGATCGGAGATAATGCGCCTGGGATTTCCAAAGGTCACCGCCTGCAACTTGATTCGATTAATTGCTTCGTCTGTGGTCGTCGATTTCGTTGGGTATAACCATACAAACTTTGTGAATGCATCAACGATGACAGACCCAAATAGTCAACATGATACGTGTCCAATGGTAAAGTTCCCTTTTCAATGGGATTTAACAAACCATCACCTTTCCCATGTTTTTTCTCATTTAGCAAACACTTCACACAATTTTCAATCACTTTTGAATTTTCTGCCTCATATTAGGAAACCAATATTCACGTTTCAACATAAACTCAATTTTGTTCCAACCAAAATGTCCTTGCTCGTGAGCCTGTTTAATGACGTCATACTGCATTCTTTTTGGAACCACCATGAGTTCATCCCCATCACTCTCGCGATACAACACTTCTTTTTTCGACATGGAAAATTCATCATTTTGCCCTTTTTCAACTGAATTAATAATTTTCTTCAATTCAGGATCGTCTTGCTGTGCTTTCTGTATTTTTTCGATCAAACCGTCTCGGCCTTCCTGCACAAGTAAAATCTCAACTGGATTTCTACTTAATGCGTCAACATGGCGCATTGACGTACCAGGTCGATGCTCAATCGTGTAATTGAATTGATCAATTAACAGCGCCCAATGCGACACTCTTAAAGACAAGTCTTTCTTTTTCATCCTCAACACAAATGCCTTACAGTCTGTCACAATCTTGAAATCAATGTTCAACAAATACACTCGAAATTTTTTCAACGCTTTTACCACTGAAAGTATCTCCAACTCATAACTCGTGTATTTCTCCTCAGCGAGTGTCGTCTTCCAGCTTGCATAGTAGACAGGATGCAACCTGCCATCCTCTGCGTCTTTCTGCAGCAACACAGCGCCTAAACCGCCCATACACGCATCTGTGTGTAATTCAGTCTGTGCCCCAACACGATACAACTTGAGCACTGGCCCTTCAATCAAGGCCTCCTTCAACTTTTCAAACGACGCCTTCTGTTTGTTCCCAAACTCAAATTTCATACCGTCTCTTAACAATTGAGATAGAGGTCTTGCATGCACGGCAAATTGAGGAATAAATTTCCGAAAATACCCCGTGAGTCCCAAAAAACTTTGCACCTGCTTCACTGTTTTTGGAATTGGGAATTTCTTCACTGCTATTGTCTTTCTGTCAGAGGGTTAGATCTGTCCGGCCTTCACAATGTATCCCAAGTAATCAACCTTCTCCACCAACAATTCACATTTCTTCCAGTTAATCACCAAACCGTATTCACTCGCCGTTTTCAATACAAGTTTTAATTTCTCCAGATTTTCCTTCTCGTCCTTAGCAGGAACAATCAAGTCATCAAGGTACACAAGCACTACGCCACTTGTAATTAGCGACCGAAAAATTGCTCTAATATGTCTTTGGAAAACCGCCGGTGAGTTACAAAGTCCGAAAAGAACTTTTAGGAATTCATAATGCCCATCTGGCACCACAAACGCCGTATACTTGACACTTTCTTCTTCAACAGGCACGTGGAAGAATCCATCTTTTAAATCCAATGTAGAAAACACTCGCGCATCTTGCAATCGATCCAATTGATCCTCGATCAATGGCAAAGGATTTCTGTCTTTAATAATTTTTTTGTTCAGTGACCGATAATCACAACAAAGTCTCATTAGTCCATTTTTCTTCTCAGTTACACTACGGGACTAGCGTAATCGGATACACTGGGTCGTACGACACCTTCTTCAATCCATTCTTCAATCGTTTTGTTCACTTGTTTTTTCTGTTCGTCCGAGAGTCGTCGTGGATTCTGAAATACAGGCATCTCGTCTTGCAACATAATACGTATTTTAACTCCTGTATCTTTAGTTTTATCCGGTACATAGTTCTCAACTAATTCTCGCAGTTCGTTTTTGATTTCCGGATCAATCACATGTCGGATTGAAACGTCATAGTCATCTTCCGTTACTTGTCCCACATTGTTATTCAACACTTCGTTCCAGCCAGCGTCATTGGTCTCCACTGTATTCTCAATCGACTCGATTTTCTTTAACACAGCTTGCCTGTGTTTTACTCGTACTTCAGCATGGTCGGATAATTCACCACCCACTAACAAATCGTGTCCGAGAAACTCATCCGGAACTACGTCAAAATTAAATGTAAATGTCAAATTATCGATGATTATTTCCGCCTTGAAACGTCCAAGTGTGCGTTGGTTCAACGCACCGATACCATCGAAAGGAATTATTTTTGCCTGGAGCTTTGGGGCTCCGAGCCGCACGTAGCAACTGGATCGCACCAGATGTAAGTCGCTACCTGAGTCCAACACAGCTGTAACATCTCGACCCAATATTTTGACATGCTTATATGTTTTCTTGTCCCCCGTCTTCAGTGCGTCACATCGAGTTTTCTCCTTTTTCTCATATTTCCCTCTTTCGTCCCTATAATTCTTCTTTGGTCTTAGGCACCTCGTAGAAACATGCCCGAATTCCTCACAGTTAAAACACTTCGGCCCTTTCCCTGTGTCCGGACAATTGACACTCAAATGCGCCTTACTACCGCAGTTAAAGCAATGCTTAGACTTTGCACCATCTCGTGTGAGATTCGTCTTTTTCATCCCGTCATTTTTATCACTCTTCTGGCCTTGTTTTCCATGCGTTTTCATCCTAGTATTTTTTCTTTGCCTTTCGTATTGCTTCATTTTTCTTCTTAAGTCTTTCACCGTAGTTGCACCATATAAAATTGACTTGTTTACTTCGTCATCGTGAATGCCGTCGATAATGTACTGCAACTTTGTATCCAACTCGATATCAACGTGACTTGCCATCTCTAGCACACGATAAACATAGTCCTCATAAGATTCTTTACTTTTTTTCTTCACTGCAGCCAATTCTTCATGAACTTGTTTACTGTTCATCGTTTCAGAGAATTCTTTAATTATGTATGTCTTCAATTTACCCCACGTCTTAGCGTGACACTCATAATTCACATACACTTTTGCTGGTCCATCTAGCAACTTTTTCATGTAAATCACCTTCTGTGTCTCTGACCATGAGCACATTTCCGCGGTTTCTTCAAATGTGGAAAACCATCGTCGAACATTCTGGCGTCCATCACCGCTGAATCGTTCTAAGGCATCGTCAACATCTTTGAACGTCACAATATTGCACGGATAACCGGCAAAACGATCTCTTTCATCACTCTTGCCTGAGCTGCGTATCTTGGAAACACCACGTCCATGCTTCACACCCGCACCGGTGTTTGCATATTCTTCATCGTCACTGTTTTCACTGTCCAAACTACTTTCATCATCACTGCTCAAATTACTCTTCTCTTTTTCTCTCAGAGCCGTCTTCAGTCTTTCGAGTAATTCGGCCTTTTTGCCCGTCGTCTTTAATCCCAAATCAACGAGTCGTGCCTTTAACTCTTTGCTTCTTAACGTATCAAGATCAATATCTTCGTCTTCGAGATGATTATCAATTTTGTTATTTTTTCCGACACTAGTTTCACCATTCACACCTGTGTCGCCCTTCGTCATTGCCTCTGATAACCTCAAGCGTTCGATCAGCGCCGCCTTTTTACCCGTAACCTTGAGTTGCAATGTACGTAATCTAGCTTTCAGTTCACACACATTCAGAGTATTCAAATCATCTTCGTTGTCACTTTCATCTTCTTCTTCGTCGTCACTTGCGTTTCTCACCAGATCGACTTTTCTCAACCGCTCAATTAAGACGGACTTAGATCCTTTCATCGATAGGCCAAGCACTTGGAGTCTACTACGTAATTCCTCCATGTCCAATTCGTCATAAGTCACATTTTCCGTAGAACCCGGCATTTTAACACCTTATGTACGTTACACAAAAATCGTCAATTGGCCGTCTGCCTATTGTGTACCGCACGCACCTTTATCGAATTCTCAGGTATGGACTGTCACCGTTTAATTCACCACTAACGTCTTTGATCCCGTACCGAAATATCTCTGTTGCCTCGAAATGATCCCGGTTGAGCCCCCACTTTGTAGGATCAAAATCACCGGGCACAGGAATATTATTTTTATTACGGAAAAAGAGTCTTTATAATTCTACGAAAAATTATTGATTCGTCTCCAAAGCCGCTCGACGTACTCATCCTTTTGTTTTTTCGGCGTGAACTCCCTGACTCTTCGCCTACTTATTAATTCAATGATTCCACAATTATGTTCGCCTACTCATTAATTCACTGATTCTACATATATATATATATATATATATATATATATATATATATATATATATATATATATATATATATATATATATATTAATATAATTTAAAGAGAAAACAAATATTTAAAATTCAAAAAGTAAGTCGCACAAAAGCTTTTGCACTATTCCTCAATAAATGATTAAATCAAAAATTAAACACAACTGTGGTTTCAACATTCTGTAAAAATTCATTAAAAAAAAATGTTTCATTTGCAGAAAATACAAATAGAGAGAGTATATGAGATGTAATTTAATAGAAAACAAGTGAAGGTTAGGCATCAGCGGTCAATAAACTGTTTCATCAAAGGAGCGTGCACGTCTTCGGAAGAGTAACTGTAAGTTATTTATAATACGTTGTGACATCTTATTCATATGTAATTATTAAGTACTAGAATATTGCTGTCAAGTTTTGGCTACATTTTCATTATGTTTTAAAATCATTTTGTTTATAATTTAGTTCTGCGACATAGTGATAATGACGATAAAGCAGTGATGATTGTTATTCATATTCGGGTCATGCCTATTAGGTATTATTATTATTTTCCATAGACTCTTCTTATATATTTTCGAAGTTTTGATATCCAAATTTATACGGTAGGTTAAATCTCAATCCTTGCTTTTATGATTATTATTGTTTGGTACTTAGAAACATGAATGACATACATTTCAAAACATAAACATAAGTTAATGTGAGCCTTGGAAGTTTGCTTGAGATCCTTTCTCCTAGCAGTTAGTAGTTTAGTTGGTGAAAGAACCACTCTGAATGAGGTAAGTTTTGGTGAGCCTGGTGCACTCTAACATGCGAATACACAAGTGCTAAGCCAAGGCAGGGTGAGCAAAGACAGGTTCGTTGTAGTTCTTCTTTTCGGGATTGACAGCAGCAGATTGATTGCAGCCCGAGAAATTGTTTGCTCACGGTGTTCTACCGTATATCGTTTGTATGGCTGTTTTGATTAACAACGAATGAACAAAGCCTGCTCTATTGAGCAAGATTTGCTCATGTTCTTATATCAGTGAGCACACAGAGCTTCCCGGAATACACCAAAGTAGTTTTTATTTTTGGGATTGGAATCCCTGGGTCTGAACGTTCGTGACATCAATGAAACGAAAGTCGTGTTGACTTGATGTTTCTTCGAAATTTCGTCTTGCTTCCCAAACATTTTGCAACAATCATAATCTTTTGTCATTTTGCGACAACGTAGAGAACTTTATTGGCTTATAAAAATTGCGGTGTGTAAATGTAAAATACATGCTCAACCATAAATATTCTGCAAAAATACCAGCAGTCATTTAAAACTGCAGAGATTTTTGTTATGATCAAAATATTATTTTAAAGATATCGGTTGCAAATTTAGAAATGAATGGCAAGTGGATAAGTAGATTATCTAGATTACAATTCCGATTATTAATTTCCCAGTATATGGTGAGTTCTTGTAATCGCTCTGAAACTTCAAATTGAAATGTTCAACAAGTTTCTACGTTCTAAGGTGTTTAGAGTATATTTAAAGTGTTTTTGGAGAAAAATCTGTCTGTTTGTATGGGTGTGTGTATGTACATACGTGATCATTTTGCTACGGTAATAACTCTCGAAGAAAAAGTTGTACCGATTTTGTTGAGGTGACAATTGCACCATTTTTGCTGATTAGACTTTGGTAAAGTTCGGTTAGGTGTTTCTTTTGTTTTGACACGTTTAAGGTTATTTTTGTCATGCATAATATCTTACAAACTACTTATTGGATTGATGACGTTATAGTGTCATAGTATCTTCATGATTTAAACCAATTCCGAGGAAATAATAGTTTATAGAACCGCTTTATAATTGAATTTTTAAAAATTTCATAAGGAATTAAGGATCCAAAATTTCTTTTCAACTGATTTGCACTCTTTGCAATTTATGATTTTCATCATCGTACCTTCAAAACAGTTATTCTAAAATATGATTAAATCCTTTTGAATGGTTACAAAAAAATTAATGTAAATATAATTAAAAGTCACGATGAGTAAAGAGTTGATACGTATATAATGATTAATATAACTGCTAAATTTTTTTTTATAAAAATAGATTTTTGTTTCAATGTAATTTACACATGTGAAAATCAATGTTTTGGAAAGTCTGTCTGATGTCTTTCCGATTTCCAATTAAACAAAAAAATCATTATTAGTAATTGACTTCATCTTCACAAAATACTACGTGTTGTTTTTTATAAAAGAAAAACTTCCTTTATTTGGATTCGTAATCGATTTTCGACCGTAATCGTTCGGTCTTCCTCAGCGATTAAATTTATTAGTGTTGAGTACTCTCTCTAATTTTACAAGGGATATAGTTAATAAGGATATGATTAAGAGGATATTTTTAAATTCTAACATTACAAGGGATATAATTAATGAGGGATATAATTGAGAGAATGCTATTAAAATTCAAATGAAGATACACAAAATTAAAAGGAAGTTTTTCTTTTATAAAAAAACAACACGTAGTATTTTGTGAAGATGAAATCAATTACTAATATTGAAGTGGCGACCAGGCATCAACTAATATTCTTTAAATTTATTAAACACAAGAAAACATTAGCTGGGGTCAGGGAAGACATAAATTTTCTAAAGACTTGTCTTAAATGTAAAGTCACCCCAAAGAGCCATACTGTGAGGCTGTACAGCCTAAAAAACACGCGGATAATCAAAAACAGATCGTCGAAAGAAACTTTATCAAAATTAGTATTAAGCAACTTTACTTCAAACTGAACGATACTACACTTAAAACTTATGAAAAACACCTACAACTAATGAAAGCCAATGCGAGAAGGAAAGAAAAAGAAAGACTCATGCTAAGAAGCTATCGAAATTGGAGGAAGCATCTCGGGGAAACTACCAGGACTTCAAAGTGCAAGAAATTCCAGGACTAGTTGTTAATAAGTCAACGGTGAGCTTCGATAAAGATGAAATGAGACTGTTGAACATGGGACTAAACTATGCGGTAAAACCAGCAAAGATTCCAAAAGAAGGTATCATTATACAAATCGAAGCAGCTTTAAGCAAATTACCGGAAGTGCAAAAAACCTCTGCAGGAAGAAATATAGCTAAAGCGATTATGGGAGTAGAACAACCAAAGCACAGCTCAGAAACAGCCACAGCCATTGGATTGAAAAAGAAACCGGTATATTTCATCAAGGCAGACAAAGGAAATACAGTCGCCATTATGGATAAGGACAAATATGATGAAGCGATAACAGAAAAATTTAACAATGGAACCTTCTTTGAACTACGTCAAAATCCCTTAGATGACTCGATTAAACGATTTGAGAAGACGATTAAAAGTTGCAAGGCAATAATCGGTGAATTAACCAAAGTGAGAGTTACCGACCCGATACTCCCTAGGATCAAATGCCCCCTCAAAGTTCATAAAGAGGGAAATGAGATGAGAAAAATTAGCTCCGCCACAAATGCGCCTACCTAAAAATTGGCCAGATGGCTCGTGCAGGAATTCAAAGGGATGAACGGAATAGTGAGCAACTCGGTAGAAAACAGTCACCCCTATTATGTATCTCGATTCGATCGTCGTTCGATCGATATCGACGTTGTCGATTCGATCGAGAATTGGTATTACGTAAGTCGATCGAGAGCGCTATTCAGTAATACCATAGGCATGTCGTAAGAAAAGCATTTTCATGTTAATATTGTGAATGAAAATGGTTGGTGAATTCGATTCGCTGTCAACGTACTGTCATAATTGTGTTTGAAATTCAAAAAGTGTTTTATAGTTGAAAATTTGCAAAGTGCAGTAAACGATATGACATCAACGGAGATATATTTTGATGAATCAGAAGAAGAACGCGAGGGCTCAATCCAAATGCAACGAAGAAAAATGAGGTTTTTAAGGGATGTGTCAAACCCTCTGAAAATGAATAACTCAGAGTATGTGTGAATTTTTGAGTTTTTTGGGACAAAACATAATAGAAAGTAGTTTTATACGGCGTTTCAGATTGACAAAAGAAGCATTCGTAATGCTTCTGGAGTCACTTGAAGAAAAATTCAAGATGTCAAGCCGATCGACAGCAATTCTGGATATTGTGAAGTTGGCAGCTGCGCTTCGTTATTTCGTTGAAGGAGGCTATCAACGTGGGACTGGAAATGACTACCATGTAGCCCTTGCCAAGCCGACAATGAGTGTGGTCCTACAAGAAGTCTGCAATGCCATTGAATCCCACATCTGTCCGAATTGGATTACATTCAATTTCACTGCAGCAGAAAAGGACAAAGCGAAACTGCAATTTTACGATAAGTGCAGATTCCACGGCATCATAAGATATGTCGATGGGACACACATTCGCATCGTAAAACCTAGCGACGACGTGCAACATTTATATTATAACAGGAAAGGATACCACAGTTTGAATGTAATGCTTGTAAGTACTATAAAGGTGCCTTCAGTGGATGATTATGATAAAAATTAAAATTGCAGGTATGCGATCATACGATGAGGATTCGGTTTGTCGACGCGAGATACCCTGGAGCAACTCACGACTCCTTGATTTTTGAAATGTCCGCTTTGCACACTTTGCTAAGAAGCAATTATGAGAATGGGGACAAAAATACAAGATTATTAGGTAAATTATTAGTTGGTTTGCATCTAGATTATGTTTTCAAACTATGTACTTTGTAAGGTGATACTGGGTACGCGCTAGAGAAATTTTTGATGACGCCTTTTCGACAGCCCACTCCGGGAAGTAGCGAAACTCGATATAACGAGCTGCATACTATAGGGCGAAACATTATCGAAAGGACAAATGGTGTCCTGAAGAATCGGTTTCGCTGCCTGTTGGGCGAACGCACATTACATTATGCTCCGGAGAAGGCCAAACAAATAGTTAACGTGTGTGTAGCCCTGCACAACATCACAACATCGATTTCTTGCACGACAACGATATTATGGAAGAAGACGATAATGTTCCCGATATAGAGGATTCACCAGAGGCCTGCCAAATCAGAAACGTAATAATGCAGTCACTGATAAATTAAAATAAAGGCATATATTTGCATAAATGTGGGCTTTTATTATGTTTACTTTAGGCACAACCTTAACACATTAATTTTTACTGTACATGCATAATAAATTCCTAAATTATGGCCTTTGTAGCTGCACTTGTTAGAGCTGAAGCTGCTGTTTAATCCGCAGCTTATCTAGACGGTGTTGCTTTTTCTCGGCCAATTCAGCTTCCAATATTTCAACTTTCCGCTTTTTTAGGCACAGTGCCTCTTTTTTTAGTTTTATTTTTTCTTGCTGTAATAGATACTGTTTTTTTGGATGCTCAACATGTTACGCGTATAATACCATGTTGATTCCTGAATGCTAGTCTGCTTTTTCAGCAGCTGCATCCATTCTTGACTCGTATCTTGCCGATTCCGGAACTTTCTGGATGGTGCCCTCGATGTCGACGCAACTACTGGTCTTGATGCTTGTGTATCACCTTGTGTAGATGATCCGGCAGCAACTTGCGACGTGGATGTTGCTGGAGTGGTGCAAATATTTTCGCCATCCAGGCCGAACACATTTCCGTTAGGGTTTAGCGCAGTTTTTAAATTCAGTAAATTCGCCACGCACTCCTCGATGGCAGACAACGTAATCGTCGAGTTTGGTCCACCTCCTGTTGCTTTTCGCTCTTTTATGCGGACCATTGTTTTCTTGAATTGGATTTAAGATCGGTCCACACCTATATGAGAAGTTGATGTTAATCGCAATGTCGTAATCATCAAAACAGCAAATCACCTTTTGCCATCCACTTCCGTCTCGTATTGGCGGGCCCAAACTATTTAAGTTCACAGCGATGTCTTCCCACTGTTTTGACAAGTCCACCTTACATTTTGCGACACCTCTCGCGACATCTTCGTTCGCCTCCATTAATTCGACCATTTTATCGAATTGCTTTCGATTAGTAATTTGCACCCTAAAACATGAAATAATTAACACAATGGGATTCATTATGAAGCACATAATGATTTCAATAACACTATAACAATCACTTATCATAAAATAATTTCCTATACTTACATTTTCTCCAACTTAAACTGCTCTCGATTTACTATCGTGGCGCCTCGGGGTGATCGACAGCCTAATCGACGATCGATATCGACATACATAATACCATTTTCTACTGTATATTGTGAATTGACATGCAGATCTCATTCGCAATGAGCGTGACGAGAGCTGTCGATCGATATCGACATACGTGAAACGAATTCACACGAACGATCGACAATCGACAACGACACGAGATACATAATAGGGGTGAGTAAAGAGTTCACCGAAAACCTGCGAAAATTTGGACCACCAGCAGAAGATGAGATTATGGTTTCATTCGATGTAAAAGCGCTCTTCCCTAGCGTACCAATGATGGAAACACTTGGATACATCGAAGAATGGCTGCTAAAACAAAACGATTCATCATCATGGAAGACCAAAACTAGGCAATATCTTACACTCTGCAAGCTGTGCATGACTAAAAATTATTCCATCTTCAAAGGGAAATTTTTTAAAACTAAGAGAGGAGTATCGATGGGAAACCCACTTTCACCTTTTTTCAGTGAAATATTTATGTCGAGATTGGAAGAGGGATTAAAATCAGGAGGCAAAGTACCGAGATGCTGGTTCCGATAAGTAGATGACATTTTCGCGTACGTCAACGTACGCAAACATTAACGGATCTTAACAACGCACATCAGAGTATCAGCTTCACAATGGAGGAAGAAATAGGTGGAGACCTGGCGTTCTTGGATGTGCTAGTACAACGGAGAAGGGGGGACATAAGCTTTAATATCTACCGAAAAGCAACGCTTACGCAAAGAATGATCCCCAACACTTCGAACCACACACAACGAATCAAAGTTTCTCCCTACAGAGCTATGATACACCGCATGTCCGATTTGCTAAGAGACAGGAAATGCAGTATATTCTCCAGACTACAATTTTCAATGGCTTTAAACCAGCAACAATCACAAGAACGGCGGAAAAAATAAAATAAAAACCCGACGTACGAAAGAATGGTCAAGTTCACTAAACCCTGACTCAGAAAGGACGGTTTGTAAGGCCATCACCTACTACGAAGGTGTCACCAACGTAATAAAAAGGAACCTAAACGGTCATGAATCAATACAGCTCATAGAAACGAGTGGCAGAAACCAGCTCAAAAACGTCTTTGGATCGACTAAAGATAAGCGACAACCACACGAGAAATCGGGAATCTATAGGGTGGAATGCCCCACCTACCAAGAGGTATATATCGGTCAGACAAGGAGACTCATCAGTACTAGGATGAAGGAACACTTAGATGAAGCGAAAGCTGCAAAGAAGAGATGCATGAGTGGCAGTTTCAAATCAGCTGTGGCGGAGCACATCGTGACTACAGGACATGATATAACTATATATGACGTAGCACCGATAAGAGAAGCGAGAGGCGTACGGGAACTAGATGCCTAAGAAAGCTTAGCCAATTATAGGAAAAAAAAACCCCGCACTGAATCATGATGAAGGCAACGTTAATTCATGACACTTTACATTAATCAGTTATTCTTAAGAATCTCCATTTTTAATAATATTCTCTCAATTATATCCCTCATTAATTATATCCCCTGTAATGTTAGAATTTGAAAATATCCTTTTTATCATATCCTTATTAACTATATCCCTTACAAAATAAGTATATAAGTAGAGTACTTAACACTAATAAATTTAATTGCAGAGGAAGACCGAACGATGACGGTCGAAAATCGATAACGAATCCAAATAAAGATACACAAAATTAAAAGGAAGTTTTTCTTTTATAAAAAAAACAACAAAAAATCATTGCTGTTTATGATCGCAATAGACATTCATGCAAGGACAATAAGGAATTAATATATAATGGATAATTGATTGATACGAATAATATAACCTAATTTCATTTACTCTGGCGAAGATGTAGTATCGATCAATGGCGTCATTCGAATGATTTGATACAATTTTTCCATAAATTCGGCTTAGCTGTTTTTGAATTTAGTAAAAGACCGTAAATAATAAAATAATTTTTCTAAAACATTGTTTGCTATCTAATCTACACTTCTGCCAACCAATGTTTTATAAAATCAGGTGCTTTCAAGAGTTGTCATGAAATAATATATGAATTTTGTTTTGTACTTAGCAAGAAGCATATATTCAATGAATATTTGTATAACTGTAATTATTCATACAAGGGAGGGTCTATTGATTATGGAATGATCATTTATCCAGCTTTTCAGTTGATCCATTGTAAGGATTCAAGCGATTTCAGTTACTTCTGTCCCTACTTGACGTAAGATTTTTTTGTGTTTTATATATAATCAGGCTTCGAATTTATACTGCATATTACATTTTGTATAAAGATCAACTGAAAAATAAGATGCGATGGTGTAGGCACATATTATGGCCCCCACCCTCCAAAAATGGGACCGAAAGAGGGGTTTCCCCTACAGCAATGGCATAAAAAATTGGCGTCGTTCACGGCCCCATAAAAATTTATGGGGCTCCATCACTAAAAAATTGTTATTTTGTCTACTTCCAGAGTTCATATGAAACCGTAAAACTGATGTGGGAAGTGATTTTTATTAGTCGAAAATATTTAAAAAAATTAAACGTCTTTTTTGGTAAAAATCGAAAAATAATAAAAAATATATAGAAAAATTATAACAAATAAAGTGGTAGAGGGGACCGGGGGATGATTTTATGTAAGATTCGTCTTCGTCAGACGTATGTGACTAATTTTACTATTGGTAAGTTTTGAAGTTTTACTTTTCACTGATAAGCATGGGAATGAGACGGAGGAAGGAGTAGAAACCGTCCAAATGTGTGTCGAAATGAAGGTAACAATTTTATTTTTATACATGTAAGAAAAATATATTTTCCTTAGTTTAAATTTTACCGCGCTCTGTCGGTAAACTCAAAATCTATACGCGCGGCCGATATACTTTGCGGATTTGTTCTAGAGAGAGACGACGTGCAGACGAAGTTCATTTGTTGTGAGAGGTTAAGTTAGAATTAAACTGATAATAATTTGATAGAGAATAAAGAAATTATCAATTTAGATAATAAACTTTAATTGACGTTTCCTTGTTTTTACAGGTAAGATTTTATGTTTGTAGTAAGCTTGTAAGATATGTAAATAGTGTATAAAAAATAGAAAACCTTGTTTTTACAGAGCAACAAAACATCGTTTATTTATTGTAAAATTCCTGCAAAATAGAATTGATCTTATAAATCGACAATTCTAGTGATAGAAATGGAAAATATAAAAATAAATTTTGTGGTAAAAGCTACGGAGGATGGAAATCAAACTATATAGCTCTAACCTCAATAAGCACAGATGACAGGTTACATTATCAAATACCTACGGAGTTGCAGGCAGCAGCGCTGCACAAATCAATAACTGCATCTCCAATTTTTGTAAGCGTAAAGAATACTTTAAAGAGAAGACACCAAAGTAGAAACGTATGTTTCAGCATTACGGAAGATATAAAAAAAAAAACATACTGGGATGATGATGAAAATGTTGTTTTCGAGGGACAATTATCAGAAGAAATCCCGGAGACAATTGCACCACCTGCTAGTGCAAATGAAAGTCAGATGACTAATGATACACTTACTCAAATGTTGCAACAGGTAAGAGATAGACCGAGTTTAAGAAAATTGTCAGAAAAATTTGAAATGGACAATTTTGACGAAAAGACTAATGCACATCGGTGGCTGACAAATTTTGAGAATGAATGTCAAAGGTTGGAAATAAATGAAGATAGAGAAAAAATAGAAATTTTAAATTTTTTTAGAAAAATCATGGTTGGATGGGTATTCAGCTATGCTCATAAGGCAAACTATAAACTCAAACTGCGAATTGTGGAATTAAGACTTCTGCTCTACATATGCAAATAAAGGATGGACAAACAGCAGATACGCTCTCGCGTTCAAGTACCAATTTGGTTCATTGCTAGATTATGCAGTAAGAAAACAGAAGTTAATGTTGAAAGTAAGAAGCTCTATAGATCAAGGAACCCTGATAGATGTTATTGCCGCTGGTTTGCCAAATTATATATCAGATAGATTAAACAGAGATGAACTAGAAGAGACAAAGATTTGTTTAATGATATTGGACAATTAGAACACTTGGTTAAAAAGAATACTGAAAAAAAACCTAATAAACACTTTGAAGGTAAGGTAAAGAATAATGAGAGAAGCCATGTAAAATTTGTGAGAAATTAGAAAAAGGTGAACGTTACCACCAGGAATCAAGATGCTGGTTCAATAAAAAAGATGACGGGCAGCTGACCAGCAGGCAAACAAACATGTCTCTTATTGAATCTGAATTGATTGACTCAGATCCAAGAAACGCCCAGTAACACCATAAATAAAAGTCAAACTAAAGTTAAATGATACATTAGAATTACAAGGCATATATGATTCTGGCTCAAATGTATCTTTGATGAACTCAAATTTCTTGAAAATAAAAAATGAAAAATTGAGTGAGTAAAAAATAATCACTATTAATGGTGTTAAGAGAACAAGTGGTCTGACTAATTTAAAAATAAAATTTTTAACATAGAAGAAAGTACTGATGTATACATTATGAGTGAAAAAAATTTCAGTTATAACAATCTAATTGGTTTGGAAATGATAAAAAAGTTTAAATTGATTCACTCCAGAATTGAAGAGAAGAGAGGAAAAAAATTTGGATCCGGAAATTTCTACAAAAGATAATAAAGAAAAAGAAAGTTCAGAATATAAAGTAAATTTTAATGAGCACTTAAAATGTGAAAATTTCGAAATGAAGATAGATCACCTCGATGACATTTAAAAATTCGAGATAAGTAAGCTGATGGAAAAATATAATTCTGTTTTTGCAAAGAATAAATACGACATAGGAACAGTTAACGAATACGAAGCAAGAATAGATCTGACGATTGATAAATATTGTTCTAGAGGACCATATCGATGCAGTGAACAAGATAATGAAGAAATTGAGGAATAAATCTCGAAAATGTTGGATTATAAGCTAAAAGAAGAAACTTATCGTCAATTTGTTGCACCGGTTACTCTGGCGTTAAAAAAAGAAGAAAATAAAAAATCGAGATTATGCGTTGACTTCAGAGATCTAAATAAAATAGTGGTACCATAGGCTCAGCTTTTTCCACGTATTGATGATTTAGTGGTTTAAACGAGAGATTGTAGATTCTTTTCGACTTTAGATATAAACTCAGCTTTCTGGTCGATACCTCTTCGTATTGAAGACAGGGAAAAGACGGGATTTGTCACACAAACGGGGCACTTTCAATGGACTTGTCTTCCGTTTGGACTAAACACTTCACCAGCAATCTTCCAGAGAATTTTGAGTAATGTTCTGAGAAAATACAGATTAACAGATTTTGCGGTGAACTATATCGAAGACATACTGATATTTTCCAATACTTTTGAACAACATATTGGACATTTAACGCAGATTTTTGATGCAATAAAAAAAGAGGGATTTAGATTGAAATTTACAAAATGTAATATTGCAGCTGATTTTGCAAAATACCTTGGACACATAATCCAGAATAATAGCATAAAACCATAAACATACCATTTAGTATTAATCAAAAATTTCCCAGTGCCAAAAACGCAGAAACACATAAGACAATTTCTGGGAAAAATCAATTTCAATTGAAATTTACACTGATGCATCTTTAAAAGGTATTGGGGCAGTTTTTTAACAAATACAACCAGATGGAAAGAGAAAATCAGTTGCATATTTCTCGAAAAAACTTAATGAATGTCAAATGAAAAAGAAACCTATATATTTGGAATGTTCAGCTATAAAATAAGCGATTAGATACTGGCAATTCTGGTTAATTGGAAAGAAATTCAAAGTTCTTACAGACCATAAACCGCTGGAAAACTTAAACCTAAAAGCGAGACCAGACGAAGAACTGGGTGACTTAGCTTATTATTTGTCACAGTATGACTTCACTATAGAATACAATCCTGGAAAAGAAAATATAGATTCGGATTGCTTAAGTAGAAATCATGTACTAGATCCAGAAAAGAGTAATGAAGATCAACTAAAAATTGTAAACTTAATTAGTTTGAGAGACAAACAATCAGACCAAAGAGAAAAAGAATAAATTCAAAAAAAGAAAAATAGCTTGATTGAGGGAAATGCCGTACACTTTAAAAAAGTAAGAAAAAGAGAGAAAAAATTCTTTCAGAAGAATTGAGCATCAGCCTTGTGCAGAACATATGGGCCTCTAAGGTTCAAATGCGATTTGTTCTTATGAAAGAATTTATTAACAAAGTAAAAGATATAATATTAATTTCTTAATAAGGAATTCCGCGGCGGGCGATGTCGTTAGGACGAAAGTCCGAAAGTGAATGTGTTGGGCGAAAGGTACCAGTCCTTTACCACCACTTCCAAAGTGCTGATGCAGCGCCTGAGTACCCGGTCTCGAGCAGCATATCGTTCCCGCGATTACGATAGCCATGCGTATTGGGTTCCGTGCACGGCTATCGCAGCGGAAGATATGCTACGTTTGGCTGCAATTCTGCTTATCATGCACATGTGCGCTCACGTCTGGATGAAGCAGCATATCGTTCCCGCGATAACGATAGCCATGCGTATTGGGTTACGTGCATGGCTATCGCGGCGGAAGATATGCCACGTTCGCACAAGTTCCAGACGTGGCGATATTTTCCAGTGCGCGTCTTTGCTACTATCAGCGACTGGTGTACGGCGAAAATGTTTAGCTGAGTGTTACCGCCACAGTACTCCCCCCGCAGTAGCTTGACCACGATGTTAAGGCTGGAAGCGTACGGGTGGTCGAACTCTGCGTCCTGTGCGGGTGGTTGTCCGTGTTGCCATGGAATCACTGCTGTGAGTCCTCGATGGAGCAACGAATTCCGGCGTGCGGAACGCGGGTTTCAGCCTGTCGATGGAAATGGTGCTCGGCCGTCCGTTAATGTCCACCTTAAAGAACTTGGCCTTCCTGGTCAGAACAGGAAACGGACCATCATAAGGCGGCGTCAGCGATGGCTTTACCTTGTCGTTTCGTACAAAGACATGTGTGCTGGTACCTAAGTCCTTGTGTACGAAAGTTGATGTGGTTGTATGATGCGCTGTGTCTCGAGGTCGCAATTTTGCCATGCGTGACCTGAGATCGCGCAGGAAGTCGGTGTCGTTGGTGCCTGGCTGCGATGAGGCAAAGAACTCTCCAGGGAGCCGCAAGGTGATTCCGTATACCATGTTGGCGGGCTTGGATTTGATGTCTTCCTTCAGTGCGGCGCGTAGGCCTAGCAGCACGAGGGGAAGTGCTTTCGTCCACTCCAGCGTTTCATGGCAACGAATGGCGGCTTTGACTGTTTGGTGCCATCGCTCGATGATTCCGTTGGCGGCAGGATGGTATGCGGTTGTCCTCAGGTGGTTAATCCCCAGAACTCGGGTTAGCTCAGTGAAGATTTGGCTCTCGAACTGGCGTCCCAGATTGGTAGTGATCCTTGCTGGCACTCCAAAGCGGCTAATCCATGTATTGACAAGCGCTTCGGTGACCGATGTTGCGGTGATGTTTTGGAGTGGGACTGTTTCGGGCCAACGGGTGAAGCGGTCGATGATGGTCAGGCAGTATCGGTAACCCTCACTTGGCGATAATGGTCCAATGAGGTCCACGTTGATATGCTAAAACCTGGCATCTGGAAGAGCATAGCGTTGAAGTGTTGATTTGGTGTGTCGTCCGACCTTGTTTCGTTGGCCGGCCATGCATTTTCTGACAAAGTTGTTGATGTCCACGTTCATGGCTGGCCAGAAGTAGCGGTCGGTGATGAGTCTCCTCGTCGCGCGGATGCCTGGATGTGATAGGCCATGCAGCATGCTCATAATCGTAGACCTGAACTGTTGCGGTGCGTATGGTCGGATCTTGTTGTTCGTGACGACGCAGTGTAACTGTGTGTTACAGTCGGCCAACTCTTGCTTCTTCCATTCCAGCTTCTGCGTTGGTTGTTCAATCAAGGTTTTGAGCTCGAGATCGTCTTGTTGAGCTGAAGCGAGAGAAAAGAAGTCGACTGTGCTGACTGTACTTACTCGAGACAAGTAATCCGCGATGATGTTATCCCTGCCTGGGATAAGGCGGATGTCAACCGTGACTGGCGATATAAAGTCCAGTTGACGTTGTTGTCTCGGCGACGCTTTCTCCGGCCGCTGGTGGAATGCGAACTGGAGTGGCTTATGGTCCGAGAACACTGTGAACACTCTGCCTTCAAGCATGTATCGGAAGTGTTTAATGGCTTCGTGGATTGCCAACAGCTCTCGGTCGTACGTGCTGTAACGTCGCTGGGTGTCAGTAAGCCTGCGCGAAAAGAATCCGAGGGGTGATGTTCCGGTTTTCGTGGTCTGGTGCAGGACGACTCCGAGTCCATCGTCTGAGGCGTCCACGGATAGGGACCACGTTGCTGATCGATCAGGGTGTGCGAGCGCTGATGCCTTGCTCAGGTCTGCTTTGCACTGCTCGAAAGCTGTCGTTGCTTCGTCTGTCCATGTCAGCACCGTTTTGTCTCGCTTTTTGTTCCCTGCTATGAGTCGTTGCAGTGGGCGTTGGCTTTGCGCAGCGTGAGGCAGAAATCATCTGTAGAAATTGAGCATGCCTAGGAAGGATTTCAGTTGAAGCGCTGTTTTGGGTCTCGTAATCGCGGATATGCCTTCTATCTTCTCAGGTAAAGGTTTCAATCCGGTTGACGAGATCGTGTGACCCAAAAAGCTAACTTCCGTCTGTCCAATTTGGCATTTGTCGATGTTGATTGTCAGCTCATATTTCCTCAGACGATCGAAAACTTCTGCGAGGTGATGTTGATGCGCCTGGTGGTCTGGCGAGTACACTAGGATGTCATCTAAGTAAACAAATACGTGTTTGAGTCCACGTAGAACCTCGTGCATGAAGCGCTGGGATGTCTGACCTGCGTTGCATAACCCAAACGTCATGAAGACAAACTCGTACAATCCGAATGGCCTGATGATTGCTGTCTTCGGGATGTCGCTCGGCTCGACTGGTATCTGGTGAAATGCCTTCTGTAAGTCGATCACAGTGAAGACCTTCATGTCGTGCGCAGTGGTGCAGTCCTGCAGGAACCCGATCGGGTAATGATCTGGAACCGTTCAGGCGTTGAGTGCGCGATAGTCTTCGCACGGGGGCCAATCGCCATTGGCTTTTCGGACCATGTGTAGGGGGCTGCTCCATGAACTTTTGGAGGGTCGGCAGATCCCCTACTGCAACAGGTTGTCAAATTCGGCTGCGGCTGCAAGTTTGTCGGGTGGCAAGCGGCGTGCCTTAGTGCTGACTGGAGGGCCTCTCGTCACAATGTTATGCGTCGTCGTGCAATCAATGTTGCGGCGTGCCGTGGTCACTGTGATGTCGTGGTACTCAGCCAGAAGCGTGGCATATTCTGTGCCACTGTTGGATGATGTCGAAGAAACCGCTGGTGTTTGGTCCTTTGAAAGGACTTTCACCTCCGTAGAAGTCGCAGTTTGTCGTTCGATGTGTTTCCGTCCTTTAAAGTCGACGAGCAGTCCGTAATGCTCGAGTAGATCAGCTCCGAGAATCGGGGAACTGACGTCTGCGATGACAAAGGTCCACGTCACAGGCTTCGGTAGCCCTAGATTCAGCGTTAGCTTCCGCCTTCTAAGGTACGAATAACGGAACCGTTGGCTGCTAATAGTCGCGTGCCAGGATCCGGGTTGCTTCGCTCTCGAATGGTCGGCGGAATAACGGAGACGTCTGCGCCGGTATCGATGAGTAGCGCACCTATGCCCTTGTTGTCTCTGATGTAGAGACGGTGCACGGTGCGTGTGCCGGCAGACTGGCGTGGAGAGGACGAATTTAGTTTTTTTGTCTGCTAAGGCTGCAGGGTGGTCTGCAGTTCTTAGAAGTGGGTCCGTAGTGGTGTGATACCAGCACATATCTGTCGTCTGCTGCAGTGTTTTTGGACGTGTCGGCGATTTTGGTGGCGTTCGTACTGTTCGCTGACTCGTATGGCAGAAACAGGAACAACTGATATCAGTGCGTCGGTTGCGCTGAAGATCGTCAACTTTGTGCCCCAACTTACGGATTTCCTCCGCGAGCTTACTGAGCTCGGATGAAATTCGCAACGTTAGTGGAGCGGCTCCCGGCAGGTCGTGGTGCAAGAGTGACTGGATCGAGTATGGTCTAGATCCTTTGGTCACCTCGTGCACTCGATCAGCGATGGAGGCTAAGTTGTATAGCGAGGCGTCGTTCGCCGAGAGGAAGCTGCTGAGCGTTACGTCCAGACGGTTTAGCCACATCTGTTTGAGGGTGTCGTCGGTGATGCTGTCGGCCGCTAATGACCGCATCTGGTACAGCAGCTGAGATGGCCGTTGATCACCGAGCTCTACTTCAGAAAGCAGCTTCTGGATGCGCTGCTGGGCGGATTCATGCAAGGCAGTGACAATCTCGCATTTGAGATTCTCGTACTTGCCCTCCGCAGGTGGTTTTGAGACGGCGTTCCTAACCTGCTTTACCACCCTGATGTCCAGGCTGGCAACGATCAGCTGAAAACGCGTCGTGTCCCCCGTTATGCGGCTTGCACCAAAATACGCTTCGACTTGGTCAAACAACAACTCGACGTCTTCCTCCCAGAATGGAGGAACCCGAAAGGCGACGCGGCTCACTTCTCCCGCGGCGGGAAACTCTGCGTCGTGAGCGGTGGCTGGGATATCGTCCTTTGGCGGGTCGTTCGTTGCCATATTGTTCGCGGGCTGGTCACTCACACTGAGGTGTTGCTCGCGGCTTGGGCACGTCTTTTTACGCCGTGGACGTGATCCCTGTACAATATGTACACGAGGGACGCGGTGTTCACAAGTAGGACGCACAATAACGTGTACTCCAGTCGCTCACTTTGAACGTCGAGGCGCGAGCTCACGACAAGGGTGTTTGTAACCTCGCCGGTTACCTCTTTCGTCGGCTGGTTTCCCATTCACGTCGAACGTGGGAATTCGGTGCGTAATCCGGCGTTGCGTCGTAGTCCGTTCAGGGTGAACGTGGACCTGGTTCACTGCGGAATTCGTGACTAAAACAGAATCAAGAAAGAATCGCGAGGGGCAGGATCGCCAATTCTGGGCCTCTAAGGTTCAAAACGCGATTTGTTCTTATGAAAGAATTTATTAACAAAGTAAAAGATATAATATTAATTTCTTAATAAGGAATTCCGCGGCGGGCGATGTCGTTAGGACGAAAGTCCGAAAGTGAATGTGTTGCGCGAAAGGTACCAGTCCTTTACCACCACTTCCAAAGTGCTGATGCAGCGCCTGAGTACCCGGTCTCGAGCAGCATATCGTTCCCGTGATTACGATAGCCATACGTATTGGTTTCCGTGCACGGCTATCGCAGCGGAAGGTATGCTACGTTTGGCTGCAATTCTGCTTATCATGCACATGTGCGCTCACGTCTGGATGAAGCAGCATATCGTTCCCGCGATAACGATAGCCATGCGTATTGGGTTACGTGCATGGCTATCGCGGCGGAAGATATGCCACGTTCGCACAAGTTCCAGACGTGGCGATATTTTCCAGTGCGCGTCTTTGCTACTATCAGCGACTGGTGGACGGCGACAATGTGTAGCAGAGTGTTACCGCCAAAAACATACATGAAAGCTTGTGTCACATTGGAGTAAATCAAATGCAAAAAAGTTGGTCCGCACTACACAGCCATAAATTTAACGAAAAATATAAAGAAAATTTGTAGAAGCTATGAAGTTTGCATCAAAAATAAGACTAGAGGCCGTGAAAAATTTGGTTTGCTATCACAACTGGGCCCAGCGACGAAGCCTTACGAGATAATGTCCATCGATACGATTGGCGGCTTTGGTGGTTCCAGATCAACAAAAAAATATCTACATCTGTTGGTGGATCATTTCATCCGATATGCGTTTATCATAACTTCAAAAACTCAGAATGAGAATGATTTCGTGAAATTAGTAAATGGAATTACGAAAATTGATGAAATTGAGACGCTTCTCTCCGACCAATATCCATGTATCAATTCTGAAGAATTTAAGAAGTTTCTTAATGAAAAAAACATACCAATAGTATTTACAGCAGTTGATGCTGCCTTTTGTAATGGATTAAATGAAAGATTGAATCAGACACTAATCAACAAAATTCAATGTAAAATAAATGAAACAGAGAAAAATATTGCATGGAACACACAAGAGCACAAGTGGTCGTGAAAAAATACAATGAGACGGAACACTTGGTTACAGGTTTCACACCAAAGTACCTATTATACAGTACAGAAGTATCAGTTCTACCACAAGAACTGAGGGAAAATTCACCTAAAGAAAATTGGTTACTTGACAGAGAAAAAGCATTGAAAAACACAATAAAAATCCTTAACTACAATAAGGACCTTTTTGACAAAAACAGAATAAACCATCAGTTCAACGAAGGAGATTGGGTGTATGTGGACAATGGTAACAAACTGAATAGAAGAAAATTAGATGAATTGAAAATTGGTCCTTACCAAATCGTTGAAAAAATATCGAACTCAATTTATAAAGTGAACACTGGACACAAAAAGAAGGAATCAAACCTTTTTCATATTACAAAACTCACTCCTTATCCAGAATAAGAAGAAAGAAGAGACAAAGAAGAAAATTAATTTTAATTCAAGAAAAATTTGTGCAAATTTTCTTCCAAAGAGGGGAGATGTAAGAAAAATATATTTTCCTTAGTTTAAATTTTACCGCGCTCTGTCGGTAAACTCGAAATCTATACGCGCGGCCAATATGCTTTGCGGATTTGTTCTAGAGAGAGACGAAGTGCAGACGAAGTTCATTTGTTGTGAGAGGTTAAGTTAGAATTAAACTGATAATAATTTGATAGAGAATAGGGAAATTGTCAATTTAGATAATAAACTTCAATTGACGTTTCCTTGTTTTTACAGGTAAGATTTTATGTTTGTAGTTAGCTTGTTAGATATGTAAATAGTGAAAAAAAAAGAAAACCTTGCTTTTACAGAGCAACAAAACATCGTTTATTTATTGTAAAATCCCCACAAAATAGAATTGATCTTATCTATATAATTAAACGGCTAACATGAATTTTGTGGTACCATTTTAGCAGTTGTTTCTGAACCGATTTTCATAAAAAATACATCAATGGAAAGAAAATATCCTGTAGATGTGCAGAATTGTATTTTTTGTGAAAATCTGTTTGGAAAATATAGAAAAAAAAAAGAAAATAGATTTTCTTACTAATACACACACAACGTTGAACGTTCAAATAGCGATACATACGAATGGTATAATAACTTCCACTACCAAAATAGAAACCTTGGTTTTCTACGGGTTGTGTAGTGCATGCGGTGGTAATTTGCCCTTGCACGCGGGAGTCCCAGGTTCGTATCTAGGACTGTTCCAAGTGTTTTAGTTTCTTTTTTGGAAGCTAATCAAATCATCAAATTTCACCACATTTAGCAATATTTTCATTCTCACTTTACTGTTTTACACCATTCATGTGTATTGTTTTTGACCGTTCACTGGTTCGGTGTTGTGTGATAGCTTACTTTCTATGGACCATTCGTGTGTATTGTATTTAGTGTCACCGTTCATTATGTAAATGTATACGCACATTTTATCACTATTTGGTCATATTTTTTTAGTTTGTTTTGCTGCAGGTCGTCTAATATTTCACGAAAAAGCGTATTCAGTTGAAGAAAACTTTATTTACACAAACCGGTTTGGTAGATCTCGAAATGCATGCGCAAAACGCTTAGCATTGTTATACGTTCGAGACGATTTGAAGCGCCAAATAATTTAATAATGATTTTTAAACGTTATTAAAATTCATAAACATTATTTAATCACAATAGAATAACAAATTTAGCTTGCCGTTCTATTATATTGATTGATTATTTAATGCACAGGGACTTGAAACGCATGTTAAAAAAATACAACATCGAAGTGGTACCAAAGAGCGGTATTCAACTAAAAAATAGCATATCGACGGAAAAAGAGAAACTGGAAGGAGGAGAAAAAAGTGGCGTATAGCAGATTACGTGCGGTAATTGCCAGCATATCTACATTGGGCAGACGAAGAGGCTTGCGATCACGAGATTCGAGGAACACATGAAAGAGGCAGCATCAGCCAGAAGGGGAAGGATTAATACTGTACGATCATCGGTAGCAAAACATATGTTAGACACTAATCATAAGATAGAAATAAAAAACCTTAAAGTAATAAAACAGGTAAGGAAAGTCAATGAGCTAGACATAAGGAAAACTATAGAGATAAGTAGAGTACCTGTATTGATAAGAATGAATAATGACTTAGGGAATGGACCAATTAAGCTGATTAAATTTTGCGATGAAAATGTAAAACGTTAGGGATTAAAATAGAAACACAGAACTTAGGGAATTAGTTATACACTGAAGAAGTTTGGGTGTGCCAGACGAAATGTACATCTGGTTTAATAGTTTAAAGACATGTTTTTAAGGAAATGTTGGAAAAAGGTTTTTGAATTCAACTTAAATTTTTGAAAGCGTGAAAATAAGGGTTCTAACTGAGATTGATGATTATTCGTTCGAATTTCTAGCATCGATTATAATAAAATCATCATTTCACTCGAATTTCGGGTGCTGGATTCTGCTATATACAGTAAACTATATTATATATTATTATGTTACATTTATGGCAAAAACGACATTCATCATATTTTTAGTACTTATTTTGAGTACTTAGAGAACACATTATTAAAATTTGTATCGTATATTTAGACAATATTCTAATTTTTGTAACTTCACTATAGGAAATGGAGGATAATACTGTAAAAAATATTTAATACATTGGGAAAATTTCAATTAAAAATACACATCGACAAATGTGATTTCTTTTCCCAGCAAACAGAATATCTAGGACATATTCTTCCAACTGAAGGCAGAATAAAATCTAAATTATAAAAAATATCAAAATACCAGTAACAAAAAAAAACAGTTTTAGGTAAAACTGGATACCACCAAAAATTGATGAAGGACTATGAAAAAATCGCTCTCCCACTAACTGATAACTGCAAAAAAGAAGAACGATTAAAACTGCAGATCCTTAATACAATGCAGCTTTTGAAAAATTGAAAAACATCTATGTTATTAAACGGCGTCATGAATTTTGTGGTACCAATTTAGCCGTTGTGTCTGGACCCATTTTCATGAAAAAATACATCAATGGAAGGAAAATACCCTGTAGATGTGCAGAATTGTATTTTTTGTGAAAATCTGTTCGGAAAATATAGAAAAAGAATAGAAAATAGATTTTCTTATCAATACATACACAACGTTGAACGTTCACACAGCGATAAATATGAATGATATACTAGCCTTGACTACCAAGATAGAGACCCTGATTTTCTATGGGTTGTGTGGTGCATGCGGAGGCAATTTGTCCTTCCATGCGGAAGTCCCAGGTTCGTATCCAAGACTGTTCCAAGTGTTTTAGTTTCTTTTTTGGAAGTTAATTAAATCATCATATTTCACCACATTTAGCAATATTTGCATTCGCACTTTACATCGTTCATGTGTATTGTATTTAGCCGTTCACTGGTTCGGTGTTGTGTGATAGCTTTCCCTCTGTGGACCATTCGTGTGTATTGCCGTTCATTATGCAAATGTAACATCACTATTTGGTCATATTTTTTTAGTTTGTTTTGCTGAAGGTCGTCTAACCTTCCGCAAAAAAGCGTTTTCAGTTGAGGAAAACTTTCAAGGCTTAAAAGCAATGTTTGGTTTCCTAACATTATTTACACCAACCGGTTTGGTAGATCTCAAGAATGTAAAAATCGAATGATGACATGCGCAAAACGTTTAGCATTGTTATACGTTCGAAACGCATTGAAGCGCCAATAATTGAATAATGACTATTAAACATTATTAAAATCCATAAACATTATTTAATCACAATAGAAAAACAAATTTAGCTTGCCGTTTTATTGTATGATGATAAGTCGATCGAATTTCTAGATTCAGTTATAATAAAATCATCATTGTCTTCGGATTTCGAGTGCTGAGTTCTGCGAGTATTTAATAATTACCCAATACTTCATTGTTCTGATTTGATTCAAAAACTCGTTTTAACAAGCGTCGCATCTGATAAAGCAGTAGCCGCAGTTTCATCTCAAAATGGACATTCTTTTTCATTAGCAAGTCGAACACTTAATGAATTTGAGAGAAATTACCTTTTATCAATAATTTGGGTAGCAAAATATTTCAGACCCTACTTATTTGAAGTAAAATTTGGCATTAAAACTGGCCACAGCCTTTTAGTTTGGCTCAGCAATTTAATAAACTCTAATAGTAAAGTTAAGCGATGCAAAATGAAACTAAATGAATATAAATTTAACGTAGAATACGTTAAAGGTGCAGACAATAAAGTCGCAGTTTTTCTAAGTCGCATAATAGACTAGGGCGGATCTGTTTTCAGTTGGCCGTTGAAGAGGAGCACACTGAGTTTTGCGAGAAAAGCTGTGGAATAAGTCGTATAAAAATTATTGATTTATCCTGCGTTCTGAAAAAAAGTCGGGAACATTTAAAAAAAATTCAAAATGTTTAAAAGTAAAAAAAAACACGTTTTTATGGATGTATCCGATACTGATATATCGGCGTTACTTCAAGTTTGGTGATATATCGGTATCGGCGATATTTTTATGGCCGATTCAACGATACTTTTCAAATTTCGTGCTATGAAAATGGTGTAATGTAAACGACCGTGTTGTCTCGTCTATTTCGTTGCAAACGAGTCTCGAACTAACTATGCTCGGAGAATTCCCGCGCTTTATTCAGCCTCTTCTTTTGCTAGGTTGACAGTTGCCGCGCATAGTATGATCCTCGTTACAAAACACGAATATTTCAATTACAGTGTACTAGTTCCACGGCAAAAAAGCGTCTTGTTCAGTTACTTGATCTTAATGTAGCACAGCATTCCGAAACTAAGTCAGACACGGTCACACCTACATCTAGTACTGTAACTGTAAGTTTTGAAATGCCTACGAGTAGTGGGATTTGGAGAGTTTGTGAAAATATTATTCGAGAGTCCGAGGAAGATGAGCCTCTTTTCAAAGAAGAAGTCAAGAGATACCTAAGGTCTCCATATATAGGGTTTTCCAATAAGAGTGATATGATTTCTTTAAAAGAAAAACCACACTAATTGTTAAGGAAATTGAATTGTTTTTTATTAAATGTGAAGTACAGTCGATACAATTAAGTTCTGAATAAAACGTCATTCAAGTAGCCTCCACGACTTCTTCTGCAGGAACGAATTCGATGAACCCAATTTTCGAGCACTGTTTTCAATAAATCAAGTCGTATGTCATGAATAACACGTTCAATATTGACTTGTAAAGCTTGAATAGAGTTTGGTTTATTGCTTAAGACCAATGACTTCAAATAACTCCACAAGAAGTAGTCTAATGGTGTTAAATCACAACTTCTTGGAGGTCATACATTATCACAATTTCTTGAAATAATCGAATATCCAAACTTTTCTCGCAATAATTCAATTGTTGCACTTCCTGTGTGGCACGTAGCCCCGTCTTGTTGGAACCAAATGTTATCAAGATCAACTTCGTCCAATTTCGGCCACAAAAAGTTGGTTATCATCGATATATACCGATCTCCATTGACAGTAACGGTGTTACCAGCTTCATTTCGAAAAAATGCGGACCGATGATTCCACCAGACCAAAAACCACACCAAACTGTTAATTTAGGTGAATATAATGGTTTTTCATGAATAATTTGTGGATTTTCTTCGCACCAGAATCGAAAGTTTTGTTTATTTACCGCACCACTCAGATGAAAGTGACCTCATCGGAGAAGATGATTTTCTTAAAAAAATCGTTATCATTTTCAAGTTGTTCCAGGGTAAAATCAGCAAATTCACGACGTTTACGGTGGTCCAATGGCTTGAGTTCTTGAATGAGAACAATTTTATATGGATGCAAACCCAAATCCTTTCTCAAAATTTGCCAGGTTGTGGTTTGAGACAATTTAATTCTTGAGAACGTCTTGGAATCGACAAATTGCGGTCATCAGCAAAACTTGCCTGAAGGGCACCAATATTTGCATTACTTCGAGCGTTTCTTTGTCTTATTGGCACTTGAACATTATGTGAAGAAAATGTACGCTCAAAATTTTTAACAATTCGACGAATAGCGAGCACACTTGGATGATTATTTCAACTATAAAATGGCAAAAGCGCACGAAAAGTTGCAGTTGGATAACGATTATTTTGATAATAAAACTGAATAATTTGTAAACGTTGTTCTTGCGTATATCTCACCATGATGAAATTGTAAACATCACTGAACACAATGAAACAAAAAATGACAGATCATGACATATTATAAATGGTCAAAACATGACATAAAAATCATATCATTCCTATTGGAAAACCCTTTATATCGAGAGATCCAGATCCGTTCGTTTTCTGGCGCAATGATGTCTTATAACCAAACTAGAAAAAAATGGCGCAAAAGTACTTTAGTTTCCAAAGAAGTTCTGTCGCATCTGAGAAAGTATTTTCCACCACAGTTTTTAATTAAAAAAAACTTGCGAAATCGCCTTTCTCCGCAAAACTGAAGAATATTTTGGTTTTTAAACAAAATTTTTATCAATGTTAATTTCAATTATTAAAACTATTAACTAATCTCAACTTGTCTATATTTTTTCTGTGAATTAAAAAAATAACCTGGCTTGTGTTTTATTTATTCTACCTACATTGAATTCAATAAGCGTATCGGTATCGCCGATATTTCTATAAGAGTATCGGTATCGTATCGGCAAAAAGACGTATCGAAGCATCCCTAGTTTTTCCCTACTTTTCTCACTCCTAACTTTAAAACGGTTCATTTTAGAGCAAAATTTTGACAAGACAAGACTGTTCCAAGTGTTTTAGTTTCTTTTTTGGAAGTTAATTAAATCATCATATTTCACCACATTTAGCAATATTTGCATTCGCACTTTACATCGTTCATGTGTATTGTATTTAACCGTTCACTGGTTCGGTGTTGTGTGATAGCTTTCCTTCTGTGGACCATTCGTGTGTATTGTATTTAGCGTCGCCGTTCATTATGCAAATGTAACATCACTATTTGGTCATATTTTTTTAGTTTGTTTTGCTGAAGGTCGTCGAACCTTCCGCAAAAAGCGTTTTCAGTTGAGGAAAACTTTCAAGACTTAAAAGCAATGTTTGGTTTCCTAACATTATTTACACCAACCGGTTTGGTAGATCTCAAGAATGTAAAAATCGAATGATGACATGCGCAAAACGTTTAGCATTGTTATACGTTCGAAACGCATTGAAGCGCCAATAATTGAATAATGACTTTTAAACATTATTAAAATCCATAAACATAATTTAATCACAATAGAAAAACAAATTTAGCTTGCCGTTTTATTGTATTAATTGATGATAAGTCGATCGAATTTCTAGATTCAGTTATAATAAAATCATCATTGTCTTCGAATTTCGAGTGCTGAGTTCTGCGAGTATTTAATAATTACCCAATACTTCATTGTTCTGATTTGATTCAAAAACTCGTTTTAACAAGCGTCGCATCTGATAAAGCAGTAGCCGCAGTTTCATCTCAAAATGGACATCCTTTTTCATTAGCAAGTCGAACACTTAATGAATTTGAGAGAAATTACCTTTTATCAATAATTTGGGTAGCAAAATATTTCAGACCCTACTTATTTGAAGTAAAATTTGGCATTAAAACTGGCCACAGCCTTTTAGTTTGGCTCAGCAATTTAATAAACCCTAATAGTAAAGTTAAGCGATGCAAAATGAAACTAAATGAATATAAATTTAACGTAGAATACGTTAAAGGTGCAGACAATAAAGTCGCAGTTTTTCTAAGTCGCATAATAGACTAGGGCGGATCTGTTTTCAGTTGGCCGTTGAAGAGGAGCACACTGAGTTTTGCGAGAAAAGCTGTGGAATAAGTCGTATAAAAATTATTGATTTATCCTGCGTTCTGAAAAAAGTCGGGAACATTTAAAAAAAATTCGAAATGTTTAAAAGTAAAAAAAAACACGTTTTTATGGAAGTATCCGATACTGATATATCGGCGTTACTTCAAGTTTGGTGATATATCGGTATCGGCGATATTTTTATGGCCGATTCAACGATACTTTTCAAATTTCGTGCTATGAAAATGGTGTAATGTAAACGACCGTGTTGTCTCGTCTATTTCGTTGCAAACGAGTCTCGAACTAACTATGCTCGGAGAATTCCCGCGCTTTATTCAGCCTCTTCTTTCGCTAGGTTGACAGTTGCCGCGCATAGTATGATCCTCGTTACAAAACACGAATATTTCAATTACAGTGTACTAGTTCCACGGCAAAAAAGCGTCTTGTTCAGTTACTTGATCTTAATGTAGCACAGCATTCCGAAACTAAGTCAGACACGGTCACACCTACATCTAGTACTGTAACTGTAAGTTTTGAAATGCCTACGAGTAGTGGGATTTGGAGAGTTTGTGAAAATATTATTCGATAGTCCGAGGAAGATGAGCCTCTTTTCAAAGAAGAAGTCAAGAGACACCTAAGGTCTCCATATATAGAGTTTTCCAATAAGAGTGATATGATTTCTTTAAAAGAAAAACCACACTAATTGTTAAGGAAATTGAATTGTTTTTTATTTAATGTGAAGTACAGTCAATACAATTAAGTTCTGAATAAAACGTCATTCAAGTAGCCTCCACGACTTCTTCTGCAGGAACGAATTCGATGAACCCAATTTTCGAGCACTTTTTTCAATAAATCAAGTCGTATGTCATGAATAGCACGTTCAATATTGACTTGTAAAGCTTGAATAGAGTTTGGTTTATTGCTTAAGACCAATGACTTCAAATAACTCCACAAGAAGTAGTCTAATGGTGTTAAATCACAACTTCTTGGAGGTCATACATTATCACAATTTCTTGAAATAATCGAATATCCAAACTTTTCTCGCAATAATTCAATTGTTGCACTTCCTGTGTGGCACGTAGCCCCGTCTTGTTGGAACCAAATGTTATCAAGATCAACTTCGTCCAATTTCGGCCACAAAAAGTTGGTTATCATCGATATATACCGATCTCCATTGACAGTAACGGTGTTACCAGCTTCATTTCGAAAAAATGCGGACCGATGATCCCACCAGACCAAAAACCACACCAAACTGTTAATTTAGGTGAATATAATGGTTTTTCATGAATAATTTGTGAATTTTCTTCGCACCAGAATCGAAAGTTTTGTTTATTTACCGCACCACTCAGATGAAAGTGACCTCATCGGAGAAGATGATTTTCTTAAAAAAATCGTTATCATTTTCAAGTTGTTCCAGGGTAAAATCAGCAAATTCACGACGTTTACGGTGGTCCAATGGCTTGAGTTCTTGAATGAGAACAATTTTATATGGATGCAAACCCAAATCCTTTCTCAAAATTTGCCAGGTTGTGGTTTGAGACAGTTCAATTCTTGAGAACGTCTTGGAATCGACAAATTGCGGTCATCAGCAAAACTTGCCTGAAGGGCACCAATATTTGCATTACTTCGAGCGTTTCTTTGTCTTATTGGCACTTGAACATTATGTGAAGAAAATGTACGCTCAAAATTTTTAACAATTCGACGAATAGCGAGCACACTTGGATGATTATTTCAACTATAAAATGGCAAAAGCGCACGAAAAGTTGCAGTTGGATAACGATTATTTTGATAATAAAACTGAATAATTTGTAAACGTTGTTCTTGCGTATATCTCACCATGATGAAATTGTAAACATCACTGAACACAATGAAACAAAAAATGACAGATCATGACATATTATAAATGGTCGAAACATGACATAAAAATCATATCATTCCTATTGGAAAACCCTTTATATCGAGAGATCCAGATCCGTTCGTTTTCTGGCGCAATGATGTCTTATAACCAAACTAGAAAAAAATGGCGCAAAAGTACTTTAGTTTCCAAAGAAGTTCTGTCGCATCTGAGAAAGTATTTTCCACCACAGTTTTTAATTAAAAAAAACTTGCGAAATCGCCTTTCTCCGCAAAACTGAAGAATATTTTGGTTTTTAAACAAAATTTTTATCAATGTTAATTTCAATTATTAAAACTATTAACTAATCTCAACTTGTCTATATTTTTTCTGTGAATTAAAAAAATAACCTGGCTTGTGTTTTATTTATTCTACCTACATTGAATTCAATAAGCGTATCGGTATCGCCGATATTTCTATAAGAGTATCGGTATCGTATCGGCAAAAAGACGTATCGAAGCATCCCTAGTTTTTCCCTACTTTTCTCACTCCTAACTTTAAAACGGTTCATTTTAGAGCAAAATTTTGACAAGACAAGACTGTTCCAAGTGTTTTAGTTTCTTTTTTGGAAGTTAATTAAATCATCATATTTCACCACATTTAGCAATATTTGCATTCGCACTTTACATCGTTCATGTGTATTGTATTTAACCGTTCACTGGTTCGGTGTTGTGTGATAGCTTTCCTTCTGTGGACCATTCGTGTGTATTGTATTTAGCGTCGCCGTTCATTATGCAAATGTAACATCACTATTTGGTCATATTTTTTTAGTTTGTTTTGCTGAAGGTCGTCGAACCTTCCGCAAAAAGCGTTTTCAGTTGAGGAAAACTTTCAAGACTTAAAAGCAATGTTTGGTTTCCTAACATTATTTACACCAACCGGTTTGGTAGATCTCAAGAATGTAAAAATCGAATGATGACATGCGCAAAACGTTTAGCATTGTTATACGTTCGAAACGCATTGAAGCGCCAATAATTGAATAATGACTTTTAAACATTATTAAAATCCATAAACATAATTTAATCACAATAGAAAAACAAATTTAGCTTGCCGTTTTATTGTATTAATTGATGATAAGTCGATCGAATTTCTAGATTCAGTTATAATAAAATCATCATTGTCTTCGAATTTCGAGTGCTGAGTTCTGCGAGTATTTAATAATTACCCAATACTTCATTGTTCTGATTTGATTCAAAAACTCGTTTTAACAAGCGTCGCATCTGATAAAGCAGTAGCCGCAGTTTCATCTCAAAATGGACATCCTTTTTCATTAGCAAGTCGAACACTTAATGAATTTGAGAGAAATTACCTTTTATCAATAATTTGGGTAGCAAAATATTTCAGACCCTACTTATTTGAAGTAAAATTTGGCATTAAAACTGGCCACAGCCTTTTAGTTTGGCTCAGCAATTTAATAAACCCTAATAGTAAAGTTAAGCGATGCAAAATGAAACTAAATGAATATAAATTTAACGTAGAATACGTTAAAGGTGCAGACAATAAAGTCGCAGTTTTTCTAAGTCGCATAATAGACTAGGGCGGATCTGTTTTCAGTTGGCCGTTGAAGAGGAGCACACTGAGTTTTGCGAGAAAAGCTGTGGAATAAGTCGTATAAAAATTATTGATTTATCCTGCGTTCTGAAAAAAGTCGGGAACATTTAAAAAAAATTCGAAATGTTTAAAAGTAAAAAAAAACACGTTTTTATGGAAGTATCCGATACTGATATATCGGCGTTACTTCAAGTTTGGTGATATATCGGTATCGGCGATATTTTTATGGCCGATTCAACGATACTTTTCAAATTTCGTGCTATGAAAATGGTGTAATGTAAACGACCGTGTTGTCTCGTCTATTTCGTTGCAAACGAGTCTCGAACTAACTATGCTCGGAGAATTCCCGCGCTTTATTCAGCCTCTTCTTTCGCTAGGTTGACAGTTGCCGCGCATAGTATGATCCTCGTTACAAAACACGAATATTTCAATTACAGTGTACTAGTTCCACGGCAAAAAAGCGTCTTGTTCAGTTACTTGATCTTAATGTAGCACAGCATTCCGAAACTAAGTCAGACACGGTCACACCTACATCTAGTACTGTAACTGTAAGTTTTGAAATGCCTACGAGTAGTGGGATTTGGAGAGTTTGTGAAAATATTATTCGATAGTCCGAGGAAGATGAGCCTCTTTTCAAAGAAGAAGTCAAGAGATACCTAAGGTCTCCATATATAGAGTTTTCCAATAAGAGTGATATGATTTCTTTAAAAGAAAAACCACACTAATTGTTAAGGAAATTGAATTGTTTTTTATTTAATGTGAAGTACAGTCAATACAATTAAGTTCTGAATAAAACGTCATTCAAGTAGCCTCCACGACTTCTTCTGCAGGAACGAATTCGATGAACCCAATTTTCGAGCACTTTTTTCAATAAATCAAGTCGTATGTCATGAATAGCACGTTCAATATTGACTTGTAAAGCTTGAATAGAGTTTGGTTTATTGCTTAAGACCAATGACTTCAAATAACTCCACAAGAAGTAGTCTAATGGTGTTAAATCACAGCTTCTTGGAGGTCATACATTATCACAATTTCTTGAAATAATCGAATATCCAAACTTTTCTCGCAATAATTCAATTGTTGCACTTCCTGTGTGGCACGTAGCCCCGTCTTGTTGGAACCAAATGTTATCAAGATCAACTTCGTCCAATTTCGGCCACAAAAAGTTGGTTATCATCGATATATACCGATCTCCATTGACAGTAACGGTGTTACCAGCTTCATTTCGAAAAAATGCGGACCGATGATCCCACCAGACCAAAAACCACACCAAACTGTTAATTTAGGTGAATATAATGGTTTTTCATGAATAATTTGTGGATTTTCTTCGCACCAGAATCGAAAGTTTTGTTTATTTACCGCACCACTCAGATGAAAGTGACCTCATCGGAGAAGATGATTTTCTTAAAAAAATCGTTATCATTTTCAAGTTGTTCCAGGGTAAAATCAGCAAATTCACGACGTTTACGGTGGTCCAATGGCTTGAGTTCTTGAATGAGAACAATTTTATATGGATGCAAACCCAAATCCTTTCTCAAAATTTGCCAGGTTGTGGTTTGAGACAGTTCAATTCTTGAGAACGTCTTGGAATCGACAAATTGCGGTCATCAGCAAAACTTGCCTGAAGGGCACCAATATTTGCATTACTTCGAGCGTTTCTTTGTCTTATTGGCACTTGAACATTATGTGAAGAAAATGTACGCTCAAAATTTTTAACAATTCGACGAATAGCGAGCACACTTGGATGATTATTTCAACTATAAAATGGCAAAAGCGCACGAAAAGTTGCAGTTGGAGAACGATTATTTTGATAATAAAACTGAATAATTTGTAAACGTTGTTCTTGCGTATATCTCACCATGATGAAATTGTAAACATCACTGAACACAATGAAACAAAAAATGACAGATCATGACATATTACAAATGGTCGAAACATGACATAAAAATCAAAGCATTCCTATTGGAAAACCCTTTATATCGAGAGATCCAGATCCGTTCGTTTTCTGGCGCAATGATGTCTTATAACCAAACTAGAAAAAAATGGCGCAAAAGTACTTTAGTTTCCAAAGAACTTCTGTCGCATCTGAGAAAGTATTTTCCACCACAGTTTTTAATTAAAAAAAACTTGCGAAATCGCCTTTCTCCGCAAAACTGAAGAATATTTTGGTTTTTAAACAAAATTTTTATCAATGTTAATTTCAATTATTAAAACTATTAACTAATCTCAACTTGTCTATATTTTTTCTGTGAATTAAAAAAATAACCTGGCTTGTGTTTTATTTATTCTACCTACATTGAATTCAATAAGCGTATCGGTATCGCCGATATTTCTATAAGAGTATCGGTATCGTATCGGCACAAAGACGTATCGAAGCATCCCTAGTTTTTCCCTACTTTTCTACTCCTAACTTTAAAACGGTTCATTTTAGAGCAAAATTTTGACAAGACAAGACTGTTCCAAGTGTTTTAGTTTCTTTTTTGGAAGTTAATTAAATCATCATATTTCACCACATTTAGCAATATTTGCATTCGCACTTTACATCGTTCATGTGTATTGTATTTAACCGTTCACTGGTTCGGTGTTGTGTGATAGCTTTCCTTCTGTGGACCATTCGTGTGTATTGTATTTAGCGTCGCCGTTCATTATGCAAATGTAACATCACTATTTGGTCATATTTTTTTAGTTTGTTTTGCTGAAGGTCGTCGAACCTTCCGCAAAAAGCGTTTTCAGTTGAGGAAAACTTTCAAGACTTAAAAGCAATGTTTGGTTTCCTAACATTATTTACACCAACCGGTTTGGTAGATCTCAAGAATGTAAAAATCGAATGATGACATGCGCAAAACGTTTAGCATTGTTATACGTTCGAAACGCATTGAAGCGCCAATAATTGAATAATGACTTTTAAACATTATTAAAATCCATAAACATTATTTAACCACAATAGAAAAACAAATTTAGCTAGCCGTTTTATTCTATTAATTGATGATAAGGCGATCGAATTCCTAGAGACAGTTATAATAAAATCATCATTGTCTTCGAATTTCGAGTGCTGAGTTCTGCGAGTATTTACTAATTACCCAATACTTCATTGTTCTGATTTGATTCAAAAACTCGTTTTAACAAGCGTCGCATCTGATACAGCAGTAGCCGCAGTTTCATCTCAAAATGGACATCCTTTTTCATTAGCAAGTCGAACACTTAATGAATTTGAGAGAAATTACCCAACTATAGAAAAGGAACTTTTATCAATAATTTGGGTAGCAAAATATTTCAGACCCTACTTATTTGAAGTAAAATTTGGCATTAAAACTGGCCACAGCCTTTTAGTTTGGCTCAGCAATTTAATAAACCCTAATAGTAAAGTTAAGCGATGCAAAATGAAACTAAATGAATATAAATTTAACGTAGAATACGTTAAAGGTGCAGACAATAAAGTCGCAGTTTTTCTAAGTCGCATAATAGACTAGGGCGGATCTGTTTTCAGTTGGCCGTTGAAGAGGAGCACACTGAGTTTTGCGAGAAAAGCTGTGGAATAAGTCGTATAAAAATTATTGATTTATCCTGCGTTCTGAAAAAAAGTCGGGAACATTTAAAAAAAATTCAAAATGTTTAAAAGTAAAAAAAAACACGTTTTTATGGATGTATCCGATACTGATATATCGGCGTTACTTCAAGTTTGGTGATATATCGGTATCGGCGATATTTTTATGGCCGATTCAACGATACTTTTCAAATTTCGTGCTATGAAAATGGTGTAATGTAAACGACCGTGTTGTCTCGTCTATTTCGTTGCAAACGAGTCTCGAACTAACTATGCTCGGAGAATTCCCGCGCTTTATTCAGCCTCTTCTTTCGCTAGGTTGACAGTTGCCGCGCATAGTATGATCCTCGTTACAAAACACGAATATTTCAATTACAGTGTACTAGTTCCACGGCAAAAAAGCGTCTTGTTCAGTTACTTGATCTTAATGTAGCACAGCATTCCGAAACTAAGTCAGACACGGTCACACCTACATCTAGTACTGTAACTGTAAGTTTTGAAATGCCTACGAGTAGTGGGATTTGGAGAGTTTGTGAAAATATTATTCGATAGTCCGAGGAAGATGAGCCTCTTTTCAAAGAAGAAGTCAAGAGATACCTAAGGTCTCCATATATAGGGTTTTCCAATAAGAGTGATATGATTTCTTTAAAAGAAAAACCACACTAATTGTTAAGGAAATTGAATTGTTTTTTATTTAATGTGAAGTACAGTCGATACAATTAAGTTCTGAATAAAACGTCATTCAAGTAGCCTCCACGACTTCTTCTGCAGGAACGAATTCGATGAACCCAATTTTCGAGCACTTTTTTCAATAAATCAAGTCGTATGTCATGAATAGCACGTTCAATATTGACTTGTAAAGCTTGAATAGAGTTTGGTTTATTGCTTAAGACCAATGACTTCAAATAACTCCACAAGAAGTAGTCTAATGGTGTTAAATCACAACTTCTTGGAGGTCATACATTATCACAATTTCTTGAAATAATCGAATATCCAAACTTTTCTCGCAATAATTCAATTGTTGCACTTCCTGTGTGGCACGTAGCCCCGTCTTGTTGGAACCAAATGTTATCAAGATCAACTTCGTCCAATTTCGGCCACAAAAAGTTGGTTATCATCGATATATACCGATCTCCATTGACAGTAACGGTGTTACCAGCTTCATTTCGAAAAAATGCGGACCGATGATCCCACCAGACCAAAAACCACACCAAACTGTTAATTTAGGTGAATATAATGGTTTTTCATGAATAATTTGTGGATTTTCTTCGCACCAGAATCGAAAGTTTTGTTTATTTACCGCACCACTCAGATGAAAGTGACCTCATCGGAGAAGATGATTTTCTTAAAAAAATCGTTATCATTTTCAAGTTGTTCCAGGGTAAAATCAGCAAATTCACGACGTTTACGGTGGTCCAATGGCTTGAGTTCTTGAATGAGAACAATTTTATATGGATGCAAACCCAAATCCTTTCTCAAAATTTGCCAGGTTGTGGTTTGAGACAGTTCAATTCTTGAGAACGTCTTGGAATCGACAAATTGCGGTCATCAGCAAAACTTGCCTGAAGGGCACCAATATTTGCATTACTTCGAGCGTTTCTTTGTCTTATTGGCACTTGAACATTATGTAAAGAAAATGTACGCTCAAAATTTTTAACAATTCGACGAATAGCGAGCACACTTGGATGATTATTTCAACTATAAAATGGCAAAAGCGCACGAAAAGTTGCAGTTGGAGAACGATTATTTTGATAATAAAACTGAATAATTTGTAAACGTTGTTCTTGCGTATATCTCACCATGATGAAATTGTTAACATCACTGAACACAATGAAACAAAAAATGACAGATCATGACATATTACAAATGGTCGAAACATGACATAAAAATCAAAGCATTCCTATTGGAAAACCCTTTATATCGAGAGATCCAGATCCGTTCGTTTTCTGGCGCAATGATGTCTTATAACCAAACTAGAAAAAAATGGCGCAAAAGTACTTTAGTTTCCAAAGAAGTTCTGTCGCATCTGAGAAAGTATTTTCCACCACAGTTTTTAATTAAAAAAAACTTGCGAAATCGCCTTTCTCCTCAAAACTGAAGAATATTTTGGTTTTTAAACAAAATTTTTATCAATGTTAATTTCAATTATTAAAACTATTAACTAATCTCAACTTGTCTATATTTTTTCTGTGAATTAAAAAAATAACCTGACTTGTGTTTTATTTATTCTACCTACATTGAATTCAATAAGCGTATCGGTATCGCCGATATTTCTATAAGAGTATCGGTATCGTATCGGCACAAAGACGTATCGAAGCATCCCTAGTTTTTCCCTACTTTTCTCACTCCTAACTTTAAAACGGTTCATTTTAGAGCGAAATTGTGATGAAACAAAAGTTGCGTAATAAAATTTTCTATAAGAACGGATTGATTAAAAAATGTAAAACATTTAACCCTTGTCGCAAAATAGCAATAAATATCGAAAAAGGCAAAAATTGCCTGTTTTTATTTAACCTTTTTAACCACTTAAAAAACACTTAAGACCTTCATAGTTCGCCTATGAAATCTTTACAACATAATAAAATAGCAAATAGATTTTTATTAAAATCGATTGAGTAGATTGCCCATAATAATGTTGCGATCTAATTTTATTTAAAAAAATTCAAAAACTTTGAAAGCATGCAAGTCAAAAACTTAAGTTTGAAATTTTTTCATATATAAACGAGACGTTAAATGGTCAAATGCATTTAAAAATTATAATATCGGATTATTAGGGTGGCCTCAGCATTTTTTGCTAAACTTGGTAATAAACTCTAAAACATAACTGGACGGTTTCAGATTTAGTTGATCGAAGCATGGCTCTTACAATTGTGAATCATGTAATCAACCAAATATGACAGAAATTCAGTAAAACCAGAATTTTAACTTTCCGAAACACCCAATGCTTTTAATAAAAGCATATGTATTGATATATTTCTTATTGCCAACAAACAATTTTTCAGAGCTATCGATGAGTTTTCTCAACACATTTACACTAAGGAAACATTAAATCGAAACGTTATGAAGGAAAGAAACACAATTCTAGATAAACCATACAAAATCATCGCCGATAATGAAATCAACATGATAAACTTAAAGGATTATCTGAGAAAGCAAAACATCGAAACTCAGTTCACCTCACCAAAAGCTCACACAGGTAACGCATATATGAACATTTGTCATAGATATGATTTGAACAAATAGAAATGTTAACGTTAACCGAACCACAATCAAACATCGAAGAAAAAGTACTCAGCGCAACTGAATATTATAATAACACAATTCATTCTGTAACTTAATATCAACCTCTAGAAATGCAACAAGGTAATAAAAACAAATCCGAGATATATAAACACCTCACTAATAAAAAACACAAATAAAATCCATCAATCCAGAATACAGCGAGTTATAAAATTCACAACATCCAAACAAATAATACCATCCAATACAATCGAAAATACAACAAAAATTCAGCAAATTGCCGAAGGAATACTATATGAGGTTTTGATTTCAAAATTTGGTCTAAATATTACACGTAGCGTACCTCCATTAAATGGAAATTCTTGATTGAATGATCAAATGATGAATTTCTTCTTTAACTTAATTTCTTCAGTTAAATTCTCTAAAAATATACGGTATGCATATTTTCTTCACCCAATGTCTCGAAAAAACCAAATATAGTTCAGTTAGTCGTTGGACAAGAATAATAGATATTTTTTTCATTTGACTACATTCTAATACCAATACATGTAACATGGTTCGTTCGTTGAAGAGGCAGCCCCCTTTGTCAAAAGGCGGCACACTTAGGCCAAAATAGGCCCATTGTGATACCAAATTGAGATAAGGTGCAGCACTAAAACATGTTTTGTGACGATAACCATTTAGATTCTCGTATGAAGCCGGCTACGCAGCCGGCCGGCCGTGAGGCTCTCCAGGAAAGGTGAGCCTAAAGTTTGCATGCGTTTCCTGGATAGTGTTGGATCGTTTCCTCTTTCTCCTCCGATCTGCAGCTGCTTCAGAAATCGTGGAAAGGGGCACCCAGTCTTTGTGCGTGTCTGCCAATGCGACAATGCGCCGTCAGTACGGATACGATAATAATACTGCTTAAAACTTAGCTTGACGGAGGCCAACGGATGGCCGACTTGGGGTGTTAGTGTATAATCCTGGAGCTTAGTGCCAGCTCTAGCTAGGGCATCAGCTTCGCAGTTCCCAGGTATATCACTGTGACCCGGCACCCAGCAAATAATCACTTCACAGTGAAGCGACATCGCGTTCAGTAGTGTGCGACATTCCATTACAATTTTGGATGAGGTATACACGTTGGATAATGATTGGATAGCAGCTTCACTGTCAGAGAAAATGTTGAGATTTCTTATGGAAATTTTCTGATTTCTCAGCCAGTTCACTGCCTTATGTATTTTGATGACCTCTGCCTAAAAAACACTGCAATGATCTGGTAGCCGGAAGGATAGTCTCAGACCTGACTGTTCGGAGAAACCGCCACAGCCAACTTTTTCATCCATCTTTGATCCATCAGTGTAGATGTCGACCGATTCCTGTATCCTATTTCCTTCCATGATCCAGTCATCTCTGCTAGGGATGATGGACTTGAAACCGTGGTGGAAACAGAGAATCGGAGGAGTGAGGTCTATTTTCTCTGGCGTTGGTCTATCACTCCGTAATATGGTGGAGTGGCCGATATTCCCATCACGGCAGAGATTTAGAGCTTTCAATCGAATAGCAGAGCACTTGGCCTGCTGTTTCGTTAGGAGCTCCGTCGGGAGCTAATTCAATAGCATAAACATTGCCTTTGTCGGGGTAGTGCGCATAGCCCCGGTGATTGCAAAAGCTACAGTCCTCTTGACCTTGTTAACCAGATTCGCGTTTGATGATTTTGCCATCACTGGCCACCAAATAACAACACCATACAGAAGGATTGATCGCTGTATAGAGCCATGATACAATTTTGGGTTTCAGTCCCCACCTTTTCCCAATAGCTCATTTGCAGCAGTAGATTGAACATTCCGCTTTTTCTACTGTGTTCGCTTTCCACGCGAGTTTGCAGTCCAGAATCAGACTTAAATATTTAACTTGGTGAGACGTTATGAGGCTAATCTCATAGATTTTGGGTGGGAGAAATATGGAATTTTATTGCTTCCCGTGAAAAGCACAAGTTCCGTTTTCTGCGGAATAATCTTTAGACCGCACTCTTTACTCCACTTAGTAAGAATACCTAGGCTAAAGTTTAGTCTTTCAGATAGGGTATTGACGAATTTGCCTATTGCAAAATCGCCGGCATTTTTAGATGTAAATACCTGGTGAGCGAGCAAAGGACTGTTTCAACCGATTTCCATTTTGTGTTCGTGCTGCGCATTGGAGAGTCGTTTCATAGGAACTCTTAGAAGAATCTCTAGCAGTTGTTCTAGAATTTTCAGCAGGAAAGAGGTGAGGCTGAAAGGTCTACAATCGTTAGGTGAGGAGTGTGATAGCTTGCCTGCTTTATGAATGAAGACTATTTTAGCTTCTTTCTAACGCTATGGAGTGTAAGCCATCCGTAGACACGCTTTGAAAATAGTGTTTTTATGGCAGTGCTATATTGATTCTCTGCTAGATCTCAACAGATGAGATGTCCATGACAGGGGTTAAAATGAGCTGATTGCCCAGCGTAAGAGCCTGTCTCAACAGGCACAGTGGTTTACAGGCATTTTGGGAGCGTATGCCAGGGAAAAGTGAGTTCATGAAAATGACCAGTATGTCGCAGCTGGATTTAGTCCAGGTCCCACTTGCGTCTTTGACAGATCCCAAAAATAAGGGGGAGCTCGTCATAGCTTTTCACAGATGACTGTTATACTTAGAGTGTTCTATTTCTGCACAGAAACTTCTCCACAAGGGACGTTTGGTTTTTCTGATGGAAATTTTAAACTCCTTCAGTTTAAGTTTATAAGAAGACCAGCCATTGTATTCTTTGACCTCATTAAAGGACTTCCTACATTACTTCCGCAGCTACGCAATGCCACTATTCCCTCATGGGGGCTAATATTTTCCCGTAGGCTCCGTTGAACTGCATGCAGACCTTGCTGCTTAATTGAAGGCATATGTAAGGCTTCAACGGTTTCCGCCTTTGTCTTTAATTTTTGGAGGTCCGCTTTCTAGTGCAGACTCGAATACTGATTGGTACTTAACCCAATCCATCCACCTTTTCTTTGATGGAGATTGGATTTTTCAGATGGTCAAAAGCCACATCGAACATTATATATAAATATAATAATTATATAATATATAACGTGGTGCGAGTGCTCGTTCGTAAGAGTGACATCGAAAACTTTTCTACGGCTTGCCGTTATGAAAGTAGGATCCTTACCTTTGTTTACTAGGGCTAAGTCGTGCGTTAAAATAAATTCAAGGAGTGACTCTCCCCTTTTCTTTGTATCGGTGTTTCTCCAAATGCGGTAATGGGCATTGGCGTCCGCCTCGATTACTAGATGGATGCACTGTGCAGTGGTTTCTGTGACAATCCTCTGCAGGCTGATAGAAGGTGGCAGAACGTCGTTTGCCATATAGCAGGAGACAGCCCAAAGGGGCTTGGACTGCCTTCCCAATGCTGCAACGGTGTGCTGGTCACTGAAATTTTACAAGGTTAGAAACTTCAAGCCTTCCTTTATTACTTTGCAAGCTCTCGGTTTATCTGCTGTGGTGAGAGATACTGTTTCGCATCCAGCAAACCTGGTTGCCTACAAGGTTTCTGGGTCAGTATTAGCTCTTTTCCTTTTTGGGTCAGGTTGCGGAGCAGTGCGGCGGATGTCGCTCTAGAGTGTTGGAGGTTTATCTGTAGAAATCTCAGCATCACGACACAAGGTTTTATCCACCTCCTGGTCAGAAGGGGACATCTCCTCAACTAGGTCGAGGGATTAGAGAAGGTCCCCAGCCAACTCCGTAGTGGAGGTAGTACTTCTCTCTTCATCGGAGAGAATATCAGCTTATGGTTGGGTCCGGAAGATCAGCATTGTTGAGCTAGATAAGCTCAACAATTTCTTCCAGTGGGGATGGCTCCGCCGGTATCCAAGCCATGGATCGAGGCCGATTCGGGATGTCTACCTTGAAGACAGCTGCTAGCTTTGCTCCGGCCAGACTTCTCCCAGTCTGTTAATAGCCTGCTTATATAGATCCGCTGAGCGTTGATCCGTGCAGGCTATCAGCTTGACGTGACCCTGGTACCAACTAGCGTCTCGAAAACTAGGTGGAGGGCCTGAGTTTGCCTCCAGAATGGGTTTGACCACCCGAAGAAGAGCGATTTTCACCATCGTCCTGTTTGACGGTAAGATGGTTCCATACCTACTGCTGCGGTCGATGATAGCTCATACCAGACTGCCCTTGGCCACTTCGCTGGAACTCCTGCCCTTGACAGGATTGGGCGCGACCAATATTGGTCTTTCGGTGACCGGCAATTCGGTACTCGGTTGATTCGGGGCTACCTCATTAGATCTGAATCTTTTATGAGTTGCCCCCTGCTTTGACAAAGAGGCTTTGTGAACCTCTACTGTAGTGATTGCCCATTCAAGGGAGATTTTATCCTTCTAGGGAAGCCCTTCAGGGGGTAAATCTTTCAATTTTTTCAGCACTTTGAAGGCAGATCTTCTGTCCCTGTAAGCCATAACAGAGGATTTTTGCTGCTTTTTGACACCTGAAGAGGCGGTTTTGGAGGGCGCGCCAGCAACAGTGCCGGCCCTTATTCACCGTTGCCTTGGTGTTGCCGCTGGCGCCAATTGGCTTACCTGAGTAGGTGCTTGCCGCTGGCATAGCTGCCTTGGTGCATGCACCCCTCGAAGATGTGAGGAGTAGGCTGCTTGTTGTCCGAGTGGACATCGCGGTCTTCTTCCCACCAGGAGGACGTGTAACCTTCGTCCACTTTCCTTCTAGGCCGAGTGGATAATTTTTTTTTGCATATTTGCTGAACTCATTGCATTTGGGTTCTCCACCGAAGTCGCTATCTTCACTCGTTGTGCAGTTTCCCAGAGACCCCGTGGTTGTCTATGTCGAAATAGGAGGGCCATGCCAGGGTTGGTGCATTCTCATATGAGGATTTGTGCTCAGAGCTGGGCCAGCAATTAATCAGAAGTCGTAACTCAACTGAACCTAGACGGCCAGACTAGTGGCGGCGAGTTTCGAACGTACCGCGAGGCCTGCCAGTGTTTTACTGGGACGGAAGCAGCAGTGGCATTAGCCTGAAAGTCATTTCCGCAAGATGCCACTCTTGCGTACTCATGCGACAGAATATCACCACTGCCAGCCTACATTGGAGCCTTACAATAATAAACTTTTGCGATAATACAATAAAATATCACGATTCATTACAGTAACATAATAATCTAATATTAAATACACTCCCTGAATATTTGCAAAATGAATCATTGAATCAATTATACAAATCTTTAAATACACCTTTTACCACAGAAAATATCAGAACAAGCCCGCAACAAGAAAATAGCTTTGATTGCGGATTCTTTACTGGTATAATAGCTTAATACCTATCAATAAATAAAAATGCAAATTTAACACAAAAAGATATTCCCTACTTTAGACCAAACATTATAATCGATATAACAGATAGAAAACTGTCAGACTTTTTAACTTTATATTAAAGTTACAGACAATGTCCTCCATCATTCAAATAGTCATACCTTTTATCCTGTTAACAATCCTACAAACAACAGGATTCGAAATGTCAATAGAAGAACTTAAGACTAAATCAGGAATTATTCTCATCAAAAGTGGTATCATCAGACTAATATAAATCACCACAGAATTTATCATTAAATGGATTGAAAACAACCTTGAACAGCGTTGAACGGAAAAATAAAATATATACATCCAGATCAATATACAATCGAAGGTATATAAGAGAACTTAAAATATTACAATTTAATCATGAAACATAAAAAAAAAATTTAAAAAAATTTAACTTGCCACAAAAAACAATATTATCATCTATTGACAAATGTGAAAATAATAAATTCCAAATCGTTACTCGAAATAAAAGAGGTCTCATCAATTCAGTTGGTAACGTTTATAGGTGGTTGTTTGGTTTTATGAATACTGACGATTATCAAGAAATAAAAAAAACATATGTAAATAATTGACACTAATAACCGTGCAATTATAAAATCAATGAATAAACAAATACGAATCAATAATGTTTTCCAAAATAACCTTCATAAAATATAACATACCATTAATCAAACTAATAATATGTTTACCAATAACATCTACTTTAAGCCGCAATTACTCTACACCATAGAATTCATGGCTGGCCACGTTGGGCGCCACACTGATTTATTGCTTTTTGCCGAGTTGGCTTTGAGATACGAAGAGGACGCAGAATTGATTCTAGGAACAAGGAGTGATTCTACCGTCAATTATGGTTTCGCTTCGAATACAACAATTTTTAATAACCCTACCGTTCAACAATGAGTTTCTAGTATAATTTACAAATTTCAATGATCAAATAATTTGCTGATTTCTAAGAATAAATGTATTAGCAGTTGAACGTTGCTGATTTACCTTGAACTAATTACATCCACAAGACAACGACAATTATTCAAAAAGAAAACAATATCATGGCCGGGGATCGAACACACGACCCTTAGATCGCGAGCTAGTAGTGCTGCTACCTACACTGCACTGGTTTTTTCAGATGCAAAAATTTACAAATCCACAAGCGACGCTAAAAACTTTAGAGGCGTTTTTCTCAAAATGGGAAGTTGTGGATCGAATATCCTTGACGTCTTTTACTAATGTGCCAAACTTCATCCAAATCTGAGACTACAAAGTCGGAGCCTCTCCTTGTTAGATCTAATAAAAAATAAGCTTGAAAAATAATCGATGTATGTAAACTCTGCTTAAACTTGAACAAAGATCAGATCTCTTTTAACTTATGACGAAATATATCTTTATAACTTATCCTTCGACGAACTTCGAGAAATAACAATGAATGTTTTAACCGAAAGTGAAATAATTGTATTTGTAATCAATATCGCAATACTTACCCAACCTTTATTATCATATGATGTCAGACAAATACCAAATATAAAGTCAGAAATTTTGGATATGAAAATTAAAAATGTTGTATTACATAATGGAAATTACTATGAAACTGAAAAATATGTACATTTCCAAAAAATCAAATAACTTGTACAATCTTTTGATTTTTACTGTGGAATTGAAATAGAAAATAAAACTTAGATTGAAGAAATAGAATTAGGTTTACTATTGTTAACAAATGTAAATAACAAAAAGCAAAATTGTGACGAAAAATCATATAAATTCATATATATAAGACATGGTAACTGTAAAATTGAAATTGAAGACAAATTATATACAAACGAAATGAAAGAATTTCAACAAGTGTTAACGTTAGAACCAATTCAAAATATTTCCAATTATATTATCAAATAAAATTTCAAAATGTCCAGTGGACAATATATAAAATTTGAAACAAATCCATAAAAAACAATCATATCTAGATCACTCGTAACGTTATTAATATCAACAATAATTATATGATTTTTTATATACTGTTTTTATGAATATTTTAAGAACCGAGAAATAGTTCAATATATGCGAGATACGCGACCGCGTAGGGCGCCAGGTCTCAGGGGGCGCCTTCGCGTGAGACAAGATAAAAATCTATTTACATATGTATGTATATATATTTTACCGCAACCGAAGAGTTTACACGCATGCAACTGATGCCATCGTGTGTGTCATGGGAGCTCTGGCACCGCTTGCGTTGCCCGATCGCCAGCGTACCCTCTTCCTCCACAGTCCACTTCTATACTTTTCCACAATTTTTCCATATCCACCGTGTATTTCGAGAAATTTGTCGAACATTCCTCACGTGTTTTGCCTATTCCTGGTTATATTCGGTTCAAAATTACTGTATCGTTTTTTATCAGTGCTGTTTTGTTTCTGAATTGTTGCTGTAAAGTTGATCATCCCCGTTCTACATTGAATATATTACGTAAGTTGAAAAAAAATCTTCTAAAAGTGTGGTTAAACCAAAAATCTAGTTTTTTGTAATATAATACCTACTATAAATATACAATGTGATATTAGGGCACCATATAGCTTCGGGTTGTCGATGTTTTAATTTTTACACATCTCCAAAAAAAATTTATGAGGAAAACAAAAACAAACGAACAAGCCTCTAAATTATGAACATGTCCGTATGAATACAAACGCTTCATCAGTAATTTTGGATTTTTATCCTTAATAGTATATGCATGTAATTTGCTTTCAAAGTTTTTCCCAGGAAGTTTTGTTCTTCGAGATTTATTCGTAAAAAATATTTTCCACATTTTTTGTTTAATTTTCGTTTTCATTCCGTACATAATAATGTTCATGTATTAAATCATTTATCCGAAATGCAGGGTGCAGGTTATAGGAAAACAACATCAACATGTCACACAAACCCAAACTATCAGGGGCGCAAAACCGAAAACGAAAAGCAGTGACAGAAAAAGAAATATCACAGATGCAAGGCTCATTCGATAAGTACCTCAAACGACCAGACAGCGGGGAGCCCGCAGTCCATTTGGAGGATGAGAGCGCTGCGAATAAAGGAAATACTGAAGCCCTTGTAGATTCATCACTTACGTCACTGCCAAATCGGAATGAAACGGAGAATGGCAACATCCAAAAAAATAGATCCGATCGAAAATTCGAATGCTTCTCAACGAGAGATTACAGTGGCTGCTATGGACGCGAAAATCAAAGATCCAGGTTTATGGGAAAATTATAGTAATAGTTTTCGTGAAATTCTTGTTCTTCACGGGCCACAACAGGTCAAAGAGTGTAATTTTTCCACTAATTCGAGTAATAGAAAATTTTCTAACGTACACTACGATCGATTGCTTGTAAACGGTGAACGAGTACGGCGACAGTGGCTTCAGTACTCAATTTCCAAAAATTCCGTTTTCTGTTTTTGTTGCAAGCTTTTTCCTCAATTGAATTTATTTCATGAATCGTCGTTTTTATCTGCGAAAGGATACAATGACTGGAGCAATGTGTCTGCAGCATTATCACGGCTCGAAAAAAGCAGATTTTATCTAGATAGCTTTCAGGAATGGAAAGAACTCGAATTGAGATTAAAAAACAAATCGTCCATCGATCAGAAAAATTCAAATTTACTTGAAAAAAAGAAAAGTACTGGAGGCAGATATTGGAAAGACTATTTGCTCTAGTACAAGTACTTGGTGCCAAAAATCTAGCTTTTCGAGGAACATTTGAAAGTGTATACACTCCGAGCAATGGGAATTTTCTCAAATTTCTTGAATTTCTTGCTCTGTTCGATCCATTCATTAATGAACATCTTCGTAAGGTTCAAAATCAAGAAATTCATGTACATTGCTTAGGTAAAAACATTCAGAACGAAATAATTGATCTTTTTAGTACTGCCGTTCATGATGCAATCGTTACTTCTGCTAAAATTGCAAAGTTTTTTTCGATTATTCTTGACTGCACGCCTGACGCTAGCCACCAAGAACAAATGACTCTGGTTATCAGATTCGTTTCGATATCGGACGATAAATGTCAAGTAGAAGAGCATTTTCTAGGCTTTCATTCTGTGACTGAAACTACTGTGGCTAGTTTGAGCAATACCCTCCTCGGTTATTTAGAAGAAGTTGGTTTGTCAATTGATAATCTGCGTGGCCAATGCTATGACAACGAAAGTAACATGAAAGGCAAAGAGAAGGGCGTACAACGCAGAATAGTAGACATTAATCTCAGAAGTTTTTTTGTCCCGTGTTGTTCTCATTCATTAAACCTTGTGGTTAATGATGATGCTGGATGTTGTTTGGAGGTGAAATCGTTTTTTTTGGATGTGCAAGCTGCGTACAATTTTTTTGCTGCGGCTACCCAACGATGGTCCGTTTTTTTACGCTACGTTCAACATTTCACATTAAAACCGCTTAGTTCCACTCGATGGGAAACTCGTGTCGATGCTCTTAAACCTCTTCTTTATCAATTAAATAACGTCTACAATGCTCTGTATGATATCGCTAATGATACAAATTTGACAGGACAGAATGGAAACAAAACTCGAATCGAGGCTGAAGCACTTGCGGCAAAATTTCAAAATTTGATTTCGTAGTGTCATTGATTGTTTGGTACAATATTTTGTTGATCTGCACGCTTGTACTGAGCAGCTTGCTGTGACGAAAACATTTTTGAAAAACATGAGATCTTTCTCAGGTTTCCAAACAATGGTGGTTGACGCCAAAGCACTTGCTGATGGTTTAGGAATATCCACGGAGTTCGAATCAAAGAAAAGATTGCGAAAAATAAAGAAACAATTTTCGTATGAAGCAAACCACGAACCGATTGTAGACGAAACTGAAAAATTTAGAGTAAGTTTCTACTTTGCTGTTTAAGATGCGGCAATAAATTCCATTGATGAAAGATTCTGCCAATTGCAGAATATGAACTCTGTTTTTGGATTCCTCTACAACGTTCAAAGCTCGATTCATGTGAGTCCCGAATCAATCTTGAAAAGCTGCCAACAATTAGAAAAGGCTTTGAGTCATAAAGATTCAAAAGATATCGATGCGACTGACTTGTGTGATGAGTTGCAAATCAGTGCAAGGATTTGGCCTTGATAAACGCCGGAGGGTAATCAAAAAGGAATTTATTTAAAAAGCAAATTGATTTACGCGGCAGCCTTCCGCGAATGATACGAGTGAAAGGAAGACCGAGCTCAGTCGTGGGCCGTTCTTATATCCCCGTAAATGCTGACTCTGCAGCGTCAGCACCCACGAACCTGATATGTTGCCTCATGATCGTCCACGTCTGGCGAGTAATTAGAGATAAGCATAATCGTAGAAATGTTTACGTGGGCATATCAAACGGTGATATATTTCGCGTGCAACTACAATGTTGACCCAAGAGTACTAGAGGCAAAACTTTTACCCAATCGCTGTTGGTGTGGCCTTTGATAGCTGCTTTTACTGTGCGGTGCCATCGTTCGATGATGCCGTTGGACGCTGGATGATAGGGTGTCGTTCGAAAATGAGTACACCCCAATAACCTTGTAAGCTCGCTAAACACTTGGCTTTGGAACTGTCGACCAAGATCGGTAGAAATTTTGGTAGGCACGCCGAATCTACTGATCCACGTACTTATTAGTGCTTCGGCAACCGAGTTCGCGGTGATCACCTGAAGAGGCACGGCTTCTGGCCAGCGGGTAAATCGATCGATAATGGTGAGACAATACCTATACCCATCGTTTGGAGGTATCGGTCCGACGATGTCAATATTTAAATCAGCGAACCTTGCTTCGGGCAGCGGGTACCGTTGAAGGGGTGACTTCGTATGCCGTCCGATTTTATTTCGTTGACAAGGAAGGCACGTTCGAACGCAATTGTTGATATCGCGGTTCATAGATGGCCAGAAAAAGCGATCCGTCACGATTTTTCTCGTTGCCCGTACGCCAGGATGCGATAGATTGTGAAGATTTGCCATCACTTCCGTCCTTAGTCCTTAAGGGATGTATGGTCGGATTTTGTCGGCTGATATGATGCAGTAGATCGGTTTATCGGAGCCCAAGATGTGTTGTTTGCGCCATTCGAGCTGTTGTGTTTGATCCAGAAGCAGTTCTCGAAGCTCATTGTCGTCGCGTTGTTCTGCAGCTAGGAGATCAGGGCTTATTTTCGTAACGGTAATTACTCGTGATAAGCAGTCTGCGACTAAGTTGTCCTGGCCGGGGATATGCTGAATGTCTACACTAAACTGTGCGAAGAAATCGAAATGACGGTGTTGTCTCGGTGACGCTTTCTCAGGATTTTGTCGAAGGGCATAGATGAGTGGCTTGTGGTCTGTGAAGATCGTGAAAACCCTGCCTTCGAGCATATATCTGAAATGTCGAATGGCTTCGTACATCGCGAGTGGTTCCCGGTCATACGGGCTGTACTTATGTTGTGCTTTGGTGAGCCTTCGCGAAAAGAAACCTAAAGGCTCGATGCATGATTCGGTGCGTTGCTGTAGAACGGCGCCAATTCCGTCGTCTGAAGCGTCTACGCTGAGTGAACAGGAAGCGTCTGAGTTGGGATGCGCTAAGGCTGGAGCGTTGGCCAGTTCTGCCTTGCATTTGTCGAATGCAGCTGATGCGGAAGGGGTCCACTGAAGTTCGGTGTTGCATTTACGCCTATTCCCAGGAATAAGCTTTTGAAGTAGTTTTAGACTTTGTGCTGCGTGCGATAGGAAGCGCCTGTAAAAGTTGACCATCCCTAAGAAAGATTTAAGTTGACTCACCGTTTTTGGTCTTGGAATGGCGGTGATTCCTTCTGTTTTTTCGGGCAAGGGCTGCAGTCCGCGAGAAGAAATCGAGTGTCCGAGAAAACGAACCACTGATTTTCCGAACTGGCACTTAGCTGTGTTGATGACAAGTCCGTATATTCTTATTCGCTCGAAAACTTCGGCTAAGTGCTTTTCATGCGATTGCTGGTCGAGAGAAAACACTAAAATGTCATCGAGGTACGCAAAAACGTAGTCAAGTCCCCTGAAAACCTCGTGAATAAACCTTTGAAAGGTTTGTCCAGCGTTGCACAGACCGAATGTCATGTATAAAAATTCGAACAGCCCGAATGGTGTGATGATAGCTGTTTTCGGAATGTCGCTGGGTTCTACCGGAATTTGATGGAAGGCTTTCTGTAGGTCGAGGACGGAGAATACGTTCATCCCATGCAATGCAGCTGTGCAGTCCTGAAGGAAGCCAATGGGGTAGCGATCCGGTACTGTGACGGAATTCAGGGCGCGGTAGTCACCGCAAGGACGCCACTCTCCGTTTGCTTTACGTACCATGTGTAACGGGCTACTCCAAGCGCTTTTCGATGGTCTGCAAGTACCTTGGGACATGAGAAGGTCGAACTCCGCTTTGGCACCGGCGAGTTTCTCAGGTGACAGACGACGAGCCTTTGCGCGCACCGGTGGACCTGTGGTTACTATATGATGCGTTGTAGTGCAACTCTTTCTGATATGAGGAGCACGTAGCGTAATGTCTTTATACTTCGCTAGAAACGTTCCGTATGCGTTTTCCTGATCGGAGGGCAAGGATACGCGGTTCGATGCATTGTTACTGCTTACGCTTTGCACTATGGTAGACGGTTGATTTTGGGGGTCAATGAGTCGCCGACCACGCATGTCAACTAAGAGGCCGTAATACTTAAGTAGGTCGGCACCAATTATTGGTGAGGTAACATCGGCCACGATGAAAGTCCACGTAAGTGGTCGTCGTAATCCAATGTTCAGTGTAAGGCAACGTTTGCCAAACGTATGTATCGCGGAGCCGTTCGCGGCGAAAAGATTAACTTCAGAGTTTTTGTTTCGTTTTTCCTGTTTAGTTGGAGGAATAACGGAAATGTCAGCCCCAGTGTCGACAAGGAACGCACGAGAGGTCTGACGATCGTACACTTGGAGGCGTGATACTATATGACGCTAGTTTTTTGAGAAATTGCAGGGAGGCCTACAGTTTCTCGCGGAAACCGTAGCGCTGGTGAAACCAACAAACGGTGTAGGCCGGTGTCGATGAATTACTGGCATTGTTGGGGGCTGGCCTAATGCGCGAATCATTCGGATAATTACGAGGTATACGGGTTTCGTTACGAGAGCGAGATCGTGAACGACTCTGGCCGCATCGGTTCGGAAATTGGGTTCTAAAGTCCATTAAATTGAAACGATCGGTTAACGCGTTTAATCGGGCACTTAATTCCACTATTGCAGCGTCGGGTGCTGATGTTTTCGGCGACATGGCGTTGATGCCTAAAGGCATGGAGAACTGCGTGACTTCGTGTACGCGGTCAGCAATACCAGCTAATTCCGAAAGAACAACATCGCTGGCCGAAAGAATTGTTCGCAAGTTGGGACTGAGCCGTGTTAACCAGATTTGCTTCAACATCTCGTCGGAAACTGAAGTACCGGCAAACGAACGCAATCGATTTAATAATTGTGACGGATTTTGATCGCCGATTTCAACTTCCGAGAGAAGTTTGTTCATCCGTTTCTGCGCGGAGTCACTAAAAGTCGTGATTATCGCCCGTTTTAACGACTCGTATTTTTCGTCGATCGGCGGATTCACTACGAGCTCCCGCACTTGTTGCATTACACGTGGCTCTAGGCCGCTCACGAGAAACGAGAATTTGGAGGAATCACTCGAAATTCGACTATTGACGAAGACCGCCTCGACCTGTGAAAACCACAGCTCTACGTCGTCGCTCCAAAAAGGAGGAATTCTCACCGCGACACGACTTACCTCGTTGTGCACCGCGTGGTCGTCGTGGTCGGTACTAGTATCCTGTTGGACAACCGCGGTTGCTTTTTCTTCGGAGGCAGAAGTGGAGGTCGTCATAGTTCTAGGTTTGCGGCGTCGTTCGTCTAGAGATAAGGGAGGCCAGGGTTAAATTGATGGGCGTAGTCACTAAAATCACTAAAAATTAGCACACTTGATATGTCACTTCAGGGAAATTGTACTGTGCAGGGCGCGTAATCGTCACTTCGGGTATACCGGTTACTTAGACCTGCACTTGCGTGGTTGCGCGTCGCTTGACACCTCGTACGTGAACCCGACATAACCGATAGGCGAGGGCCACAACATGCAAGATTAGTACCGCGGAAAGCAAAAATTCTACCCGTTCTCTTTGAACCGAAAGCGATGAGTCGACCACCATCGTATTGGTGATATCTCCGACAACGGGTGGCTTACTTGCGGAACCACCCATGATAACGAGGAACTTACGTAATTACCCGGCTATTATCCTGGCAGGGTCGCCACTTTGGCCTAGTAAACGCCGGAGGGTAATTAAAAAGGAGTTTATTTAAAAAGCAAATTGATTTACGCGGCAGCCTTCCGCGAATGACACGAGTAAAAGGAAGACTGAGCTCAGTCGCGGGCCGTTCTAATATCCCCGTAAATGCTGACTCTGCAGCGTCAGCACCCACGAACCTGATATGTTGCCCCATGATCGTCCACGTCTGGCGAGTAATTAGCGATAAGCATAATCGTAGAAATGCTTACGTGGGCATATCAAACGGTGATATATTTCGCGTGCAACTACAATGTTGCATTCCAACTACAGTGCGTGAAGACGATCATGGGACACACGCCACACTGGCAAGGAGAGTTCCGGAAAAATCGAACCCCCAAGATGTACTCAACTACATACATTGTTACAATCTCATAGATCTTATGCCTTAGTTGTTGTATTGCGCATTTTACTGACGGTGCCTATTTCGGTTGCTAGTGGCGAGCGTTGCTTTTCCAAATTAAGATTAATCAAAATATACTTGCGCTCGACTATGACCCAAGAAAAGCTTACAGGATTAGCGATATTATCCATCGAACAAGAAATCGCGGCAAAACTTGATCGGCATAAAATGATATCTACTTTTGCTAAGTTGAAGGCGCGAAAAATTCAAATATAATCGTGAGTAGACGCGTATTTTGATTTGGTATATGCATATATATATATATATATATATATATATATATATATTTATTTATTTATTTATTTCGCCAAAGCAAGGCAATCACAGTCAACATATAAATATATAAAATATACAAAACAACAATATACTTAACCCTAAAATACGTGCTATATTCAACGTTAATTTATACTGTTGTATGCACGTCACAATTTAGGGATGGATAATGGAAGGGCTTTTGAAATGCTGGATTTAAAACTGAACTTGGAGATGGTAGGGGAGTAGTGTTTGCTCAAAATGTTAAATATTTTACAGCACCTATTAACTGGTTCATTATCTGCATACTTAGTAAGATGCTGATATTCAGTTAGTAAACGTGTATTACGCGTACTTCTTACAGGCACATTAAGCTTTATTTTATTCGTCAAATACTCCACTTTAATGTGGCCTCTAATCACGTCAAATGCGAAACAAGAGGACAACATTGTTCTTCTGGTTTTAAGAGTAGACAAATTCAGAAGCTCCAATCTAACTTCATAAGGAGGCAAGATTTGATAGTCATCAGGGCTATAAAGGTCTCTGAGAGCAAACAACAAGAATTGTTTTTGGACGGATTCTATTCTCGTATCATGAACTCCGAAATGTGGGTTCCATACATTGCAGGCATATTCAAGTATTGGGCGAACCAGTGAGGTAAATAATGATTTAGTTACCCACAGATTTTTAAACTCTTTGGCTCGTCTTTTAATAAAGCCAAGCTGTTTATGAGCTTTGGAGAGAATAGTATCGTAGTGCAAATTGAAGCATAGCTTCTTGTCTAGGACAACTCCAAGGTCAACAATGTTTTCTTTCATATCCAATACCGTATTGTTGAGAACGTATGCATTGTTCAATAATGTGGTTTTACGGGAAAAAGTCATTACAAAACATTTCCCAACGTTTAGATGTAGTTTGTTAACATCACACCATTGTTGGAGGGAAGTTAGTTTTGATTGGAGGAAAACAGTATCAGATTGAGACTTAATGGTGTGATATATCTTCAGATCGTCAGCGTAAAGAAGATGTGATACGTCCGAGAGTTTTTCAGATAAATCTGATATAAAAACATTAAAAAGAAGAGGGCCGAGGTGACTGCCTTGAGGTACACCAGAGTGTACGAGAATCGGCTTGGACAAATATCCCTGAAATTTAACTAATTGACTTCGGTCTCTTAAGTAGGAACTGAGCCAGTTGAGCATAGAGCCGGTGATTCCTATTTTCTGCAATTTGAAAATAAGTATGGAGTGATCAACCCGGTCAAATGCTTTACTAAAATCTGTGTAGATTGCGTCAATTTGGTAACCCATCTCCATTTTACATAGGAGATCAGAAACTAAAACCATGAGATTGGTTGTAGTTGATCGGCCCTTGCGGAAACCATAATGTTGTTCATTTAGAAGAGGCTCAATAATAGCTGAGAGTTTATGGCAAACGATTTGTTCAAATAGTTTAGGGATTATAGATAGAATGGAAATACCTCTATAGTTCAGAACAGAACGCTTGTCACCACTCTTAAAGATAGGAATTATATGGGAAGATTTCCAATAAGTTGGGAAACTCCCATTTGTCAAAGATTTATTAAAAAGAAAGTGAAGAGGTACTACAAGCTGGTCCATACACTGTACCACAAAAAATGGAGAAAGTAAATCTGGGCCAGGACTCTTATTAACGTCAAGGTTGTTAATAGCTTGAGCAACATCTTCCCTTGAGATACATGTCCATAAGCAGTACCATTGGATTAACTTTAGAGGACTCCGTGTCTACCGAAATCTTTGGCGGTGAAAAAACTTCTTGAAAATAGTCAGCGAAAAGATCACAGATAACTTTCGGAGATGAAGAAACGGTATTATTTTTCGTCATTGACGCTGGATAGCCCGATGATTTCCTCTTGAGGTTAACAAAATCAAAGAACTTCTTAGGGTTTCTGATTATGTTTCCACCAGTTAAATTCACGTAGCGTTCATAGGCCTCGCGGTATTTGATTTTGTAATCTTCTGACAAATCAAAGTATCTATTTTGTAAATTCTCGCTAGCATTGTTGTTAAGCTTTAGTAATTTATAGACTTTGTTTCTCTCATTCCTTAATGCGCGCAGATTGCTGTCTAGCCAGGGCTCAGATAACTTTTCCTTCTTCTTAATTTTAGGTACGTACCTTTCAACGGCGTCAAGAATTATAAGGTAAAATGAGGATACAGCCTCGTCTAGGTCTAACGTTGAAAGAGTGCCTAACCATTCAACATTGTCAAGGTAAAGTTTAATGCTTTCGTAGTCAGCATTACGAAAATCATATACAATATTACAATTGTATGATAAGGGAGTTTGAGCTTAAGTAGTGGAGAGTTCAACTGTGAATGCTGTGTGGTGAGTGCTGTTAGCGAAAAGATGTTCCACAGCAATAGTAGGACTGACCACTACATCGTCATAAGTGTTGGTGAATATTAAATCCAACCAATGACCGTTTTGATTGGGACTGGGAGCGATTTGCTGTAAGTCATTGCCATAAAAAGCACTTACCAGATTCATATCACAAGAGTCGAGAACATTTGTAGGGAGAAGACTGTTATCATCTCCGTCCGTCATAAACGATAGATTGGAGCGGTTGAAATCACCTAACAATATTATTTTGTCATTTTCATTTAAAGATGCGGATAAAGAAGAGATTTTCAAGAAAAGGTCGTTGTAAGCGGCTTCGCCAGATCTGGGGGGAATGTAGAAAATGCCGATGTATAGATAGTTTCTTTCAAAAGGAACCCTGATAATCATATGTTGGAAACTCTTATGAGGAGTAGTGTGGACAATTTCACTCGACATACTGGAATTAACTGCAATTAAAACGCCTCCCCCTCGACTTTGCGTAGTAATGCGATAATCACGGTCGTCTCTATATATTGTCCAATTTTCGTCGAGAATTTCCTCGTTTTTATAAGAATCACTTAACCAAGTCTCAGTGAACGCTAGGATATTAAACCGGCAAGATTTCGCGTCAAGAAAGAGCTTATTTACTTTGCCTCTCATTCCACCACAATTATGGTAGAAAAGCTTGAGGCTGACTCGCGAGGATGAGTTGCTAGGAATAGTATTTTTTGAACTCAGTTCTCGACTTTTGAAGCACAGAAATGTGCTTAGACCTAACATAAGAACTGTATGTATTTAGTTCTTGTTTAACTTGACTTGCAGAGACTCCCATTTGTTCATGATATTTTATGAACAGCAGGTTTAACGCTTCCAAGTCAACTGGAAGGCCCTCTTGATGGATAAGAACTTTCAGACTAGTTTTAGTTTTACCCTCAAAACAAGCTGAGTCTGAAGCATTATGCATATATGCTAGGAACAAACGGACATTTTCGTAAATTCTGTGATCCCGAAGTCTTGAGAGGGTATATCTTCCTTCAATATCATCGCAGGAGTTAACAGTTGCTTTGACGACAGGAGGAATGAGTGGATCAAGGAAGCCTGGATCAGCATTGGCCGGCTTACTAGACGTTGAAGTGTTAGGAAGGATTATTGACCCCTCCGTAACTGGAACCAGGTCATCACCACGGACAAAGTTACTGTAAGGAGTAAGATTTGTCTGAATTAAGGGCAGTTTTAAAGAGGAATTCGGGTAATGAATAGGAACAGGAGTCTTGGATGTGTCGTTGTTGAGTAGGGTAGTAGGTTTGGTTTGTGGAGGTCCGTTTGAAGAACTGTCTTTGTTTGTCTGTATATCAACCTCAGTCAATATAGTCGAATTACATTTACTACTTAGACTAGTAATATTATTATTTATGTTCTTATTTTTACGTGATTTGGTTGTACTTCTCCATTTCCTAAACGTCATACCATTCCACGTTTGGTTCGATTTTAATCCTTTAGAGTTAGTTAATAACCACGCATATCGTGACGGAACGGAAACTTTAAAGATGTTGCCGGAACTCTTCTTATTGCTGCCTCGATGTTTTAAAGATTCGACGATGCAGACATCCAGGAAAAGCTTGGTCACTAAGTACTGATGCATCCATTTTACATCAGCAGTCCTCGGAGCTCCCTTGACAAAAAACTCTTGCATATGAGAGTCCTTTTGATGTGTGGCAGAGGAATGTTGTTTTGAATTAGAGTTAAAACTTCTAATTTTATCAAGTCGTCTATCCCATTCCTCTTCTGGCCAGTAGGTTCCGAATCTGAAGACTTTCCTTGTACAAGTAGCATGATTTTTTGGTGAAGATGCAGACATTTGTATATTCGATTTTTTTTGAGATTTTTTTATTGGAGATGTGGCCATATCCTTTGTACGGCTGAGAGAACTTTGATTCAAGTTGATGATTGCACTTTTAATCTCGCCAAGCACCAGTTCGCTGTGTAACGACAATTCAGAATTTACGGGTATGTGACAGTTTTTACTAATATTATTATAATTTTTTTCGCATACAGCAGTAAATCTGCTCTCGAAGTTGTTTATAGCACTATTAAATTGGGCTACAGCAGAATTTAACAAATCACCATTTTGCTTTAAGAACTTTTTTTCCATCTCCGCTAGAGCTTTTTCCATGTTGCCTAGGCGATCGTACTCATGACCACTCAGTGATGAACCTTTAGCGGCAAAAGTTTCATTAATGGATGATAAATTGAGTTTTATTTCATCCAGAGCTCTATCAATTTTATTTAAATTAGAATTCGAATTCGTGCTGCTTTTGGTTATTGTTGAGGCCAACCCATCGAAACAGCTAGCCATTTCAGTAAAGCTTTCAGTATTTAATTTTGTCTGCGCTTGGTGCTTGAAGATAACATTATCTTTGTCCAAGTTGAGCCTGTCAATATGGCCTACTATGCTGTCATACATGCATTTTAGTAAGCTTTCTAAATTTTGGCAATCAGAACAAATAAAGTGCCTGTCCAAAAAAGCATTGTGCCAATCTCTAGGCGCATCAATGCAAGCTCCGTGAATCTTCCGTTGACAGAAAGCTCGACAAGTTACAAACTTGAACGTGTTGTCATACGCGATGCAATTTGCTAAGCTGCACTTTACACTCATTGCGAACAAGTTATAAATCAAAAACCGATAAGCTCACTTAAAGTTATTATGTTGCCAAGAAAAGGTCAATGTGGCCTAGAAAAACGTTTTAGCGCACTAAGTCAAACAGAAAATTGATAGGAATGCACTGCTAGGGTTGCACTTTCACTGGGTAACTAGGTTAATCAGGTGAAACAAAGGTTCGCGATTCGAATTGGTGACTTATCAGAAAAGGGTGAGTCACTAAGAATCAAAATTAATCTGCGGAACAACTCCAACACACGTCTGTACGCCACGACGGTCAAAAAAATGACATGATATATATATATATATATATATATATATATATATATATATATATATATATATATATATATATATATATATATATATAAAGATTTCCAATAAGTTGGGAAACTCCCATTTGTCAAAGATTTATTAAAAAGAAAGTGAAGAGGTACTACAAGCTGGTCCATACACTGTACCACAAAAAATGGAGAAAGTAAATCTGGGCCAGGACTCTTATTAACGTCAAGGTTGTTAATAGCTTGAGCAACATCTTCCCTTGAGATACATGTCCATAAGCAGTACCATTGGATTAACTTTAGAGGACTCCGTGTCTACCGAAATCTTTGGCGGTGAAAAAACTTCTTGAAAATAGTCAGCGAAAAGATCACAGATAACTTTCGGAGATGAAGAAACGGTATTATTTTTCGTCATTGACGCTGGATAGCCCGATGATTTCCTCTTGAGGTTAACAAAATCAAAGAACTTCTTAGGGTTTCTGATTATGTTTCCACCAGTTAAATTCACGTAGCGTTCATAGGCCTCGCGGTATTTGATTTTGTAATCTTCTGACAAATCAAAGTATCTATTTTGTAAATTCTCGCTAGCATTGTTGTTAAGCTTTAGTAATTTATAGACTTTGTTTCTCTCATTCCTTAATGCGCGCAGATTGCTGTCTAGCCAGGGCTCAGATAACTTTTCCTTCTTCTTAATTTTAGGTACGTACCTTTCAACGGCGTCAAGAATTATAAGGTAAAATGAGGATACAGCCTCGTCTAGGTCTAACGTTGAAAGAGTGCCTAACCATTCAACATTGTCTGGTAAACCATATACTTGAACTCCAGGTTTATACGAACTGCTTTTTATAAAGCACCCAGATGGAACTATATATAACAACAACGATTTGGAAAATTACAAAAGTATTCTTTTACACTCGCATGCTCACAGACGTTCTTATGATCGTGCTAGTCAAATAAACGGAAGTCGAAATTTCAAATATACAAAAATAATTGCGAAACTCTTAAACAGCAACAAGGTCGGAAGTGGACTAAGACAAACATCCAACCTTGAACGCAAGGACTATATTTCAATGAAAACATCCGATAAACAGAAAGACTTCATATATTGGGATGACCCGAATGAATTAGTGGATCGGTTGCGGTTACTTATTGCATCTCAACAAGCAGCCACAATAATCATAACAACGCAATAGTATCAATCATTGAAGAATTGAAAGAATCGCAAATAAGAGAATAAATACGTTAGCAGTAGTCATCGTAAGCTTAATGGGTATTGATAAATTGGTCGACTTTCAAATGGAAGAGGAGGACTGCGTGGTTTTCAGGGAGTCCAGGGTCCTCAAGGTTCTCAAGGACCTCCAGGTCTTCAAGGACATCCAAGTCCTCAAGGACCTCCAGGTCCTCAAGGGTCGAATGGTGAACAAGGAGCACCAGACTCGCAAGGAACACCAGGATTGGAAGGAAAACCTGGTAAAGATGGCGAACCAGGGGTAGGTTTCCATAAAATCAAAACTGGCGATTACATCCTAAATTTTAAACGACTGGAA
>OZ012662.1:66140042-66284666 GCA_963942545.1 Oxycera nigricornis
CAGCAATTTGTTTTTGAGTTTTCCTTCTTTGAAAGTCTTTAATAACTAACTCACGTAACTCTATTGAAGTGCGTCGACCCATCTTGTAAAATCACACAATTATAACTGCATTTAATATTTTTGAGTAGACACACTCTTCCTACAATCATCATTGTCTATGTTTCGGTGTACCGTTAGTTATTAGAATCCAATATTTCCAAGAAAGAGAAGAATGAAAATAAGCACACGAAATAGGCTGTGACATGAGAATTATGTGTTTGTGTAGTATTTTTTCAATAAATCGTTCTATGTTGATATTTGTGTAATTTTTTTTGATGTTTCATATTGGAGACTAAATTATGTACAAACTTGCATCATTTATATGTTAAGTTCAGAATAAAATATACCAATTTTATGCTTGGTTTGCCAAAATTGTTGGTCACACGAAATAAGCTGTGAGCCACTGTACATATAATAAATATAACATGATTTCGACTTAGAGAAAAGCTGTTTTTTTTCAATGCATCTTATTGTCTACAAAACCTTTACTTCCACTATGTTGCAAAATACTGTAATATTTGCAGATTCAGTCAGGGGGCGCAATATTTTTGTTCGCCTTGGGCGCCAACCTTTCTTGAGCCGGCCCTGTTAATGTAACAATTCTAACGAAAATATCGAATTACCTGTAATTAATTATTTTAAAGACAACAAAGATCTTAAGGAGGGAGGAGTAACAATTGATGAACAGGCAAACATTTTTCTTCTAAATATCCGTTTGTCAAAGTCAGCATCATTCATTATCCAATATCATAGCTTATGATTCATAATTTCTAAAAATTGTTTATACAGCTGAATCCACTCATTATTTATACTGATACATCCTTTCATTAAATGCTGATATATGTAGCTTTTCATAACAAATTTCACTAAATGCTGATATAGCTTATCGTATCCAAATTCCTTAAATGCTGATCACCTTATCTTTCAGCTTCCTCAGCATTAATGCAATTATGCAATTTTGGGGTCTTTGTTCTCCAAACATATAAATACGTTTTGGTCATCTAGATCAAAAGTTAGTTATTATTCAGTCGTCAAATTAGTCAGTGTTTATTAGTTACTCAAGTTCAGTGGATATTCATCATAAAAAAATTATTGTTATAAAATATTTAATCCATAAACTGTTTCTTAAATCAGTTTCTATTATTATTATTAATTAAAATATTATTATTTTCATTATTATACTTATCATTATTGTCCGTGCGGCTGTCAAGGGTTGCGCCTGGCAGCTTGTTGTCTTAAGGGTTTAAAATTTCCTTTATATTAAATATGTTAATATTTTCATTAATATCCACTAAATAACGTACTAATTTGTGGAAGAAATTTATGGAATAGTTGATAGATTGGAAAGAACTCTAAGATATAAGTTCTAATAGCCTCTATATGGAAAAACTTTGTAAGGAATTGTAGATCTTTTAAATATCATCGAAAACGATATCATGAATTACTAGAAGTTTAGAAGGGAACTAACACAAACATATTAGATTTTAAGTCAAAATTTAGGGCTGAAGCAACCATCAATGAAAGGGAACTTTAGGTGCAGTTGCATTTGCAAGTGTATTCCAAGACTGATGTCTACAGTGCAGAAAGGATAAAGATACTAATTTTGAAGAAGACTAACAAGAAAATGGATAATAAAATAACAATAGCTTAAAGAAAGTAAAAAAGTAATAACGGGCAATTACAACTAAGAGAAAAACTCGAACGCACTCCCTACTTTTGACGGTAAATTCAAGAAATTAGATTCTTTCGTTAAAATTGTTGACATATTTGATTCAAATTTCACACCAACAGACAAACAATTATTAATAGAATTTTCCTATTAACTTAAAACTAAGGACAACGGGAAAAATTGCCAAATAGTGCCTGAATCACATATTTAGAATCTTTGAAAGACGAACTGAAAGAGGCATATAAAACAAAATAAAAAAAAATTCGCAAATTTCTAATATTCTAAATAATACGGTACAATAGCGTTCATGCGTAACGGCTTGCAAAGGCAGAACTTTGTCACTGATAGGCAAACTCAATCAACTTCAGATTCAAGATTTAAGCTTCATGCAATGAGCAGCATACGATATCAAATATTAATGATAAATACTGGAGTTACAATTCATAAACAAGTAAACAGCTTACGCTTCTTCTAAACATCCGTTTGCTAACATAAACTTTCTAATATCATAACTTCATCATGATTCATAGTTAATACTAATTGTTTATACAACTGAACACATTCACTGTTTATGCTGCATCATCTTTTCATTAAAATAGTGATATTTGCATATTCAATTTCATTAAATACTGATATAGCTTTTTAGATCAAATTTCCTTTAAAGGCTGATCTTACATTTTGGTTACCTCAAATAAAATTGCTATTTAGTTGTTGTTCACAAGTTATTGTTCAAATAAATTGTCAATTGTTAATAAGTTCCGTTGTTAGTCATGTTCAGTTCATTTAAAAAAACAGCCTAAATGAAAGACCGAACTGTACCATTTTTTCAGTAAAACCAAAGAATCTTGACAAAAGTGTAATTTTATTACTAGAATTAGAAAACAATGAACTGCAGTCCACAAAAAATTTAACCCAACAATACTTCGAATGTGTAAATTAAGAACAAGTCATCTATAGGTAAAAAATAACTGAACTGTAGTAGGTAGGAAAGGGGTGTTCTGGCCGGCTACCATTCAAATTTCTTGCGGTTGGCGACTTCCGGTCTGGCGCGTGCCTTGTCTGATTGCCAGTCTGATTGTAGTTGATGAATGGGCTGACGGAAGAGCGGAACTGACCGGCAAGCGGATACTTGCCGCGGAGCCAGAACTTACTTTCGCGGTGCGGGTTTCGCCGGCAGCGTTCTTGTAGTTGATGATTAGAAGGGATTCTGAGTGTGACGTCACGTAAACAGGCTGGCCTGCTGACTGGCGCATAGAGCGTTTGCGAGGTGGTTTTTATTTTATGTAGATCTTGAGAAAAATCATTGGTGGTTTCCAATAAGAATTACACGGGCCGGTGAAATATTTTTTTTGGTAATGCAAATTTATTTTAAGTTGAAAGGAATTGATTTCGTTAATGTGAAATGGTCATATGTGGTTTTCTAATTGTTTTTGGGGACATTGTGTCTTCATATGATTGGAATGATTTTTGAGGAAATTGTGATTTATTATGCTGTTGTGGTTATCTCATTTGCAAATATGTTTACACAAGTGGATTTGTAAAGAATTCTGAGTTGAATTGAAAACGTCCAATGAAATATTATTTGTATGATGTGGTAAGAGATATTATTTTGCATACACATATTTTGAATTTAGTTTATAACTATGTAGGGGGTTTGAAGGTCATTTTAGTTTGGAGTGTTTATGGCCGGTATAGTAGAAGTGTGATAAAAAGTTGGGAGTGATGTTTCATGGAGAACAATGAATGTCTGGAGATATGCGAAGCTGGCTGGCACCTTGTGTTGTAGGGTGAGTGGACTCTCAGTTTTAGTTGTGAAAAGATAAAAATAGGTAGAGATAAGTTGAGGGAATTATGATTCAATATGCTGTTACATGTGTCTCATTTCCGAACATATTTACACAAGTGGATTTGTATAGAATTCTGAGTTGAATTGAAAACGTCCAATGAAATATTATTTGTATGATGTGATAAGAGATATTGTTTTGCATACACAAGTAGTATGGATGTGGGACTCTAACTCACTTTTTCCCACGGTCCCCATTTTTTTCCCACGGGTATCGGATTACCGCCCCACGGGTATCGGATTACCGCCCCCGCATGACGTCACCTGTTATCGCTTCCGGTGGCGCCAGGCACACTTTTTCCCACGGTCCCCAATTTTTTCCCACGGGTATCGGATTACCACCCCCGCATGACGTCACCTGTTATCGCTTCGGGTGGCGCCAGGCACACTTTTTCCCACGGTCCCCAATTTTTTTCCACGGGTATCGGATTACCGCCCCACGGGTATCGGATTACCGCCCCCGCATGACGTCACCTGTTATCGCTTCCGGTGGCGCCATTTCTTATCGCTGTCTGGGGCGCCATTTCTTATCGGTGTTTTCCCACGGCCAGGTGCTTACCAACCGCGAAGAGTCATGCTGATTAATAGGTGTGATAAGAAGTCAAGGTCAAGGGTCAAAGGTCAAGGGTCAAAGGTCAAAGGTCAAGGGTCAAAGGTCAAAGGTCAAGGGTCAAAGGTCAAGGGTCAAAGGTCAAGAGTCAAAGGTCAAGGGTCAAAGGTCAGGGTCAAAGGTCAAGGTCAAAGGAGTTTTCCCAACCGCGGTGAGAGTCATATCCCAGGAAACACCTATGACATCATCTTCAATTTCACAACAAAATGCAATATTCTGAGTCATATCTCAATTCTGAGTCATATCCCAGGAAACACCTATGACAACATCTTCAATTTCGCAACAACACGCAATATTCTGATTTCGCAACAAAATGCAATATTCTGAGTCATATCTCAATTCTGAGTCATATCCCAGGAAACACCTATGACATCATCTTCAATTTCGCAACAACACGCAATATTCTGATTTCGCAACAAAATCCAATATTCTGAGTCATATCTCAATTCTGAGTCATTTTTGAAACACATTAACCCTTAACATTAAAGAGATATTGTTTTGCATACACAAGTAGTATGGATGTGGGGACTCTAACTCACTTTTTCCCACGGTCCCCATTTTTTTCCCACGGGTATCGGATTACCGCCCCACGGGTATCGGATTACCGCCCCCGCATGACGTCACCTGTTATCGCTTCCGGTGGCGCCATTTCTTATCGCTGTCTGGGGCGCCATTTCTTATCGGTGTTTTCCCACGGCCAGGTGCTTACCAACCGCGAAGAGTCATGCTGATTAATAGGTGTGATAAGAAGTCAAGGTCAAGGGTCAAAGGTCAAGGGTCAAAGGTCAAAGGTCAAGGGTCAAAGGTCAAGGGTCAAAGGTCAAGGGTCAAAGGTCTAAGGTCAAGGGTCAAAGGTCAAGGGTCAAAGGTCAAGGGTCAAAGGTCAAGGGTCAAGGGTCAAAGGTCAAGGGTCAAAGGTCAGGGTCAAAGGTCAAGGTCAAAGGAGTTTTCCCAACCGCGGTGAGAGTCATATCCCAGGAAACACCTATGACATCATCTTCAATTTCACAACAAAATGCAATATTCTGAGTCATATCTCAATTCTGAGTCATATCCCAGGAAACACCTATGACAACATCTTCAATTTCGCAACAACACGCAATATTCTGATTTCGCAACAAAATGCAATATTCTGAGTCATATCTCAATTCTGAGTCATATCCCAGGAAACACCTATGACATCATCTTCAATTTCGCAACAACACGCAATATTCTGATTTCGCAACAAAATGCAATATTCTGAGTCATATCTCAATTCTGAGTCATATCTGAAACACATTAACCCAAATACCTAAACCTTGAATCATCTACATAAACATCCTGCACATAATATTCCCATAACCACAAAAATAATAAACATCCACTTGAAATTCAATAAGATCAAGTTAACTTCCCAGAAACGAAAATGCCAATCACCGGAAATTCCACTGATAAGGTGGAACACAAAAGATCGTATTACTGCACTAGATGCAAATCGGATCGGCATAACCTAAACAATTGCCCTTATCGCAATATTCTGATTTCGCAACAAAATGCAATATTCTGAGTCATATCTGAAACACATTACCCCAAATACCTAAACCTTGAATCATCTACATAAACATCCTGCACATAATATTCCCATAAACACAAAAATAATAATCATCCACTTGAAATCCAATAACTTCCCAGAAACGAAAATGCCAACCACCGGAAATTCCACTGATAAGGTGGAACACAAAAGGTCGTATTACTGCACTAGTTGCAAATCGGATCGGCATAACGTAAACAATTGCCCTTATTTGAAAGATAAAGATAAAAGAAGGAAATAATAAATAAAGATTAGCGATGGGCTAAATACAAAATTATAGTAGTTATAATATTAGGTTACCCTTAAGGAATTTATAAAATAAACAATAGAATTATATAAAAAGACAAGACCCCAACAGGAATCATTCTAGTTGCTATTCTGCGTTGTAAACCAGTATTCATTCAAAGTGAATTTTTATATCTTATCGAAAAAATATAAAAAATTGCAAAAGATAAAAAGTGATTAAAATTTAAAAAGTTTATTTTAAATATAAAATAACTAAGTTTTTATTTAAAGTGGAAAAGGAAGAATTGTATCTTTCAGATATCCAATCCTCTGCTTTCACTTTGCATCTCAATTAGGAAAGTTTTTATTTTGAGCTCAGTGAAAAAACACGAAGTGAATTGTATTCCTTAAAATGTTTTGTGAATTTTGTAATATCGAAGTCAATAGTGCTTGTTGGAACTATCATGTGCGAACCAATGCTCACAAAAATAAATGTATAGAGCTCCTCAACGAACATTTTAAAAGGGTAAAAAGTTGTTTTGGACAGCGAATGGAAACTCTTGTTTTTGAAAACAAAGATGAAGGTCTTTTAAATTCGGCGGAGTTTTTAAAGATGATGGAAGATCCGTTAGTAAATTATCTGATGAGTGCACTAGATGAACGCGTGACACTCAAATTCAACATTGAACTCTTTGCTGGGGTGTAAAAAGGATCGCCTCCTCGCGGTGCACCCCGGGTAACGCCGAATGATCCAAACCGAATGAAGGAGTCACTGTACTCAAGAGGGCATGGTCACCCTCACGGAATTCTGACCTTTTACGCATGGATTTGTCTGAAACAGTAGGTTCTTTTGATCTTAGTAAGTTCTAAGTTTTTTTGATCTTAGCTGACCAGCATCAATGGGAGTTTGTCGCCCTCACGTAACCATGGACAAAACCCGCAAGAAGGAGTCAAAGCAGTAGAGTACTACTTTTGCTGACCGACTTAAGAGGGGATGGTCACCCTCACGGACTTCAGACCTATATTACGCATGGATTTGTCTGAAACAGTAAGTATCTTAGTAAGTTTATCTTAGTAGGTATATCTTAGCTGACCAACATTAATGGGAGCTTGTCGCCCCCACGTAACCATGGACAAACCGGATGGAGGAGTCATAACAGTAGAATATACTTTTTGCTGACCGGCTTAAGGGGGGATAGTCACCCTCACGGACTTCAGACTAAAAGGACTCATGGTGTGTCAAAACAGTAGGTTGTAAAATGCTTTGCTGACTGGCATCAAGGGGAAGTGGTTGACCTCTAGTAACCCATTTGGACCAAAAACCGGATGAAGGAGTCAAAATAGTAGAGTTTGCTACTTTTGCTGATTGACTTACGGGGCGTTCGTCTACCTCACGGAACTTCAAGACTACCTAGACTCATGGTGTGTCAAAACAGTAGGTTTTATACTTTGCTGACTGACATAAAGGGGAAGTGGTTGACCCCTAGTAACCCATGGACCAAACGGCGATCAATCCAGAGCTTGCAGGGGCTCAATTGAAGAGGTTGCATTGAGCTTCCTCGAAACCTTACCAGCGGTATACTGGAACTAAGGGAACCGGGGCCCCAGGGACTTGTCCCTGCCGGTGTCGGTGAGGAGCCTGTGGAGGCTGAAACTTAGGGGCTGTGGTTGTACACCCATTAGCGGGTACTTTCATTACAATACAGTTTGGATCTTAACACATGGTGTAGGATCCTTCTGTATGTGGTGTATCGGCGTGCTGTTGCGCTTACGACAGGGGTGCCGTTGCCCAAAAAGCGGCATGGATGATGATAGGTCCAATCTTGACCAAGGGTAAGCAGGAGCCCTGTCAGCTTTGAATTAAATTTGGTACCCGTATTCGGAAAAGCAGTACCCATACTTGATATGGACTATTGACTAGTACGTTTATGGGAGGTCTTGGTGCGAACATATCGTTACTCGTAGCTTAAGAAGCTCGTGGTGTTAAGATACACTTTGTCAGGCCACCACGTTAAACACTAGGAACCTTCTGAACTCTTTGCTGAATTCATTAAAATGAATGATGATGATGAAAACGATTGCATAATAAGCATTAAGTCTTTCCATACAAAAATGCAAGCGATAATTAAAAAAAGTGAGTTGAAATTAGCTTTCGATAATATGGCTAATGAAATTCGAATCAAAATGGAGGAATTCCAGGAGAAAGACAGTGGATGGGCTCTCGTTAGAATTACGCACTGTGAGTTAAATATAAACGATTTTAAACCATTGAGAGGAACAAGTTATATTCCACTACCAAAACAATTGGCCAATAAGCGTGCTTGCATTAATATTAAGAACCGCGACAGTTATTGTTTTAAATGGTGCATAATTTCCGCAATGTGTTCGATAGATCATAATTCAGAAAGAACTACATTATACCGAATTGATGACATTGCAGACAGCGTTATACATCTTCAAAATGGTATAGTGTTGAATTTTCGGGGATTCAAGTTTCCGCTACAGGTGCAAGATACTGACAAATTTGAGGAATTAAACGAAACAATCAGTGTTAACTTATTTGGATACGATGAAAAGTTAAGAAAAGTTATCGGTCCATATCATATCGCAAAGCAAGAAAAATCGCATCACATCAATCTGCTCCTGCTGCAATCCAACGAAGATTGTCATTATGTCTGGATTAAACATATTTCAAGGTATGTAATAGGGAATATTGTGTGTGTGTGTATGCGTGATTACATGAATTATTTTTCTTCTTCTTCTTTAAAGGTTGATTCGCTGTCAGCAAACGCTACTCAAAGGTTCTATCTATGTTTGCAATAAATGCCTGCAATATTTTATGTCGAGCGAGAAACTGCAACTGCATAAAAACAGCTGTAGCAGAGTAGTCACGAAAATGGTGGAACTGGAGAAAGCAACGCTGCAGTACAAAAGCTATGGACGACAACTCGAGGTACCTTTTGTCAGATTTTGAATGCCTTCTTCAAGACGTCGATACATGTGCACCCAATCCAACACTTTCATCAACGTCAACAATCCAAGAACATACCCCTTGTGCTTTCTCTTATTTCATCAAGTGTTCATTCGATTCAAAATTAGACAGGTTCAGATTATACAAAGGTCCAGATTCACCCAAAGAATTCGTTAATTCCATTGTAAATGATGTAAAATGGTTTTATATAAATCATATCAAGAACCCAAAGTCAAGGGATGCTCTATCGTCGGAAGAAGAAAAGGTTCAAAGGGAATCGATTTTCTGTCACATTTGTAAAAAAGAGCTTGACAATGATAGAGTCCGAGACCATTGTCACTTTACTGGAAAATATAGAGGTCCCGCTCATAACGAATGCAATTTATTGTATCGAGTACCGAAATTCTTTCCAATATTATTTCACAACCTCTCAGGCTATGATTGTCATTTGTTTGTGAAAGAATTAGATAGCATTGATGGGGAACTATCTATTATACCCATTAATAAGGAATTATACGTTTCATTATCTAAACGAATTAAAGTCGATTTGTTTGAAACGATTGAGCTTAGGTTCTTAGACTCAGCCAGATTCATGCAGAGTAGTTTGGATGCTCTAGTGAAAAACCTTTCTCCAGTAGATCTGAAAACCGTAAGATCAGTATATGAAGATGGAGAGAAATTTCAACTGCTTACAAGAAAGGGTGTATTTCCCTACGATTATATTAACTCGTGGGATCGATTGAATGAAGTTTGTTTACCACCTCGAGAAAGCTTTTACAACAAAATGACAAATAGCGAGTGCAATGAGATTGATTATGAACATGCTGAAAATGTATGGAAAGTTTTCAATTGCACAACGATTTGGGACTATTTGGAATTATATCTGAAGACAGATGTGCTGCTTCTGACAGACGTTTTCGAAAATTTCAGGAAAGTTTGTAAAAATATCTATGGACTTGACCCTTGCCAATACTATACAACTCCTGGGTTATCGTGGGATGCCATGCTCAAAATAACATCTGTTAAACTTGATCTTCTAACAGATATAAACATGCATCACTTCATGCAACGAGGAATCAGAGGTGGTATTACTCAATGCTCACATCGTCACTCAAAAGCTAACAACAAATACTTGGAAGATTATAAAGAAGAGGATCCTTCCAAGTATCTGATGTATGTAGACGCAAACAATCTATATGGTTGGGCAATGTCACAGCCACTTCCCCATGCTGAATTCCAGTGGGTTGAAAATATAGATGAGGTTGACATTCTCAATATTGCAAAAGACGCAGACATTGGATACATATTGGAAGTTGATTTGGAGTATCCATCAACAAAGCACGATGAGCATAACGATTTACCTTTCTGTGCAGAAAATAAAAAAGCGCCTGGTTCGAAAACTGCGAAATTGATCACTGACTTAACTAACAAACAAAATTATGTGATTCACTATAGAAATCTACAGCAATGCATTGCGAATGGTTTGAAATTGACCCGTGTCCATAGAGTTTTACAGTTTAAACAATCGACTTGGATGAAGCAGTACATAGACTTGAACACCCAATATCGCAAAGCCAGTAAAAATTTGTTTGAGAAAAACTTTTTCAAGCTTTTAAACAACGCAGTATATGGCAAAACGATGGAAAATGTGGATAAAAGGAAAGATGTGAAGATTGTGACGGATTGGGAAAGCCGAGGCAGACACTCAGGCGCACGAAGTCTTATATCCAAGCCAAATTTTCATAGTGCAGCCGTTTTTACCCCCAATATGGCAGCTATTCAAATGGATAGAGTATTCACATGTTACAACAAACCGACTTATCTTGGTTTCACCGTGCTTGATCTATCAAAATTGAAAATGTATGATTTTCATTATCGTTTCATGAAGCCCAAATATAACGAGAAAATTATTCTCAACTATATGGATACGGATTCATTTATTTACACTATTCAAACAAACGACTTTTACAGTGATATTTTACCGGATATAGACAATCACTTTGATACTTCTGAGTACGCCCAAGATAACATATATAATATTCCGCTGAAAAATGGAAAAGTGTTGGGTATGATGAAAGACGAAAATAATGGAAAAGTCATGAAGGAGTTTATAGGATTAAGAGCTAAAATGTATTCTTTAAGTATAGAAAATGGTGATACAATTAAAAAAGCAAAAGGTGTAAAGAAGCTTATTACGGATGGACTAAATTTAGATGATTATAGAGATTGCTTGTTTAGAAAAAAGATATTTAGAGGTAGTATGTACGTGTTTAGATCTAAGCTTCACAATTTATATACTGAATGTATAAATAAGGTTTCTTTAAGTTATTTAGATGATAAGCGATATATAAGGGAAGATGGGGTTAGCACATATGCATGGGGACATTATAATATTGTAATGGATGTAGAATAGGAAGATTGAAATAAATAAAATTGAATGAAGCAGAGAATGGAGATTTTGAAAATATTTGTTGTTGTTTCGAGTATCGGAATACCTTTTCTTCAAGGTAATCCCCTACTAGTGGTGACTCTTAGTGAGGATTTCGGCAAGATTTGCTTAGAAAAGAAATGAAAATAACTGGAATAATCGAAAGTAAAAATATTTATTACAGACATTTCAAATTAGAATTCGATGACGAAAATATCTTAACAGTACGATGCACATATGATAGCAACTATTCCGAACGTTCACTCAAAATCTCGTGCTTTGAATACCGTGAGTTTGAAGCAACAACAAGACCTCAATTATAGGTCAGATGTAGAATTTTTAGATTTAAAGAACATGAAGCAAACATATACCATGAGTATTACTTGAATCGTCAACCGCTTCACAACGATGGATACTAAAGACGATAATGATGATCTTCAGCGTTCTATTGAGGAATATAAACAATTTTTTGTTGATAGCAAGCAACTAATTTTAACGGAGCACTTTGATAAATTTGTCAACAATTACACGTTTTTGAAAGCCTACGCTGACATGCAACAAAAAGTCAACAAGTTTGGTAAACATTATGTGAACTGTCCTTGGGCTTATGATGATGCAGAATGCGGTCCCGATACTTGTGAATGTTACAGTGTTCATAGGAAATTGTGTGAAGTTAAAAGGCTTGTTCAATTTTATAAACGATTAACAAATAAATAAATTTTATTTTTCAATTATAACCACAATGTTTTATTTTGAATCTTAACACTAAAACAATGAATGAGTTATTCCATATCTTTAACATTTATCCAGGAATTATGTTCTTTTGAAAACCCCAACCACTTTACAAATGCTTTATTTCCCCTCCTTTTTAAAACTTTTTCCACAAGATTCGGACGGATTCTTAGCTTTTAGCAGTTCAAGTTCATAAAATCCTCCTTCGATTGGATTTCCTTCATAATCTTTCAAAAGATATGTGACGGGGTTGGTTATTTGAATTTGACGAATTTTAAAAATCTCCGTTGTCCAGTTTGGTGTATATCCTTTTTCAAATATATGCTTGTATTTACTAATTCGTACATAGTCACCCACTTTATATTTCGACTTTCCCATTACTTTAATATTGTTGTACACGGTGGACAGAAGTGACAGTTCATTTGAGCTATTTACAGCAGAAGGAGCCATTTTTATTGTTCGATGTTTTTTGTTATTATACTCCTTGGTCAAATCATCAACGAAACTAATCCACTTGTAATTTCCATTCATGCTAAACTCCTTCCACATCATGTTCTTCAGTGTACGATTGAATCGTTCAACAATTGACGCCTTAAGAGAGCTATACGTGGAATAGTGGTTTATTTGATATTGTTCCATAATGTTTTTGAAATGTTTGTTGTAGAATTCTTTTCCGTCGTCTGTTTGCAAGTTTTTAGGAATGCGCCCCTGTTGAAGTATGTGTTCAATTGCCTTGGCAACTTCTTTACCAGTCTTCGTTTTGATAGAAACCGTCCATGCATACTTAGAAAACGTGTCAATGATCGTAAGAAGGAAACGGAACCCTGTATTTTCGCTAGCATATGCTCCCATTTCAACTAAATCCGCTTGCCACAAATCATCCAAACCTTTTATAATAACACGCCGTCGCTTAAAATTTTTTCGAGCAGACGCGTGCAATTCGTTAATAACTTGTCGTTTGCTCATGATAAAAAAGACTAAGCTTGTTTACTTGTATTTTTTATTAATCTATATATGAAACGTTAATTCAAACAACAACAACATTTTTATTATTATCGCAGTGAATCTGAATTTGCTTGTCAACATATGCCTTTAGCTTCTCAACATACGTATCAACGTAAACTTTTGTTGTAGCATCATCATCATCTATGGGCGTGCCAAGATGCTTTAATCGTTTGAATTTAAGAATATAATCACTGTTCTCCGCTTTGTCGAATCCTACACCTGGAGCCCCCTGCGCACCTGGAGCCCCCTGCGGACCTGGAACCCCCTGCGGACCTGGAACCTCCTGCGGACCTGGAGCCCCCCTCGTTTGCCTCTACCTTCCTTTGAAAATCGACCAAATTTGTCAACACTCATTTTTTGAAACAGCTGATGATTTCTATCGTATTTATTCTATTATTTGCGCTTCTTTCAATTCTTCAATGATCGATATAATTTCGTTGTTATGATTATTGTGACCGGCTTGTTGCGATCCAATGAGTAACTGCAATCGACTCACTAATTCATTCGGATCATCCCAATATATGTAGTCTTTCTGTTTGTCGGATGTTTGCATTAAACTATAATCTTTGTGTTTAGGTGTTTGTCTTAGAGCTCTTCCTTCTTTGTTGATGTTATCTAACAGTTTCGAAATTATTTTTCTATATTTAAAGCTTCGGTTTCCATTTATTTGACTATTGCTGTCGTAAGAACGTCTGTAAGCATTAGTGTGCAGAACAATACTTTTATAGTCTGCTAAATCTTCATTGGTATATAATTTTTCATCTGGATACTTCATAAAAAGCAGTTCGTATAAACCTCGAGTTCCTATGTAGGATTTCTCATTTACAAGTATTTGATTGGCATTGATTACGAAATTCGAATTTCCTATTTTCCACTGCTCTCCATCATCATCATCATCCCTATATATTCCATAAACACTGTCAATTGCAGACGGTTGATTTACATAAATATCTAGATAATGCCTAGGAATCTCCGGAAATTGGTTTTGCTTCATGTACTCTTCAAAATATTCTCGTCCTTTCGCAGTGGCAACATATTTACGAACAACTTTTGTAGAAGAAGAGTTGGATGTTGTGGCGGCGAGATTTCGTTTCAAGTTTGGTGTAGGAGTTTTAAAACTGTCTTCTTCTTCTTCTTCTTGGTGACTATTTCCCTCATCTCGTATTGATGGAGGCTCTTTTTTAATTTCATTTCTTAAGTCTTTATTATTTTGCAACAACTTGGTTCTTTTAACTAATTCTTTGAGAGGGCGCGTGATTGGTTTAAATGTTTCCTCTAGCTGAATCATTGTTCCAGCTTTGTTAGCTTTCAGCTGTTGATACTTTTTCCTTATCGAATTGGTTGTTGCTACAATATCACTGAGTAGCTGCGTCTGTTGTTGCTTATCAGACATTGTTTTTTTTCATTTTTTTGTGAATACAACAGCAGCATTTCGTCGTCAAATTTCGAAAAGTATCTACAATATTTTGAAATATTCTTTCAATAGGTTCTAATTTGAGTTTGAAATGTTTTTTGCTGTACCTGAATCGATTTGTGTCTTTTTCGAATTGTTTGGTACAGTCTTCACTGTTGCTGCTGTACTGAAACCTTATTGAATTGTTATCAAACTGTATTGAACAGCTATCGAGCTGCATCAAGCTGGTAAACTGAACTGCTATTGAACTGCTTGGAACTGGTATTGAACTGCTTGGAACTGGTATTGAACTGCTTTGAACAGGTATTGAACTGCTTTGAACAGGTATTGAACTGCTTTGAACAGGTATTGAACTGGTAATGAACTGATTTGAACTGCTTCGATGTTTTTATAGTATTATGAATACATCAAACCCCTTTCGATATCGACCCTTGTCTAAGGGACTGTCTTTATCAATTACACAGAACCCATATTTATCGCTCCAACATTTTCCACAGATGTTTCTAAACTGATCGAAAGTCATGTCTGTGTTTACGTGATTATTGTAAATGTGTCTTAAATTCATATCATCCTGTTTGAATATAATCAAAAAATTTGCATTATCTCGAATAAGGTGTTTCGGTATTCTCGTATAAGTTTGACATAGATAAAAACTATCAATATTATGATGTCTTCCCATACAGAAATATAATCGAACGTTATCTTGTTTCTCGTTGGCAATATCATCGAAAAAATATCTGGTGGAATCACTGCACTATTGTTTGAAAATGTATAGAAGCCTAGTCCAGAAATAGGTTTTACAGCCTGCTTTAAATGTCTATATTTGGATTGATGTAATGATTTCGAGTAGATGTAGATGTTTTCAAATTTAACGCCATTGGGATGTTTCAACAGGGATATCATAACGTTAGTTTTACCACAGTTGGAGGGACCCACAATTATAGCTCGAATACTATTAGGCAATAAATTGCTATGTTTATTTGTAAAGGGTTCATTTGCAATGTCAACATTTTCCACCAATAACTTTTGGTGTTGTTGTATAAACCGCATCCTGATAACTAAACATCAAACATGTAAATGACTAGGTTTTAACGAAAGTTTTACAGTCGGCGATGAGTTGTTAAACAAGGTGTATCGCGATCAGTATAAAATGATTGATCATAAAAAGAAATGTACTAGTAGTTTACGAAAAGCCGTGAGCGGAAGAGGGTTCATTAATACTCTAATTAATAAACTACCGATTGAACTGCATTTGCCTGGCTATCAATATTGTGGACCTGGCACGAAGCTTCAAAAACGACTTGCCCGAGTAGACGCCGGAATAAATCCCCTTGACGAAGCGTGTAAAGAGCACGATATTGGTTATTCACAATTTAAAGAAACGAGCGATCGTCACAAACTAGATAAGATATTAACTGAAAAGGCGTGGCAACGCGTTAGATCAGCAGACGCAGGATTAGCCGAACGCACTAACGCGTTACTAGTAGCCAATATGATGAAAGCTAAAGTAAAATTAGGAATGGGATTGAAAGATAAACAGAAATTTGGAACAGTTATTTCTAAAGTCCGAAAAATCATTAAACAGAAGAAACCCAACAGTATGAAGGCGAGTATTAAGGTAGCCTTAGCTGCTGCAAAAAATATTACAAAAGGACGGAAAAAAGCTATCAAAACTCCAAGAATAATACCCATTCCTAAAGTTGGTGGAGTTTTGCCGTTCCTAATTCCTCTTTTCGCAGGATTATCTGCTATTGGTGCTTTATCAGGTGGAGCTGCGGGAATAGCTAAAGCTGTTGATGATGCTAATAATGCCAAAAATACATTAGAGGAAAAAAAGCGACATAACCAGAAAATGGAGCAGATAACATAAGGTCGAGGATTACATTTGAAGCCGTACAGAAAAGGCTTAGGATTGTATTTAAATCCTGTTCCAAAAAACTTTTAAAAACGCTACCCAAGAGAGCATTAAATGAAAATGATTTGAGAAAGTTTGCAAGATTCTTACCAACCTTCAGAGGAGTTTTTATGCGAAATAATTTACCAAAGGGATTTGCCATGCAAAACGAGTGTGGTATAGTAAATTTAGATAATATTCAAGGCTCTGGTACCCATTGGGTAGCGTACAACAAACAAAATCGTTATGTGGAATACTTTGATAGTTTTGGTAATTTACCTCCACCGATAGAATTACTTGATTATCTGGGATCTAATATAAAATACAACTACAATACATATCAAAGCTATGACTCATACAACTGTGGACATTTATGTTTAAGATTTTTATACAAACGTTTGTAAATTGTCTAGTGCATTCATATAAATAAATACTTTACTAAAAAACCCAATCATTGTGTTATATACTGCCATGGCACTAACATTAAATCTCAGTGGAAACACATCCATTCTTACAACCGAGTATTTTCCACCTATCGAATTACAAGATGACTATGTGTGCGGACTTGTTGATTTTCAAACATATAATTCTATACCTAACATGGATGAAAACAATAATTTATTACACATTGGAAAGCACGTTATAGAAATACCCGTTGGATCATACGAAATCGATGATATTGCAAATTATCTATATAAACAGTTGGCGAAGATCAATGAAAAAATAAATTTTTTCAATACGTGCCAATAATAACACTCTCAAAAGTGAATTCAAGTCAACTGCTCCTATTTACTTCAACAAAGAGAGATTCATTGGTCAATTGCTAGGATTTGCTAAACGAGAATTAAAAGTCAATGTCAAACACTCTTCTGATCTACCTGTAAGCATAAGTAAAGTGAACGTAATACGGATTGATTGCAACATAATTGGAAATTCTTATATTAATAATATTCCCTCGCATACAATCCACGAATTCTCACCTGAGGTAGGACCAGGCTATAAAATAGTCGACACTGAAAAATTATGTATCACTTAGTGAAAATGAAAGTAAAATGCTTTATAATGCCGGTTGGTCGCCAGATGAATCTATCATGCCATCAAGTGGCTACTTTAACTTTTCTGTTCCGCTAAGAAAATTTTTGGGATTTGCCGAAGACTACAAGAAGATTATCGTAAATGCTAAACATGAGCTAATTCTCATTAGATCTAGAAGCGATGAAAATGCATTTCTTTCGCCCAGTGATGATGTATACATAAAATTTTTTAAACTGCAATGGAAGGTGCCACACGTTACCCCAGATGGTTCTGAAAAATTGTCAATGTTGAAATATATTGAATCAGGACAACCAATTCAAGTAAGTTTTCGAAATTGGGAACTGTACGAATATCCGGTTTTACCATCAACGACAGATCATGTATGGAATGTGAAAACTTCAAGCCAACTCGAAAAACCACGATATATTATTTTAGCGTTACAGACAAATCGAAGAAATCTCAAAAGTGAAGATGTCAGCAAATTTGATCACTGTGATTTAACCAATGTCAAAATACATTTAAACTCCGAATCGTATCCTTACGATGACGTTAATATAAAATTTACACGTGACCGATTCGCTCTGCTTTATGATATGTACTGCAACTTTCAACAATCTTATTACGGGGTGCAAGCACAACCATTACTCTCACGAAACGAATATAAGAATTCAGCACCAATTATAGTAATCGATTGTTCACGTCAAATCGGGAGAGCTAAGCAAGCGCTTGATCGTTTGATCCAAAAAAACGAAATAATATTATCAATTCGAATAAAATGAATGAAGCAATGGAAAAAGACGGAAAATCAAAGAGAAGTTTTCGTATAGGTAGTGGTTCCATGCAGACTTCTGATGTGGTAGATACTGGAAATGATCTAACTGAAAATAGTTTCAATATGTTCAATTGAATAAAAATAATTTATCTTTCTATTTAAATAGTTTTTTTTATTTGTTGCTTTCGTGGAGTTGAGCTACAACAACAGTAAGGACCACAAAGAATTGAAGTTTAACGAAATCGACATACATGCAGTTTTATTTCATACTGTATTCTGATGAAATTTATAAAAGAAATTATATGTTGTATTGAATATTAAAAAAATATAAATTAAAATTGTTGGTTATTTTTTCGGTGCTTTCAGGTTAGATATTCTGCTACACGATTATGAAGAATCAAGAAGTAAGCTGATGTTAAAGTTAATATATCGAAACCTGATGTGAACTGGAACGAATTTTAAAGATTCATGTTATAATTTTCTCGTATGATAAAGTTTTTAAAAAAAATACGTTTTGCAGCGCACAACCTACACTATGGAAAGTACATCATGACATCGGAGGAAATATTGCATAAGTAATTTAAGATTAGGACTGGCGTGATTCTCCAAGTTGAATATCATGGCAATATTTCCCAACAAACCAACAGGCACAATTCTTTTTCTCTATTCCTTTAACGTATATTGTCACATTTTTTGTGTTTTAAAGTACATAAGTATTGTTTCACTTCCCAAATCGTCATTAGACCACTTTCCCAATTCAATCCGTGAAGATGTTCGCATCAGCAATGCGGTTTACATTGCAGCTCTCTTGAAAGTGTTGAAAAGCTGAATAGAGGTTTTAGTATAAAATATCGATGAAATTTTTGGTTAGCATGTACGACAGCTCTTTGATGATAGAAGCATTGTTGGGTCCTCTAAACCCTTGCGTGTCGATAACGAAAATCATCGTCATGATGATAACATTGTGTACTGTGTATTTGCCGCAGAATATTTACATAGTAATCAATTATCATATATATTTTTTATGATTTTTATACTTGTTTTTGAACTGAAGAAGTGAGAGGATTGTACTCTAACACATCATAATGAAGAAGTAAACAGTAGGCTGTTATTTTGGCAGGTACATCTACAGATGTTTTAATATGTACCTTTATGTTAACTGAGCCAAATTTTTTGGATTCATTTTGACGTGAACAATCAATTACTATTATAGGCGTTGATCTTTTATATTCGCTTCGTGAGAGTAGTGGCTGTGGATGTATACCGTAATAAGATTAAATTGCAGAACGTATCATAGAGAACAGCAAATCGATCACGCACAAATATACATTATTCACAATAATCTTTTTGTAGCCTTCGGCAAATCCCAAATTTTTTTATTGGACACCTAAAGTTAAAGTAACCACTTGATAGTGAGATAGGTTCGTCTGGCGACCAACCAGCATTATAAAGCATTTTACGTTCGTTTCCATTTCGTGATACATAATTTTTAATGGAGATGTTATTCGAACATTTTTGTATCGATCGATTTCTACTCCATTCAGTTAATATCCAATTTTACATTTTAATGCGATGCTATTATTTGTCAGTTTAACTGTTGTTGATATTGTTCCATCTGCCTTAGTTAAGGCACCTTCAATGTAGATGAAACTCTGCATTGGTATAATACACAAATCCTGTTGCTGCGGGGGTGTTCTGATTTCATCACTGAAGTTGTATGATAACAAAAATGGATAGTAACTATGATATTCAATTTTTGATATACTATTTGTTACGTTCGTCACGCCAAGTGGTCGATCCAAAACCTATACGGACACAATATGGGACTGCCTTGTTCTGGAAAACCCCAAACCATCGTGCGGGCAAACGCTTTCTTTCTGAAAATTGATAATGCTACTTCACACAATCAAGGCAATTAATGAATTAAATTGTTATTAATTAATTATATTGTAGGGAGTAAGTTAATGTAGGCTAGAGCTTGAATTGTATGAATTTAGAGGAGATGTAGGATGTAAGGATATTAGATAAGATAACTAAGTAGGTAGTAGGTTCGTTATGGAGAGTGTTCCTGACAACGTCACAGACTCTGCAGATAAGTTGCCAGCAATGACGGCCACAAACACCGATCACCCAATCACTGCAACAGATCCAAACACATGCTCGGGCCGGTCTACAATGCGCCCAATGGAGGCCCCTATGCGCCAGTGATACCCAAAACCATTGGTACTGGCAATTCACCATGGTTGACGAGGGCCACGAGTATTCCACCAGCACTCCAAGCACGTCATTCATGCAACAGCTGACTTGCTTCGAAAAAAACCCCTAACCTAAACCCCTGTCCCTAAGCTTTTGAAAGCTGCGATTAGGTCAGCTACCCAGCTGAGTGGGCATTGACCACCGGACGCGGTAAAAACGGGACTGGGAGATCCCATATATAGGACCGAGGTACAGCTGACGCTTCTTTTCGGTGCGGAGCTTGAGCGTGGGAAGCAAGTACGAGGTTTACCGGTGGTAACGACGAAAAAATTCGGTTTGGAATTGGACGGCAGCTCGAGGGTGGAAATCGCGGATGGTTGCCTGTCTTGGGATCGTTTCTGGACTTACTGGAGGCACATAAAGAGGAGGACGGCGGACAACAAGCGGCAGAGATAGGCTTAAGAAGAAGAAACAAATTGTAAGTAAAATTAAGTATGTATAGGGATAGTTAGGTTTTTTTTTAAAGAAAATAAATAGTGTATTAAGGAAAAACAGAGTGTTAATTGTGTGAAGTGGCAAAGTGAACGTCGCGTCAGCTCTTGCTACGATAGGAAATTTCCGATCGGTGGTTTGGTCGTCGTGGATCCTATTCCCGTTTCATGATTTGCGGACAGGGCAGTCCCGGCGCAGAAACGGGTGGCGCCCTTTTTTAAAATATATTCTCCCAAACCCCTCTTCGCGGGTGAAGCCGGGTTGGATTGCCTAAACCGTGGCCAGAATCGGCCACGGTCTTTTTCGTGATTTTTGTGTTTAAACTGATTGTGTCTATATATTTGGGCAGGTATTTATCGTGGTTATACAGAAGCATTTTGCGGCTTCGAATGAAATCTGATAGTTGTTGTTTCTTCCTTAAAGTTTATTATATTTCCGACTTGGGCAATCAACTTGAGAGTTAGCGTTTTACGTTTACCGGTAAATAAATGAAACCTCCACTACTTTATATTCTGCTCCTACTTAAGGCTCGAATTCGTGGTTTGCGTGTGAAGGAATATTATTAATAACAGAATATCCAATTACACTACATTCAATACGTATTAAGTTCACTTTGCCTATGCTTACAGGTAAACCAGAAGTATGTTTCATGGTGATTTCCAAATCTCGTTTAGCGAATCCTAGCAATTGGCCAATGGATCGCACTTTACTGAAGTAAATAGGAGCAGTTGACTTTATTTCACCTTCGAGGGTATTAGTATGAGGTCGTATTGAAAAATTTATTTGATTATTGATCCTCGTCAGCTCTTTATGTGAATAGTTGGCAATATCATCAATCTCATACGATCCAATGGGTACTTTTATAACGTGCTCTCCAATGTGTAATAAATTATTTTTTCAATCCCCGTTAGGCATAGAACTGTGCATACAAGTTAAACTAATCACATCTTAGAGTGATAATTTTTTTTATTTAAAATGCTTATAATGGTTAACAAACGACTAACTCGAGAAAATAACAATACGTTGCATAAATACTAAAATAGTTGCTGTTGGTGCAATTCTATCATTTCACTTAAAATGGACAAATTGCATATCGATGAATTTGCTATTGGATAAAATTGGGGTTGCGCGTGTCCTTTTTCCGGCGCATGTTGTTTTGTCGACTTGCAGGTTGTTGGTCGGTAACTCCTTCCACCTTAAGTACGGATGTCCTCATTTGTTTTCAGAAAAAGAGGATATCGTAGAGTTGCCGTGACATTGGTGCAGCTATTGTGATCTGATGATGGTTAGTTGGAGCCTCTTGATCTGATCTCAATGTTCCTTGGCCTTGAAGTTCGGTGGATGTTTCTGCAGTCTGATGCCGCGTGACCTTAGTAGTATCGCTATTATCAGAACTCCGAATAGGAGCACAGTGAGGCTATATCTTGATAGCTTCTCGATGATGCTGTCCTTTTTGAGTAGTTCGATGGTCCTGGTGTTATTAAGATGGAGCTCATGCATCCTTTATAATGAAAGGATTTCTCTATACTGGTTTTCCTTGGGTGTAGGTTCAAGGATTGCCGGTAATGCTGTCAGGCTAGATATTTCATTGGCTGTAAAGACACGTTCGTTAGCTTTGATAGTTGCAATTTTAAACATAATGAAAAATGTTCCATTTAGTTTTTTTGGGATGTTGTCGATTTCTACGATTCCTTGGAATTCGTTGAGTATTAACACGCTTGTAGTGACTTTTTCTAGCGTAGGTAATTGGTGGCCATTTACTTTGCTACAAGTAGACTCGGAACTGTTGAGGATTTTGGGAATGCATGTTGTTTTACTTATTTCTAACAAATTAGTTTGATAAGATAAAGATAAGCTTAGATAATTATTACCATCTTTAATAACGTTAAATATTTGGCCAGATTTTCGCAAAATGGTATTGTGAGGAATTTCGATTACAACATTTTTCTTCTTAACGGGTTTAAGAATGATTTGTTCAGATATTTCTGGTGTTGTAACAGGAATGTTTACAGTGAAAGATGGTTTGTTATGACTTTAACATTAGAAAATTCCAAGTCTTCTTCTGTCGTTGAATAAGGCAAATTTTCTTTATTGAGAATGTTGGTAACTAGTTTTATTTCATTTTTTGATAATTGTACTGTATTAACGATATGTATTATTGATTAATTTACGGCATAATCTATATTTGTCAATTCCTCTTTAATTAGCCTAAGTTTATATTGTAAACCGGATACATATTCTGCTTTATATTTCTCAATATTTTGTACAAAATTTATGAGCTTATTTGTTGCTAAAGTTATATTATTCAGACGATCATTGACCGATTTGTTGATGATCACCTGTCTCTTGTTGTTGCTCAATACGTTGTTCATTTTTTTTATCGTTATGTAGTCTTCCTGGTCTGGATTCCCAGCAATCAATTTCCACGTTGTACCAATGAAATTTAGAGAGCGTTTATTAATTCTGGGTTTTAAGTTTTCTAACAAATCCTGTGGTGTTGTAGTTCGTGCAGGAGATATGGTTGTAATGGATTGTCATGTGGGATATCGTCCTGGATAATGTTAGTCAGTTCCAAAGTTGCCTGTTCGTATTTGCCTAGATTGAAGTCATGTATAAAGCGCCAAATAGACGATGTGATCATTGTACAATCATCGCATGGTTTTGACAATTGCATGTGATGACTGCATCGAGTGTGTCTGTCAATTTGCGTGTTGAACCAATATTGTATGATCGCAAGGGCCAGACCGAAAACTTGAGATAGTATGGAATGGATTGGATGAAAATCGTACGGTGTATTTTCTCGGAAGCGATGGTTCTACAACATTAGTTTGAGTTTGGTTTGATTAACGAACCGACGAATTTTCAACCATGGTGTCAGTGAAAAGCAAAGAATTCTGGATAGAATTTATTGAAAACATAGAGACTATCCGTGCTTATGGAATATTAAAGTGAAAGAATATACCAACAAATACCTTCGCGAGGAAGTACTGAGCAGTTTAAGTGAAAAGTGCAAGGAAATAGATCCTTTAGCGGATAAAACGTATGTTTGCAAGCGAATAGAGAATTTACGGAACACGTTTAGCAGGGAGTTTAAAAAAGTCCTAAACTCCAAAAAAAAACGGGCAGTTCTCCTGAAAATGTGTACAAGTCGACATTGTGGTATTATTCATACTTGCTGCTCATGGAAGATGGAGAAACAGAAACATTATTTTACGACGATTCTAATGCTGAAGAAGATACGTTTTCTGAAGTAAGTACTACATAGTTAAATATGCTTGGTTTTTGATTTTATCTATAAAAATATCCACAAGAATTAATTACACCACCAACAGAAAACAATATTAGCTCCAACACTTCTCGCCCGTCATCTGTGATGTCTAGTTCACCGTCTCTAAGGAGAAGAACTGTGCAGCAACGACAAAAATTGTTTTGAGAAGCTGCATCTGCTTTCATGTTGAAAGATCGAAAAGAAGAAGACGAGTGCGATATTCTTGGTAAAAGAATTGCTGCACATTTTAGGAGCATAGAATTGAATCAACGCTTGTTGGCAGAAAAAATTGTGCTAGACGTCCTTATTTCTGGAAGAATGCAACAGCTAAACATCAATTCCACTTTTGTGGTAAGCACTGCAAGTCAACCATGCTCTTCAAATGTGACGCATATACAAACGTTTGTAATGGATGCTTCACAGCAGACAAATATTGAGCCAGCGGCTGCTGAATTCGCTTCTAGTTTGACACATTTGTCAAAATATTTGGCGTTTAATAGAAATGTTTAACTTTGTGAAATGCTCTTATTTAGTTTTCTTCAAAAATGCATGTGTACTTAGCTCTTCGTTTTAATGAATTAATGTTGTAAACGAATAAATTTATTTTTATTACTTTCTAATTAAACCGCACATTTTTTCTTGAAACGATACTCTTCCTTCATTATTGTAATATTCTTTTAATTTGGTTCGTATTTCCTTAGCCGACACTGACGGTCGTCCTGGATTGTTTCTTTCAAGTGGTGAAAATGTCGGGGAATCATGCCAGTCTCCTAATGTTATATTTCCATTTTCAGTATCTTCTCGATCTACGCATTTTTGAGTTATGTAGTTTGTCGACTGCGATCTTAAAATATTATGCAGTGCACAGCAAGCCAAAATGACTGAATCTATAGTTTGCAGTTTCATTTTCATCGGCTTTTGGAAAACTTTAAATCTACTGCTTAAAATTCCAAAAGCGTTTTCAACTATTCGTCGAGCCCTACTTAGTCGATAATTAAATATTCTTTCCTCTTTTGAAGTTGCTGCATGTGCATATGGCTTTCAAACATTTTCTGAGAGAGAAAACGCTTCATCGCCAATAAACGCATATGGACATGTGAAATCGCTATGCTGTAATTCCGCAGCCGATGCCAATTTTAGAGTTTGTCTTTCCAATTTGTCATGAAAATCGGTTTTCCGTAACATACCCCCATTGGATATTCTTCCATTCGTACCTTCATGAATATATATGAATTCATAGTTGGAATTTGCAACGGCAAATAAAACGACACTGAAGGTTCCTTTATAGTTGTAAAAGAATGATCCACTATTTGGTGGCTTCTCTATGAGAACATGCTAATCATCGATGGCTCCAAGGCAATGCTCAAAATTCCAACGTTGAAGAAACTCTTCAGCTATGGTTTTCCATTCCTCCTCAGCCGATGGGAACTTTAAATTAAGAAATTAAAAGTATTTACTGGTATATTTCTTTATTTCATTCATTTTTCATAAAATCCGTTTTTAGTGCTTTAAAAATCGCGTTACAAGTTTCTGGAACTATTTGACCGATTGAGCTTGAGCAGATATTCTGCTATTATATCTAAGATCACAATAATCTATACCTGTAGCCAGAAATCTTAAAGTTACTATTAGTCGCTGCTCGGCTGATATTGAAGTCCTCATCAGCGTGTCCTGTTTGCTGATGCTCGGTTCTATCAGCTGCAGAATGTAATTGAACTGCTCCGAGTTCATTCGTAAATCATGCCTATAATCTACCGGTTCCGTAATCTTTAGTTGTCTCACAAAATACACGTCTGAATGTAGCGTTCTTTCAGAAAGCCATTTTTTCACCCACAATCTTTTCTGCTTTTTCGCTTCAGTAGAACTTAATGTTAGACCACCACATATTACAGCAAGCGTTTTCCGTTCGTGGTCACACATAGTTCTACGCAGTTCAAATGACAATGAGTAAATGTAACCAAATCGGTTTTGCGGAAAAATCGCATGAAAATTGTATAGTGTGGGCACCACCTTCAAATATTGGACTGATGTTGATACAATCTAGATGATTTCGCCAAATTGTCGATGACTGTGAGTACACGGTGTTTGTCAGTTGAGAAGATATCAATATGGACAGTGTGACCTGGATAGTTGCGTAAAGGTGTTGGTTTCAGATGTGGATGATTTGAATGTCGATCGTACTTGCTTTCCATGTAAGTGGTACATCGACTGACGAGAGTTTTGATTTTGGACGACATTCTGGGAAAATAGAAGTTTTCGAGCAGTTGAAGTCTATTTTCTTCCGCATTGCGATGAGCTCTCTGATGTGTTTGCAAGATTCTTTCTTCTTACTCCGTTTCGCTCGTAATATCTTCTACAATTTTTCAAGTGAACCGGATTTTAATATTTCTAAAGTGACAGGGATATATCTCCTGAATCCTGCCCAATATTTCCTCTTCTGTAGAAATACCATTGATAGTATTTGGATTAAGGAATCTTTTGAAGATTTTGATAATATATTTTTTCGTATAGCTGTGTTTGATAAAAATATGTCTCGTATAGTTGTTAAAAGGGTTGTCCTATCTTGAGGATTAGTTAGTTTCGGAATACGTTAAATGGAACTTCTACGGTCGGTATCAGGAGGTGTGATGAACTTTCATCACTGTGTTCGGTAGAAATCATGGAGTGGCTAACTGTTGATTGAGGTGGTTTCGAGAAAGCGTCTGCGACAACATTAGTCCTACCAGGTTCATACTGCAGCTCATAGTTGTATTCCTCTAGGATAGATTTCCACCTTTTCAGTTTAGTTTTATTATTTTTGTTAGAAAGGGCGTAAGTGAGAGGATGGTGATTGGTGAATATTTTGACCTTACGAGAGCCATAGAGAAAATTTCTTAAGGAATTTAATGCCCAGATTATGGCGAGCATTTCATTTTCGTTTGTAGCAGAGTTTTCTTCTGTGCTACTCAATGTCCGAGAGAGAAATGTTGTTGGTCTACTATCTTGTGGTAAGACTGCACCAATGGCATAGTTTGAAGCATCTGTCGTGAGTTCGAGCGACTTATCGAAATTTGGATGTTTAAGGATGATTACATCTGAGACAAGCAATCTTTTGATTTTGTTAAATGCTTCGATAGCTGTATCATCAAGATGAATAGTTTTGTTCTTTGAAATATTTTTGGATACCCGTCCATCATTTCCTCTTAAAAGCGATGTCCGGGGTTTCACTAAACTAGCGTAGTCTTTAATAAATCTACGATAATACCCTGACATACCGAGGAATGGTCGCAGTTTCTTGAGAGTTCTTGGAGAAGCCATCTCGACAATCGCCTGGACCTTTTTTTGGATTGGTCTTGATACCATGCTTTCCAATGACGTAGCCGAGAAACTTTACTTCTTCGCGAAGAAATTCGCATTTGTTCAATTAAATCTTCATATTGGCATTTTCGAGAGTTTTAAAAACTGTCATCAGATTTTGGAAATGTTTATCTCCGTTTTTCCCGAAAATCACAATATCATCTATATGTAAACGTTTGCCGATATGTTCTCTCAAGATGTCACCGAGTGCTCTTTGGAATATGGAGGGGCATTTTTGAGCCCAAAAGGGAGTCTTGTGAACTCAAATTTACTATTATTTATGGAGAACGCAGGTTTTCAAAGTCCGATTCTTTAAGAGGGATCTGATGAAACCCACTTTTGAGGTCTACTATGGTAAAGCATTCGTTTCAGGTATAGGGTATCTGGCCGATACAGTAAACGAATTGAGTTTTCGATAATCAATTACCATTCTGTACCTTTTTTACGTGACGCATCCGACTTTTTCGGTACGACCCTTACATGAGAATTGTAATGGGACCGAGACGGTCGAATGATTCCGTCGTCGAGTAGTTGTTTTATTTGTTTTCCTACTTTATCTTTCAAAGACACAGGATTCGGATAGGATTTAGAGTAGATGGGGTCCTTTGTTAGGGTTCTTATCTCTTCTTTCACAGTCGTTGTATAGGTAAGACGTTTGTCTGGATCGGAAAATAGGTTAGGACAACTGTAAATGATTTTTTTGAGTCTGTTCGACTGATTCTGATTTAGATGCAATATTCTCAAACTAATATTGTTCACATCCTCTGAAATGTGTTGTATAAGTGGAATCATGATATTTGGGTAAATACAGATGAAGTAATTGTTAGTGTGCATGACGGCTTGGATTTGTTTTAAAGTGTCACGACTGAGGATAAGTTGTCGTTTGTATCTATATAGTTTGTCAAAGACATGTCGTGTCTTTGTCTTGAATAGCTTTTTCGTAGTTATCTTGATTTTCTGCTATTGACTCGGCTTGAGTGTGAAAAGTTCTTTGAAATTTGTTTGAGCGATACATTTGCTGAGAAAGTTCGCGTTTATGTAACCATCTGTGTTTTTGCGGTCTATTTTGGTAATTAATAGCCCTGGAGTCGATTGATCGATCCACGTTCATTGGTTCCGCTCTAGGCTGAGGTTTGGGAGGTATTGGTAAGGGGTAGTTACCCTGTGGTTGCGAGTTATTGAATTGTTGCTGGTGATTTTTAAATTGCTGTCGCGTGGGTCCTTGCTCATAAGGTCAAGAATAAATGCTTTCGAAGCCGGAACTGGAGGAACGCGGTTTTGGAACAAACTGCGCCTTTGAGAAACAGGTGGTGGTTTATTGTTCTGTGCTCTGCGGATGTTAGTTTGGCAATTATTTGCGTAGTGGAAACGATAGTCTACGTTCTTTAACTTCAGACAAAGGGAAAGTGCTTGAGGAAGATCAACTGGTTCCCTCATGCTTAAAAGCTTAGGATGTTCTCCTTTAAGTCCCCGTACAAAGGTGTCCAGATCCTTGTCGCGGTAGGCTTGTGTCATTGCATTTAATGTTTCTTGACTCATTCCCATTGAAGACAATTTATTTAGGATTAATGATAAGTGGTAGTAGGCGGCTTGATAGAATTCTGGAATTGAATCTGTGCCTTGAACCAGCGTTATTATTTGATATTCGAAGGTGCCTTAATTCTTCTTATCGGCAAAGTGCAGAGTTAAGCACGTGGATATCTTTTTCCAACTCAAGGGCGTGTTGTAAGACACCAATGCTATGTCAGCTTGTCCTACGATTTTATTACGCATGACTGACAAGATACCGTAATATTTAGCCGTTCCCCTCAGATGGTCATGGATGGCGAGTATCCTTTCGACACTCTTACTCCATGATGAGAATTCTCCTGGCTGCCCAAAAAAATCTCTCTCCAAAGACTCTTAACAACATCTGGAATGCGATCCATCTCGTTCAGATTTCGATCGTTCCCGGGGCTAATGGGTTGATCGATGTCGTTATTAATTTCAGAGGCCGCATTCATAAAATAGATAAAAAATTGTCTGCCTTGAGTTTTCAGAGTTTCGGACACAAGTCGAGTCGCTAAGTTCATTAATTCACTTTGATTTATGTCGCGTGCGTTTTCGTTTGAGTGACCATTAGGACTGGGGAAATTTGGAGCTATATTTGGTCGGTCGGGAATATTGTTAGCGTTTAGGACCACGGGTCTTATTAGATTGAGTAATATGTAGTTCGTACGACGGTGTACTTTAATGAAAATCAGCTCTTTTAAATCAAGACTGTTATTATTGATGTTTCCTTACGAGCTAACAAAACCGAACTGAACCATATGTAGTATAATTGCTTAAAATGAAAACTTGTTTTTAAAATATTCAATTATACGAGTGTACAAAATCTCAATTAGAAAACGACAATATCTTAATTGGAAAACGTTCCCCTATAATTTATTGTTTTCAAAACAATTGTATGCATCTTAGGTTCCAATCATCTTGGGTTCCAGTCATCTTGCGTTGCAAAGAGTGCATTGTTTATTTACAGAAATAATTGGATTGTACCGAGTTCCATCTTGTAGGAATCTTTAAACTATTTAAAGTATCGATAAGAAAAAAGTATCGAGTATGTAACATAGAACTAAAAGATTGATTCTGCGTGAGAAAGGGGTTTAGAAGGATGAGGTGCGATGACTCCTCCCTCCTTAAGATTTGGCTCCAGACGAATGACATTTTGAACCGAAAATGTTCGAATTTTTTTTTGTATTTGAAGTATACTACGATTAATAAAAATATTATGAAAAGATGATAATATCCGTAGAAATGATGAACCAACTACTTTTCATGTATTCGTATTTGATTTTGATCTCTTTAAAGTTTTCTAGGCTTTTTACATAAGTATTATGTAATAAAATTTGATTTTACTTTACAAAACTATTTTTTTTTTATTATAACATATTTTAAAATAACATATTCTTTGAAAAGTTACGAATTTGCCAAACAATCAATAATACCATATCTTGCTGCGTCAGTGAAACTCTTATATCAATGTTGCATTGATTAATTTCTTTTGTGCTTAAAATACTTCTACTTAAAATTCTTAATTTACTAACAATTACAATATCTTGGATTTTCGAAAGGTTATTCAAAATTGATTCGATGTTTTGTTTAATTTCTTCTTTTAATTTATACTCCATAACATATCAATCTCATTGGTGAACTCAATAATTTTGTCTACAATAACTCTCTGTTGGTAATAAGTGTGATCAGTAAGTTTTTGCAGATCCTCATTGATATATTTGTTAATTTTAATTTGCTTGTTAAGATCGTCTACAATTTTTGAAATATCGTTTTCAAGTTTACTGAAATGTTTATTGATTTCTTATCTAGCATCGCTATCTATAGTTCCTCGTATTCATCTCAAAAATTTACGTGTAAATTAATCAGTCTTCGCTTACTGCGATGTGGCTGAAGAGTATGTAATTTATCGATTATTTGTGTTTGAGTAATTAACGTAACGTTAAACGAGTAACGTTATTTATAAAAGATGTATTCTCCAAACTAAAATGAACTGATTCCGGTGCTTCATGTAAAAGTGTAAGGTTTACAATGTGAATGAAATTAGCAACGTTTTTCACAATTGGTATTGAACTGGTGCGAATAAGAATGAAGCCGTTTCCTTGCTCAACTTCGTCGATATCTATGTATTGCGTTTGTGCACCTGAGATGGCGAGACATATGGTAAGCATGATGATTCTTGAAAAGAGAGCGTATTAGGTTGGTATTTTTTCACTCTCATGAAAAGTTTTTTATGGATTGGTCTTTTAAGTTTGGGTTTGGATCTAAAATGGGCTTTAAGTTTTTTAGCCCTATGAATATGTTTTACATAGTATGGGTTAATTTTTGCCTCTTCTCTATGCCTATTGTGGTATGTGAGACGTTTCTCTTGCACTTTCTCAATTTTAATCCGAATTTCGTCAAATTTTTCAGCACTGATTGCATCATCGAGAATGTCTATTGGTTTTTCTCCCGTGGTAGAATGATGTGTACGGTTGTAGTATTTTACAGCTTCCTGCACACAAACGAAGTTATCAGGCCTAGTTTGTTTTTCAGCAGACATTTTACGAATGTGTTCATTAAGGGTTCCGTGAAATCTTTCTTTATCTGAATTTCCGGTTTTTAACCCAGGAGTAGTAAAATGCAAATTAACGTTTTCTTTGCCTAGGAAGTTTTTCAAAATTAGCGTAATCGCTGTTTCATTATCAGTTAGAATTTTTTTTGGAGCAAAGCTTGAACCGAAGTATGTATTCAATGCGGTTTTTATATCTCGCCAATTTCTACTTTTAATAGGAATAGCTTGTGCAAATTTTGAAAATTTATCTATTTATGTTAAAAACATTGTGTTTTTGTCCTTAAACCATATGTCCATATGTTTTATTTCGTGAGGTCTATTAGGAATTTCACTTTTGTAGAAGGGTGGACTATACGGTTTTCTTTCGTACTTTGCTATGTTGCATGTATTGCAGTTGTTGATAGTTTTTGTGACACACATTTTTAAATTTGTAAAGTAGTATTTACATTTAAGTTCTCAAGCAACAATAACAAGAACAAAAACCATCAATAAATAAATTCAGCAAAAACAGTTTTACATTGTATATAGTGCTTCAAACGACTTCAACAACAAAGGCAATTTCTTTTATCTAGACGTTTTATTTGTATAAATATTCAGCACGTCGATTTTTTTGTTGAGCAAACAAGTCAATCACCCTTTCATTCATTTAGGGTATTTCTTTAATGAATTTATTACAAACAGAGAGTACTGCAAGCGGAGACGAACAAAGGTTATTATCTTCAAAAAAAAAACTGTAAAGCTGAACAATGGAAGATATATTTTGAAATATTTCGTTCGAATAGCGTAATATTCATATTAATTATATTTTCTACCGAATTCATATTTTCAAAATACCGAAAAAAAATTAATAAAATTGGAATTCAAGCTTCTAGCAAGTTTAAACACATGCAAGGAAAATCTTGTTAATTATTTATTTAATCAAACTCATAAATACCATAACCTGAAGAACTCTTTTCTGAAACAAACTTTAACCACTACAAAACTTTAAAAAAATACTTAACACTACGAAGGCACACTAAGAACTAATACCATGCACTACACTGTAAAAAAATGTTGCTCATGCCTACTCAAAAATATTATCCAGACCATGTCAAGACTAAACGTTATCGAAGCACTGAACGGGCTGCATATGATTAGCCCGTCCGCCCAGTATACACATGTATTTCAAACACGCACACTCCCGCCGCTTCAGCATAGAATTAACGCAGCCATTCAAATCAAAATTCTCTTAATGGGGGCTTATTTCATTTAGCCCTTCCTCATAGTAAAGGCGAAAAATTGTCAAAGAGAAAATAAGTTTGAATTTTACTCTTAGCTTTTACTCGGTGCAGGCACAACGAAGCGAGTCGAAGAGAAAAACAAATTGTACTACAGTGCGCGACAAGAAGATTATGTGAAAGTAAACTACAGCATGGGCGAAAAAAAATGCTACATTATATTTTGAAATGAAATGAAATTATGAAAACTATATTGAAATCTTTAATGATATTTTATTACATTTTCACTAATATAGGCTCATCAATAAGTGGTGAGGCTGAGCCCCACTAGCCCCAAAGGTAGGGCCGCCACTGATACTTCGTCTATGCCTCTATGATTGTTTCTAACAATTTTTTTTTAAATTTCTTCCTGAATTTGACTTATATTTTCATAATCGTATAGCACGTATGGGCACTTGACTATTCTTATTCTAGAATGTGGATTAATCCATGTCAAGTATTCGTTTTGAAATGTGTTAAAAATTGTAATATCTGGTATGTAAACTCCAATGGTTCCTTTTTCAGGCATGTGTATTTAATGAATTTTTCATCTGGATTTTTACTAATAAATACTAATCGGTCTCTTCCAAAAATTTATACTTTTTCGTAGTATTGGAAAAACCTTTTTTTAATATAATTTGGTTCCGGTAGAGATTCAACGGTTTTTCAGAAATCGGAATATATAGCAAATTATCTTCATTTGCGCTATGAACAGTAGCTGCCATAGAATCTGGGACATGTTCATTCATATTAATCTCAGGTCGGGAAAGCGCGTCTGCCACTACATTGTCTTTACCTTTAATGTACTCTACATTGTAGTTATACTCTTCAAGTTGCGATTTCCACCTTTGTAACTTTGGATTAGGTTCCTTCAAATTAGCTACCCAAGTAAGTGGTTTATGATCTGTCCTAATAGTGAACGTTCTTCCGTAAAGATATGGTCTAAAATATTTGACCGCCCACACGATTGCCAATAATTCCTTTTCTATTACGGAATAATTAATCTCATGTTCGTTGAGAGTTCGGCTGGCGAAGCAAATAGGATGGCCTTTTTGTGAAAGTACGGCCCCAATCGCCTAATTTGACGCGTCTGTTGTGAGGACAAAATTTTCGTTAGAATCTAGGTACTTAAGGGAGAAGATACCTGTAAAATTTTGAAGAAATATTTTTTTTATATAAAATTTTAGTATGATCCTTCAAGAATAAGTCACTAAATTTTTAGAATGTGATTTGAAGTATTTCTCATATTATAGCGTATGAACCGTGACGCCTCTGATTTGTGTTCGAGCGCTGACGGAGGTATAGTAAGTGATCCGCCCTCTTTACCTGCTTCCCTTGCCTTTTAGTCTTTGTATTGTTGAAAATTTGAATGGCTAGATGTTTCAAGATACTTATACTGTAAAATTCCAAGTAAAAGAAAGTTATATAGGTATAGGTACATATCCGGACAGATCCGGTGTTGCTGTTAGTTTTGTTCAGTTTAGTTTTGGAGGTCATTCTGTGCGGAACGATATCGGAAACTAAAAAAAAAGAGTGCATATCCTAAAGGATCGAAAGACGTTCCAACTCGGTCAGGACGGCCGAGAAAACGAACATTTTGTTGAAATCAGTTTTCCAAAAGTGATGAAAATGTGCAATCGAGTGCAAGTGCTAGAAAATTATCAGCTTCTACGAGTGAGGACATTCACTACAATCCGATGCATTGCTACATATTTATTGAGTTTTTTACGGTGTTCACTACATTTGGAGATCCAAAAGTATGTGCTGCCGATATTTGAAGATTTATCCCGAGATGAATTTCTTGAAAGATGTTTAGGTGGTCACACACAAAACGCGAATGAAAGTTTCAACTCGACCATTTGGCGTCTCGCTCCAAAACATCTGCATTCGGGTTCAAAAATCATTGAAATAGTTTCATGTATTGCAGCTGGAGTGTTCAATGAAGGATATTCATGTATTCTGCAAACAATGAACGGTTTGGATATAATTGTTGGCCGACAATGCAAATCGTACGCTGATAAAATTGATGAGCAGAGAGTGACGCGAGAGAATCGGCGCAGCTCGTTAGCCACTAGAGAAGCTCGTCAAGCACGTCTTCAGGAACTTGCCGAACAAAATGAATTCTACAAGACTACAGAAGGACCAGTATATGGCGCTGGCATCGCTGATTAATCGGTAAGTCACTTTAATCAATTAATGTTCCTGTATTTAAACTTTAAACGCATTTTTTTTCAAAACCGTATTTTTCAAATTGGCTGCCACTATAACACAAAAAGTTATTGATCGATCTTCCTAAAATTTTGCGCATATCTTTTTAATAGCATTATTCACCATATGAACCTACATGTTTCTGAAAATTTGTTGAAAAAATAATTTTATCGAAGCAAAACTATCGAAAAATTCAATTGCTTTAATTTTATATGGATTTGGTTTAATTCCTTCTGTTGTTACAATATGACCCAAGAAATCGGTTTCTTATTTTAGAAATTCCGATTTGTTTACTTGTATTTTCAAATTATGTTCGTGTAGTGTTTCTAAAATTTTCTCCAACGATATTATGTGTTCTTCTAGTGTACTGGAAATAATAACATCGTCAAGGTACACGAAACAAATTTTTCCAACAGGGGGATGTATAAATTAATCGCTGGAAAGTAGCGGGAGCATTTTTTAGGTCAAACGGCATTCTAGTAAATTCGTAATGCCCGCTGTTAGTATAAAAAGCTGCTTTCTGTATATCAGATTGCTGTATTTCAATTTGATGGAACCCTTTCGCCAAATCGAGTGTCGTAAAATACATTGCCCTCCCGAGTTTATCCCATATATGTCAATATTTGGGATTGGGAACTTGTCGTTAATTGTAACTTCATTGAGTTTTCTGTAATCAATGACAATCCTCCACTTTTGTATTCCTGATGCGTCCATCTTTTTGCGGACGACCCAGAGTGGGGAAGAATAAGGAGATGAACTATGCCTGATAATTTTCTGATCAAGCATTTGTTGAATTTGTTCCTCCACTTCTCTTTTGTGTATTTTAGGGTACCTTTAATTTCTTACGTAAATCGGGTCATTATTACTAGTTTTTATCACGTGTTTAATCGAGTGTGTGAATGAAAGATTTGTTCCTTCTTCATAAAATGTATTTTTGTATTTGGACAAGACACTTAGTAGTTTGTTTTTTTCTTCACTGTTTAAATGGTTAGTTCTTATTGAACTAATAGGGTTTACTGTACATTGTCGCTCTTCATAGGCAATTTTGTTCTTCTTCTTTATCGAAAAATTTAGGAATTACTTTATTGTCAATTTTTAGTTGTCGATTGGTTAAGTCGATTAGAGTGGGATATTTCTGAAAAATATTATTTCCAATTAACCCGTCGAAAAATTGATGGAAACGTACTTCTATGAATTCGAATTTAGAGTTTCCGCCAAACTCTGCGATTTTATTAACTTCCCAGTGGGAAATTCTTGTAATCGCCTCGAAAATCGAAATTGAAATTTTCAACATTTCTTTACGTTTTGAGGTCTATAGAGTATATATAAAGTGTTTTTAGAAAGTGAGATGTGGTGGACACTTTTTTCTACGAGCATAACTCACGTAAACAAAGTCGTATCGACTTCGTTGAGGTGTCAATCGAAGCGTCTTTGCAATCTTAAGAGCTGATTAGTTTTTGGGATACTTCGGTCGGGGGGGATGTTGTTTGCCCTTTGAAGGTCATTTATGTCATGCGTTATATGTCGCGAACGAAACATACGATTTCCTTGATCAAGCAGTCAATCGACGCGTATTGACATTTGTGTGGTTCTGTCAAGTTTTTAAAAAAAATCTGTAGCCGTTTTTTAATTTTGAACAAAAAAGTGCACAAAATTAGGTTTTTCCTAATAAACAATAAATTTTTAACTTGATTTACGAAAGACAGTACTCAGTTTTTATAAAATTTATTTACTTCAAGCAGTGCTTGTAAAAACAACATTAAAATTTTTTCTCATTATCATGTAAAAAATTAAATAAAAAATAAATCATTAACAGGCATCATGATCTTCAAAGTCATTTCTCGCGAACCAAACATACGATTTACATTGTCAAGGTGTCAATCAACGCGTATTGAAATTCTCGTGAATTCTTTGAATTTCCAAAAAAAAACGTTGGAGCCGTTTTTTTAATTTAAGAAAAAAAAGTGCAAAAAATTAGGTTTTGCTTAATAAAGAATAAATTTTTAACCTGATTTACGGAAGACAGTATTCAATTTTTATAAAATTTATATACTTCAAGCAATGTTTTAAAAAACGTCATCAAAACATAAAAAACAAAAATCATTTACAGTCATCATGATCTTCAAGGTCATTTCTTCCATTCACTATATCTCACGAACCAGATATAATATCTGCATTATTAGGGAGTCAATCGACGTGTTTTAACATGTTTTTGATTATTTTAACATTATCAAAATCCGTTTCAGCGGTTGTTTTAATTTAATAGAAGAAAATGCAAAACTTAGGGTTTTTTCCATAAAAAATATTTTGAAACCTGATTTGCACAACACAGTAATAAATGTTTATAAAATTTATGCATTCCTATAAGTTTTTGAAGAGAAACCAGCAAAACTTTTTTCATGACTCTGAAAAAAATTCAATTAAAAATAAAAAAACCATTCAAAGTTACCATATGAAAAGGGTTCTTCCGAATGATATTACCTTATATCTTTTATTTTAAAGACTTTGTTGTAAAGTCAATCAAAGTTTTAAAATGTTTGGATAATTTGAGCAGATTTTTAATAGTTTTTGCAGTCTTTTCATAAAAATAAGGGGCTTAAATTTTAAAAACCATCAAAATTTCAATCAAATTTGCATTTGTGGTAATCAATCATGATCACTCATCCACTAAAAGCCTTGCGAATTCAATGGATGCTCCCGTAGATGATATGATTAATATTAACCATTCCTGGTACTGCTATGAATGCCTCTCATTATCATTATTTAAAGTAGTAATATTTTCAAAATTATTATTGTGTTTAATATTTTTAATGTTTATCTAGATATTACTGGGAAGTTGACCGTGTGGACCTCAAGGGTCGCACTTCGCGGCTTGTTTTAACTATGAAATCGCATTCTAGACTCGAGTTAATTGTAAAAAGGTTGAATTTGGGAACAGAATGACGTAAGTGTGGAGAGCAAATTCCAGGTTGAATGATACTCATGTTTGCACCAGTGTCTAAAATAAATCTAAGTGGTTTACCATAGCTATTTATTTGAATATATGGTAATTTTGCTGTTGAGTGTCCGAGGCCGGTACACGAAAATTTGAAATTTCATTACAAAGAGTTGTACGGGTGGATTCAGTATTAGCAATATCCATAGCTTTCGGCTGTCCATATCTCTGTATTCTTCTTTGGATTCAATTATTTTGAAATTGTTGATTGAGACGTCTTAATTGAGAAGAGTTATTTTGTGGTTGGATGTTTCTGTATTGTGAATTAGTTGTTGGTGATTGATATTGATTAGTTCTAAATTGTGCAGAAGTATCTTGAATTTGACTATTATTGTTTCTATGCTGTAAATTGTTATCAAACTTATGTGTACAATTTTTACAAAATTTGTGATTTTGATGGAAAAATTTTGTAGAATAGTTTGGCTTATAGTTTAAGTAACCACCTTCACTTAAAATATTTCTAACTTCTTCCAATGAAGAAGGATTTCGGCTAAATAGAACATTTTTAATTGGCTCAAACATTTTGCCTTTGAAAACTTCTAACGCTACACGTTTATTTGAAAGAATTCGATCAGTAAAGTCAGGATTCGCTCGTCCCATTTCCAACTCGGTTTTTATATTAAGTTGACACAGCTTTGACTGCACATCGTTCATAAAGTCGAGAACTGTTGACCTGATTGATATATTTGTTAGTTCGTTCCGAATTTGGAAACTGCTTCGACTATCAGAGAAGTTTGCAAAAAGTAGCGCCTTAATGTCCTCCCACTTAGAAGTTAGAAGTGGATTAATATCAACTATTTCTCTAGCCTTACCTCTTAGTTTAGTTTTAATAACGTTGGATAGTAAGAGCTGTGATGATGTATTAAATTGCTGCATGATTGGAGTCAGAGAGTCCATCGCATCCGTAAAAGTTTTGATGCTGCTCCAATGTCCGTCAAATGGTGGGATTTGAGACAAGTAATCGAATGGATTTACCTGAATCGAGGCTTTCGCCTATCCCTGCTCGTTCATTGCCATTATAAAATTCACTTACGTTATTGTTCACTTTGTTATTATTAAACGCCCTAATGCCAGTCTCAGCACTCGGTTTATAAGCTTTTTGTGACTTTTCGCTTACGTTTTGTGTAAATATATTAAAATATATTCGCGATATTACTTAGCTAACACTAATGAGTCCCGGTTTTTTTTTGCAGTTTTTGTTTTAACCGACTGCGCCAGTAATATGTAGTTCGTACGACGGTGTTCTTTAATAAAAATCAGCTCTTTTAAATCAAGACTTTTATTAATGATGTTTCCTTACGAGCTAACAAAACCGAACTGATCTATATGCAGTATGATTGCTTAAAATGAAAACTGGTATTTATAAATTTCAATTATACGAGTGCACAAAATCTTAATTAGAAAACGACAAATTCTTAATTGGAAAACGTTCCCTTATAATTTATTGTTTTCAAAACAATTGTATGCATCTTAGGTTCCAATCATCTTGGGTTCCAATCATCTTGCGTTGCAAAGAGTGCATTGTTTATTTACAGAAATAATTGGATTGAACCGAGTTCCATCTTGTAGGAATCTTTAAACTATTTACAGTATCGATAAGAAAAAAGTATCGAGTATGTAACATAGAACTAAAATATTGATTCTGCGTGAGAAAGGGATTTAGAAGGATGAGGTGCGATGACTTTGTTTGGGTTCGCCATAATTGAACGCGTTTGATTAGAATCTTAATGGACCACAGACAAGAGGTCGATCACAAAATCGCACAATATCAATTTTCACTTCACAATATTTCGAATATCATAAGACAGCAATACGTGTATTAAATTTATGTATAACAAATTCACAAGGTAAATAGGGGAAATTTTTGTGAACTCTTTATTACCTGAATTGTATTTAAATTCGATTTGAATGAATTTTTTGAATATTTGTATTCGGATTTGATTTGAACGAATTTTGTGAATATAAGTCTATATTATTGAGTCGCAAAGATTTCGAACAATTTTGTTTGACTTACATTAATAGATAAAGGAAGCAGGTCTCCTTTTTTTTCCTTTTGGGTGGACCGCGTCACTGTACGTAGGTCCAATGTCACGTTTACTAGGCCAGCTCCTTCCGTAAAAATAATTTCACTTGGATTGTGGGGTTTGTCCACTGCTAAAAACACACGCTGCACTTGGTTATCGTAAAGCGGAATTAGCGATAGTACACGTTTGGTTATCACGATATACTTATTGAAATTGTTGCGAACGCGGTCCCTGCTCGGGCGCCGGTTAAACTAATAACATATAAGTGTGATAATTTTTTTATATTTAAAATGCTTACAACGGTTAACAAACGACTAACTCGAGAAAATTACAATACGTCGCATAAATACTAAAATAGTTGCTGTTGGTGCAATTCTATCATTTTGCTTGAAATAAGCAAATTGCATATCGATAAATTTGCTTATTGGATAAAATTGGGTTTGCGCGTGTACTTCTTCCGGCGCATGTTGTATTGTCGACTTGCAGGTTGTTGGTCGTTAACTTATATACACACCTTGTAAATCGATAGGTGGAAAATAATCTGATGAGAGAATGGATGTACTTGCACTAAGTAGGTGCCATGAAAGTGATTAGTTTTGAGTTTTTTCAAAGCATTTATTAGCACAGATGCCTTAGAGTTTCACAACATTTTATATATAAAATTTAAACTTAAATGGCCACAGTTGTATGAGTAATAGCTTTGATATGTATCGTGATTGTATTTTATATTAAAACCTAGATAATCTATTGATTTTTTCAGTGGAGGTAAATTTCCAGAACTGTCGAAGTATTCCATACCTACCTAATGTGTTCCAGGATCTTGCACGTCATCTAAATTCACAAATTCACAATACCACACTCGCTTTGCATTGCCGGCCTGTTCGGTAAATCATTACGCATAAAAACTCCTCTGTAGTGTGATAAAACTCTTGCAAACCTCTTGAAATCATTCTTATTTAATGGTTTCTTGAGTAACGTTTTCAAAAGTTTTTTTTAAACAAAATTTAAAAACAATCCTAATCCTTTCTTCACGGGAACAAATGCAATACTCAACACAAAATTATTTCCTCCATTTTCTGGTTGTGCCGCTTTTTTCCTACTAATGTCTTTTTGGCATCATTAGCATCATTAACAGCTTAAGCTACTCCCACAGCTCCACCCAATTGCAGATAGTCCTGCGAAAAGACAAACGAGAAACGGTAGAACTCCACTAACTTTAAAAATGGAAATTCTTCCTAGAGTTTTTAAATTCTTCTTCCGTCTCCTTTTTATGTTTCTTGCAGCAGCTAAGGCTATTTGATTACTCGCCTTAATACTTTCGGGTTTCTATTTTTGACGATCTGGCGGGTTTTGGAAACTACTGTTCCAAATTTCGGGTTACTTTACACTCTCATTCCTAATTTTACTTTTGATTTCATCGTATTGTTGTTGATTATCCTGCGTCAGCTGATCTCCCATGATCGGGGTTACCTGCAAGCCATTTTCAGGCTATTTCTATAAAATCTAGCGACCTTTTCATTTTTCGTGGTTTCAAATTATGGAGGAGATTTCCAATTTGGCTTAACTCATGTGCCAAATATCGCGCGAATGGATGATACTCTACCACTGATAGATTTAAAATATTTTACGTTTTTATTATGAATTTTTCGTACTGGTATAAATCGATTTTATGGATTAATAAAAAATTTCCGTTTTGAATTTGTGTCTGGCCTAAATGATGGGTCACCACTTGGGAGTTCGTAAAATCGAGGATTTGCACTTTTGTTTGTACCATTGTAAATATCAACCTGAAAGAATCAATTAAGAATTTTATCTTTATGGATAATTTTTCCGCATTCTGTTAGTACGCTCGTATGATTATTTTCTTTCACTTTTTCTTATTGATATCCAGGTGTGAGTTTAGAGCCTTTACGCTTGTTTTGCCTAACGAATATTATTTCTCATCTCTGATAATTTCTTGTAGGTTGTCTGGTTTTGTTGTGAAAATGCAAGTCTTTGTCTTGCTTAGCCTTAAGCTTTTCAATATTTTTCTTGCGAATGTTTTCGATGTCTTCAGACGTGGCGCTACTAAAACGTCCAAAGAATAAGTCTACCGGTTTTCTGCCAGTGACGGAGTGAATTGAGTGATTATATTCTATTACTGCTTTTGTTAAAAGCTGGTCAAAAGAACTTGTTGGTTCTTCCCTTTTTAAACAATGCATTGTTTCAGCCAATGTTGATTGCCATCTTTCTATTTGGCCATTGACCTCACTTTTATAAGGAGGGGTCCGATAGGTTTTTATTTGTAATTCATCCTCCAACATGAATGGATTATGCCTAATGTGGATTCGTCTGTGCAAAATCCATTAATTGCTGTTGGACTTAAATATCTTTTTAGAATTTGAATGACCTGTTGTTCCGTGTAAGATTCTTGAATGAATGTATGCCTCATATAGTGCTGGAAAGGATTTTCGACTTGATAACTATTTTCGTTCCCTGTTTTGAGAATGATTTGATTCCGAAAAACGTTAATCGGAGATTCTACTATGGCTATGAGATCATGGGATGAAGTGTCCGCACTGTGTTCAGTGGGTGTCATTGAATTGACTTTTGAAGAATTCGGTGTCCTTGAAAGTGACAATGTTGGCTTTGTCTGTTTTGAACTTCAATTCGTGATTATATTCCTCCAAAATTGCCTTCCAGCGCTTCATTTCGGAGTTCGTATTTTTATGGCTAAGCGCATAAGTTAAGGGATGGTGATCTGTATAGATTATCACCTTTTTAGAACCGTACAGGTAGTTTCTCAACGAGCTGAGTGCCCATATTATGGCCATCATCTCCTTTTCGTTGATCGCGTAGTGTTCTTCTGTTTTGCTAAATGTTCGCGATAGGTAGAAGATTGGTCTACCTTTTTGTGCCAAAACAGCACCAATAGCAAAATAAGACGCATCAGTGGTAGACTCAAAGGGTTTTGAGAGATCAGGGTGTGCTAGAACCTTCTTCTTTGGATGCTAAAAACCATTTTAATTTTTCGAATGCTTGAGTGCTTCTTTTCCAAGAAAAATAGATTTATTTTAGGGCACATTTTTGGACACGCGTCCATCTTCCTTCCTTAAAAGGGATGTGAAGGGTTTGGCAATTCGAGCGTAGACTCGGATGAGGCGTCTGTAGTAGCCTGACGTACCAAGGATCTTGTGCCGATGTGTTCTCTAAGGATATCATCTAAGGTACGCTGAAAAATGGGCGGACAATTTTTTAGTCCAAACGGTAATCGAACAAATTCATATTTTCCATTGTTTATGGAAAACGCTGTCTTTTCTATATAACATTGTCTAAGAGTTATTTGGTGGAATCCACTTTTAAGATCAATAATCGAAAAGAATTTGTTGTTACCCAGATTAGAAAGAACTTCATTTATTTTTGGGATTGGGTATGAATCTGTGATGGTAATAGAATTCAATTTTCTGTAATCAAAAACAAGTCCGAACTTTTTTTGTCCAGATGCATCTTCCTTTTTGGGAACCACCCAAACAGGGGCATTATTAGGGGATCTTGACGGTCTGATAACACCGTCACTTAGGAGGTTTTGAATTTCGTCTTCGACTACCCTTTTAAGAGCTTGAGGATATGGATACGATTTTGAATATACAGGATTGCTCGTAGTCGTACGAATTTCTCCTTTAACCGTTGTTGCAAAGGTTTGTTTTAGATTAGGGTCGGAGAGTACATTGTGACAATTTTTCAAAATAGTTTTCACCTGATTTTCTTGGGAGAAAGTCATATGCTTCGTGCGAATGTTGATATGATTGATATTTTGGGAAAGTTGTTGTTTCAAAGAAATGTTAAGGGTAGTTTTTATTGTCATGTAATCCTTATTTGTGTCGATGATAGCCTGTAAATTTTTCAAAGTATCATTTCCAATAATACCAGCAAAAGTTTCTAATGTGGGAAGAATAAAGAATTTTAATTTCACTGTGTGTGGGCCAAAGAGATTTACAAATGCGTGGTGCGTTGCGTTAACATCACAGCCAACAAAGCTCACTGTAAAGGTTTTTTCATTGGCTATTGGATTAAAAATTAGTTTGTGTTGAATATAAGTTTTATTGAACCCTGTATCAATTAAAAATTTCAAGTTTTGTCAGCTTCTCGCCTTGTATTCAAAATACGGAAGCGAAGAGCGCACAGATCTAAAAAATTAACTGTGTCGGTTTCCTCAGTTCCATTTAAGTGCATCGCGTCAATGTATTCCTCCAGGGATATTTCTTTCTCTGTAGATGGTCCTCCTGACTGCATAGCAAATAGCCTTTGTTGTTTGTTTGGGCCACTTAATTGGGCTGATGTCAACTGCTGGGGCCTTTTGCTAGGAAACATGGGTCAGCTCAGTCAGTTCCGATTTTGGTAGTTGATCGCATGTGAATTAAGTGAATGGTCTACGTGCATTGGTTCGTATACCCTTGGATTGGGAGGTAGTTGGTTATATTTAGGGATTGGATTTTGGTATTGGAAATGTCTATCAAAATGCGGCTTTTGAGGGACTCGAGAATTGTGCAAGAGGTCAGGATGAAAATTATGTTTGGGAATAAACTTATTGTGGTTCCCATTATTGCTCTGAAATCTTAAATTGTCCTTCTTTGGTGGCAAAGGAGGAGCTACCTGAGCGGTGTGCAAATAATTTTTCCTGATGGAATTGTTCGCATGTTGTGTGCGGTAACTAACATTCTCCAATTTGACGCATAGAGACAAGGCCTGTGGAAGATCCACCGGTTCGCGAATGCTAAATAATCGTGGCAAATAATCTCTGAGGCCTATAACAAAAGTGTCTAGAGCCTTTTTCCGATAACACGCTGTTAAACTGTTTAGTGAGTCTTGATTGAGATCCATGGCAGATGATTTGTTAAGAATAAGGGATAGATGTCGATAAACATTTTGGTAAAATTCATTTATACATTCAGCACCTTGCACAAGCGAAGTAAGTTGGTACTCAAGGGTACACAAATCGCGCTTGCCGGCGTAATGCAAAGTTAAACATTTTGAGATTTTGGGCCAATTTAGCGGAGTGTTGTATGACTCCAGGGCAATATCAGCCTGCCCAACGACTTTATTACGGATAACAGAGAGAATCCCATAATACTAAGGGGGTCCTTTCAGATGCTGATAGAGGCGCAGAATACGTTCTACGCTTTTTCTCCATGAGTTGTATTCGCTGGGATCCCCTGAAAATGTCCGCAGACTTTTTACTACATCAGGAATCTTATCCATATCAGATAAGTTCCTGTCATTTTCAACATTAATTGGCACATCGGTTTCGTTACTTATGTTCACGGCGGGATTCATGAGATTTGTAAAGAATTTTGTTTCGGAAACAACTTGAGCTATATAGATTCTTGGATTTTCGTTATTAGGAATGGCATTTTCCCCATTTCTGATGCCTTTCGCGGCTTCTGCGCATGGTACGGGAGGAAGAAGCAGGTTTGTCATTTTAAAATGTCACCAGATATTTAATTTAAAATTCTATGAAGTACACTAAAACGTCGTCGTGAGGATTCCAATGTACACTTGTTTTTACACTAAGCGCAATAAACACAATACACGCAATATGATATAAATATATGATAATAATATAATAGCGAAAACAATAAGTTAATAATATTAAAGAATATTTGAAAACAAAGCTAATTATTGTATTTGAGATAAATTGATATTTGAATTTTATTCTTAAAATTCTTAACTTACAGAACCACTAATCCTGCGATGTTACTCTTGGTGGTCGTTTTTCGAGAAAATGTGTTGATGTGCTTCCTGTTTGGATTTTACTCCTTTTAGTGGCAGGGTTTTTTTATTTTTTCTGGACTGCTCCGCTTCGGCGAGGTTGGCAATAACTTCTTTTTGCTCTTCCTGCTGGCTACTGGGGGCCTTCCTGACCATACTTCTTTTTTTCCTTTGAAGGTGACTTCGAGGATCAAACACACAAAAAGTATCGCAGATCACGGTCCCTGCTGGGGCGCCAGTTAATTTACAACACCTTTTTTCTCTTTTAAAATTTACATTTATTAACAAGACAAGCGTATTTACGATTCGAATTAAAAAACAAGAAGAGACCTACATTCTCCATCTTAGCTTCTTATATTAAAAAATAATGCTGATGCAGCGTCTGGCGAAGCCATCCATGGCTAGCGTAATTCCTATGAAGATGCACTTGTGGAAAATGCTTACGTTGATCGTTGCATTTTTCATAGAAGTTGATAGTTGTGTTTGATTCCTTATAAGAAGATGCACTTGTGGAAAACGCTTACATTGATCGTTGCATTTTCCATAGAGGTTGATTGTAGTATTTGATTCCTCCTAAGAAGATGCACTTGCAGAAAATGCTTACGTTGATCGTTGCATTTTCCATAGATGTTGTTCAAGTGTTTGATCATGTTTGTCGTTAAGTTATATACTTCCAAATAATCTGATTGAATTCTCACATTAATCATCCAGAAATCATGCCAAATTGCTTTGCATGCACAGTATTTGCACATATGAGACAATTGCTCAATCCAAAACATTATGGCTTTCCTATTTATAGCCGACGGTATAACTAAAATGCATAACTCGTATTCTTTAACTAAATATTACCTTCCTCCTAACATTGGAAAAGATGAAAACTCATCATCTCCATCAAACGCCTGTCGATCTATTTGTACTGATTACAGCCACTCACGTAACCACAAATACGTATTTACAAACTAAATTCATAATATGTGTATGCAAAACAATATCTCTTATCACATCATACAAATAATATTTCATTGGACGTTTTCAATTCAACTCAGAATTCTTTACAAATCCACTTGTGTAAACATATTTGCAAATGAGATAACCACAACAGCATAATAAATCACAATTTCCTCAAAAATCATTCCAATCATATGAAGACACAATGTCCCCAAAAACAATTAGAAAACCACATATGACCATTTCACATTAACGAAATCAATTCCCTTCAACTTAAAATAAATTTGCATTACCAAAAAAAATATTTCACCGGCCCGTGTAATTCTTATTGGAAACCACCAATAATTTTTCTCAAGATCTACATAAAATAAAAACCACCTCGCAAACGCTCTATGCGCCAGTCAGCAGGCCAGCCTGTTTACGTGACGTCACACTCAGAATCCCTTCTAATCATCAACTACAACAACGCTGCCGGCGAAACCCACACCGCGAAAGCAAGTTCTAGCTCCGCGGCAAGTCTTCGCTCTTCCGTCAATTCTCGAAGCGACACACAATTATCTCAAACTGTATAAAGTGCAAATAAACAACACTAATACCAATAAAATAACGATTTGCATAGTTGTGACCCCGACGTGATAGTCACGTTCACACCACACCGTATAATCCACAGGGAAATGGCATGGTGGAACGAATGCACCGCACTCTCAAGGGTGCTTTAAAGTGCGTTCCCGAGACACCTTGGCTGCCGACGCTTCCGGCGATTTTGTTGGGATTGCGCACCAAGTTCAAGGAAGACCTGCAAGCTTCGCCAGCAGAAATGGTATTCGGAACGTCACTCCGAATCCCGGGTGAATTCACCGTACCTCAAACAGCACCGTCCAGCTGCCCACAGAGCTTCGTCGCAAACTTGCGCCGTCTCTCGAAGCGATTCGCCCGGTTCCGCCAGCTAGACACACCGCACACCATCCATTCGTGTTCGCAGACTTGGCCACTTGCGACTTCGTGTTTCGTCACATTGACGCGGTCAAGAAGCCACTCGACCAGCCGTACACCAAACCCCACCGATTCATCAGAAGGGTCAACGACCATACCTACGTCATAGACGTGAACGGCGTCGCGAAGGCCCTCTCCACCGACCATCTGAAGCCAGCATAACTGGAGCAATCTGATGCCCAGTCAACGCCTCAGCTACCATCGCCGCAGCCACCCACGCCGTCACCGCAACTGCCTACGCTGCAGCTGCCAACGCCGCAGCCTCCGCAAGTGACAGTCCAGCCCATACGGCAACAACCGATCACGATCACCAAGAAGATAATGACCTTTTCACTCCCTTCGCAGCACGCGAAGGTCATTGGGGAGGGAGTGACTGTGGCGTCTCGGAATTTCCCGCCGCTGGCGAGACCCACACGGCGAAAGCAAGTTCTGGCTCCGCGGGAAGTCTTCGCTTGTCGGTCAGTTCCGCTCTTCACCCGGACTGGACCAGACGCCTGGCTCCATCCTCAACACGCCGTCAATTCTCGACGCGACACACAATTATACAAACTGTATAAAGTGCAAATAAACAACATTAATACCAATAAAATAACGATTTGCATAGTTGTATAAACAATTAGTTTTGACTATAAACCATAATGAAGTTATGATATTAGATAGTTTATATTAGCAAACGGATATTTAGAAGAAGCGTAAGCTGTTTACTTGTTTATGAATTGTAACTCGCGTATTTATCATTATTATTTGATATCGTATGCTGCTCATTGCATGAAGCTTAAATTTTGATACTGAAGTTGACTGAATTTGCCAATCAGTGACAAAGTTCTGTCTTTGCAAGCCGTTACGCATGAACGCTATTGTACCGTATTGTTTAGAAAATTAAAAATTTGCGAATTGGTTTTAATTATTTTTGTATGCCTCTTTCAGTTCGTCTTTCAAAGATTCTAAATATGTGATTTAGGCACTATTTGGCAATTTTTCCCGTTGTCCTTAGTTTTAAGTTAATAAGAAAATTCTATTAATGATTGTTTGTCTTTTGGCGTAAAATTTGAATCAAATATGTCAACCCAAGACTTTTTGCGCTAAGAATTTTGGAAATATATCCATTTTTCGTCACCAGTCACGATTCGGTGCAAAAACGATTTTCTATTGAACCGAAATAGCAGTGACTCCGATATGGTTTTTTGTCTTTCCTGCTGTCTCTCGGTCAACTCGTGCGGCAGCCATTTGAGTCGAATTCTGGATCTTCCCCATCGCATGCAGACGTCTGCTGATAGTCGCCTTGTCCACATATAATTGCGCTGCCATCATTGCTTGCGTTTGCGTATCGTCTTCGTCCAAAATCACTTGCGATTCAGCATCCTCAAATTTTTGAGATGGTCGACCGCCTTCTTCGTTGTTCACATTGAAATCTTCGCTTTTCAATTTTTTACACCAATCAAAACACTGTGATTTGCCAAGAGCATTGTCGCCGTAAGCTTTCAACAACATTCTGTGCGATTCAGCCACCAATTTCTTTAGATGAAACCAAAAAAGCAAAGCTCCCCGCAAATGCTCTTTTCCAGGCACAAAATTCGATATGTTCAGCGTTCTCAAAAAATATAGTTTCGTATGAAACTTAACTTGTTGCGCGTACTAAATGTGTATTAAACGTCAAAGTCAAGAATGACAACATTTGTGGCGGTAGTCAGTAACAGTGTTTAAAGCTACTGCCATCTATTCCATAGTTCCGGTTTCATATGCAACGACCTGGTATATATGACTAATTCTACACAAACTCCAAGGTCCTGCGGAGCAGCCGTTCAAAAACTCACCAATTCCAATTGGGCTACTGTGAAAACTCTTCTCATATTTACTTTTGTCATAAACGATAGGTATAATAGTAATGTCTTCTACATTCATAGAATAAATAGTCATAATAAAAATATTGATGACATATACAACTCATTAAATAACTTACTAAATAAATTAAATACAAAATACATTCAGGATTCTCAAAAACATTTACATAAAGAATTTTGTCCGACTAGAAACGAGAATTTTGATCTTAATAAATTTAAATCCATTTCACCAGAATATGAATCATATCTATAAGGAATGAAAAACTGCAACACATTAAGTGAAGCTTACAAAATACTAACGGAAATAAAACAAAAACAAGCCGCGAAGTGCGACCCTTGAGGTCCACACGATCAACTTCCCAGTAATATCTAGATAAAAATTAAAAATATTAAACACAATAATAATTTTGAAAATAGTACTACTTTAAATAATAATAATGAGAGGCATTCATAGCAGTACCAGGAATGGTTAATATTAATCATATCATCTACGGGAGCATCCATTGAATTCGCAAGGCTTTTAGTGGATGAGTGATGATGATTGATTACCACAAATGCAAATTTGATTGAAATTTTGATGGTTTTTAAAATTTAAGCCCCTTATTTTTATGAAAAGACTGCAAAAACTATTAAAAATCTGCTCAAATTATCCAAACATTTTAAAACTTTGATTGACTTTACAACAAAGTCTTTAGAATAAAAGATATAAGGTAATATCATTCGGAAGAACCCTTTTCATATGATAACTTTGAATGATTTTTTTATTTTTAATTGAATTTTTTTCAGAGTCATGAAAAAAGTTTTGCTGGTTTCTCTTCAAAGACTTATAGGAATGTATAAATTTTATAAACATTTATTACTGTGTTGTGCAAATCAGGTTAACCGAATCAGAATTGAACATCAAAGAAAATGTTCTCAAAGCAACCGAATATTATAATAATACAATTCATTCAGTAACTCAATGTAAACCAATAGAAATACAACAAGGTATTAAAAACAAATCCGACATATTTAAACACCTCGCCAATAAAAAGCAAAAATGGATAGTGTATCAAACCAAAAAACGAGAACTTCCACGAGAAATTACTCAAAAAGAAGTCTACATAAAAAATTATGAACACGAAAGACATAAAGAACAACCTAAATTCCACAAAGTCAAATTGAACAAAAATTAAACAATGATATAATATTAATAAAAAATAATAAACCCAGAGATAAAATCCATCATTCCAGAATAAAGCGAATTAAAAAATTTGCAACATCCCAACAAACAATATCATCCAATATACAATCGAAAGTATAAAAAATATTAAAGGAGAACTTAAAATATTACATTTTAAGCAAGGAACAACAAAAAACATTTCTTTAAAATTTAACTTACCACAAGAAACAGTATTATCATCTATTAATAAAAATCAATATTTTGAAAATAATAAAATCAAAAACATAACTCGAAATAGAGGTCTCATCAATCCAATTGGTAACGTTTATAAATGGTTGTTTGGACCTATGAATAATGACGATTATCAAGAAAGAACAGAGCATATGAAAATAATTGACACTAATAACCATGCAATCATAAAATCAATGAATAAACAAATACGAATCAATGATGTATTCTAAAATAACCGTAACAAAATAATAAAAAACATTATTCAAACTAATAACATGTTTGCTGATGGCATTAATGCTACTGCTAATCAAATAAATAAATTAATAGCAAAAATGCAACTAAACCATAGCTTAGGTCTATTAAATGATGAGTTAGAAAAAATAATCGATAATGTAAAATCTGTTACATCTGGAATAATGACCAGGTCGCTATTAACTTACGACGAAATCGATTTTTATAACTTATCCGTTGACGAGCTTCGAGAAATATCAATAAATGTTTTAACTAAAAACGAGATAATTGTATCAGTGATCAATATCCCAATACTTACTCAACCTTTGTTATCATATTATGTCAGACAAATACCAAATATAAAGTCGAAAACTTTAGATATAAAAATGAAAAATGTTGTATTATATAATGGAAATTACTACGAAACCGAAAAATATGTATAACTACTAAAAAATCAATTAACATGTAAAACTAATAACTGTATTATTCAAATTGAAAAGAAAACTAAGATTGAAGAAATAAAGAAAGGTCTACTATTGTTGACAAGTATAAATAATAAAATAAACCTAAATTGTGACGAAAAAACATATGAATTAAGTGGAACATATACAATTAGATATAGTAACTGTAAATTTGAAATTAATGGAAAATTATATACGAATGAAATAAAAGAATTTCAACAAGTATTAACGTGAGAACCAATCCACAATATTTTCAATTATAATTATCAATTAAATATAGAAAATGTGCAATTGGATAATATAAACAATTTGAAACGAATTGATGAAAAAGAATTTCAACATTAAAGAAATTCAATCATGTCTGGATCACTCGCAACAAATCAGGTTTCAAAAATATTTTTTATGGAAAAACCCTAAGTTTTTGCATTTCCTTCAATTATATTAAAACAACCGCTGAAACGGATTTTGATAATGTTAAAATAATCAAAAACATGTTAAAACACGTCGACTGACTCCCTTATAATGCAAATATTATATCTGGTTCGTGAGATATAGTGAATGGAAGATCATGATGACTGTTAATGATTTTTTATTTTTTATTTAATGTTTCTTGCTTTCATGAGAAAAAGTTTTGATGACGTTTTTTAAAACATTGCTTGAAGTATATAAATTTTATTAAAATTGAATACTGCCTTCCGTAAATCAGGTTAAAAATTTATTGTTTATTAGAAAAAACTTAATTTTTGCACTTTTTTCTTAAATTAAAAAACGGCTCCAACGATTTTTTTTGAAAATTCAAGGAATTCACGAAAATTTCAATACGCGTTGATTGACACCTTGACAATGTAAATCGTATGTTTGGTTCGCGAGATATAACGCATGACAAAAATGACCTTGAAGATCATGGTGCCTGTTAATGATTTTTTATTTTTTATTTAATTTTTTACATGATATTGAGGAAAAGTTTTAATGTTGTTTTTACAAGCACTGCTTGAAATAAATAAATTTTATAAAAACTGAGTACTGTCTTTCGTAAATCAAGTTAAAAATTTATTGTTTATTAGGAAAAACCTAATTTTTTGCACTTTTTTTTCAAAATTAAAAAACGACTACAGATTTTTTTTTAAAAACTTGACAGAATCACACAAATGTCAATACGCGTCGATTGACTGCTTGATGAAGGAAATCGTATGTTTCGTTCGCGACATATAACGCATGACATAAATGACCTTCAAAGGGCACACAACATCCCCCCCCCCGACCGAAATATCCCAAAAACTAATCAGTTCTTAAGATTGCAAAGACGCTTCGATTGACACCTCAACGAAGTCGATACGACTTTGTTTACGTGAGTTATGCTCGTAGAAAAAAGTGTCCACCACATCTCACTTTCTAAAAACACTTTATATATACTCTATAGACCTCAAAACGTAAAGAAATGTTGAAAATTTCAATTTCGATTTTCGGGGCGATTACAAGAACTTCCCATATACTGGGAAGTTAATAAGATTATAGAGAACATTTTGCCGTTAAACATAATGAAAAGCTCATACCAACGTATTAAAAATCATTATGCAACAAAAAATATTGAACATAAACAGTAGAATAACAAATGTAACAACAATCGGTATAACAACAATCAGTATATCAACAATCGGTATATCAACAATCGGTATCAGTATTCGATATTTCAATAATTCTAACTACAATAATAGAAATTTTAACATTAACTGATATTCAAATAATAGTATCAACTTGTTACACCTCTTTTACGTGTAACGTTCACCACTACACCGCAGCCGATCCTGGTCACGGTTTGGGCAATCCCACCCGGCTTAAACCCGCGAAGAGAGGTGTGCTGATAGTTTTTTAAAGGGCACCACCCGTTTTTGCGCCGAGATTGCCCTGTCCGCGAATCCGTAAACGGGCTTCGCTACTTCACACAAATCACCAATATATTCAAGGCACTATCCTACCTATCTATCCCTATCTATATATACTTAATTTTACTTACAATTTGTTTCTTTTTTTAAGCCTATTTCCACGGCTTGTTGTCCGCCGTCCTCCTTATGTTCCTCCAGCAAAGGCAAGAAACGATTCCAAGACAAGCAACCGTCCGCAATTTCAACCCTCGAGCTGCACGAGTTTTTCCGTCTCTCTCACTTGTACACCTCGTACTTGCTTCTCACTACTCAAGCCCCGCACAGACTGATCCCACCAGCTGTTCCCCCGGCACTGTTTATACGATCCCCCGATCCAGTTTGCTTCATCGACGATCAGCGGTCCACGAGTTTGCTGAACCCGTCGAAGCTTTCCTAGCTTTGGGACTGGTTTTGTCGACGCACGTCAGCTGGTCATTTCAGCTTCGTGCTCGTCCCCCATGATTGGCCACAGCGTTGCACCTTGGTTGATACTGTGCTGCTATGTGTAGGATGTGGTTGGAGCGCGGTGTAATAATCGTGGCAGTCGTTAACCATGATGAATTGCAAGTGCAAATGGTTGTGGGTATCACAGGCGTTTAATAGACTCCATTGGCGTATCATAGAGCTGGCGGAGCCTGGATTTGATCTGTTGCGGTGATTGTATGAGCGTTGTTTGTTGTTGTGATTGCTGGCAACGTATCTGCAGGGTCTGTGAAGTTGACTGTAATGCATTTTGCTGTTGAAGATACTTAAATTACCTCTCGCGCACGATCGGGAACACTCCATCAAACTTTACTACCTACTTATCTATATAATCCAATATCCTTAACATACTTACATCTCTATATTTATATCATTCAATACTTCTAGCCCAAATTGACGTACTCCATTCAATATAATTCATTAATAACAATATAATTCATTAATAGCTTGGTTGGGTGAAGTGGCGAACGTAACATTATCAATTTTCAAAAGGCAGCGTTTAGCCGCACGATGGTTTGGGGTCCTCAAGAACAGGGCAGTCCCATATTTTGTTCGTATGGGTTTGTGGGTCGACCACGTTGCGTGGCGAACGTAACAAATTATAAACAACAATATAATCGTCCACAGCCAATGAAAATAGAAAAATCAAATAGGTTCAGACATCGATTTAACAACCAAAACCAAAAACTAAAAGCGAAGGACATAAATTTTCATCAAATTGCTTCGGAAGAAGTCATTTTCCAATAATAAATATTACAATTAATAACAAAATTATTTCTGCCTTAATCGACACTGGTGCATCCGTCTCTGGTATAGACAAAAACTGTTTTCCTGAAATTCCTAAAATCATATTAAATAAACCAATAACAATTGAGGGTTGAGTAGAGAATATCAAATAACTGAAAAAATGAAAAAAAATATGCCTAATGAATTTCAGTTACCCGAAAATCATAAAATACTTTGGAACGTAATAAACTTTCAAAATAATAATTATCAAAGCTTTGATTGGACAAAATTGTTACATCCGCTAAGTGAAAAACTTAATCTAGGTGAAGATAGTATGGAAATAAACGGAAAACGTTTACTTTTTTCATACGCCGTTCCTGAAGAAATTAAACTTCAATACAAACTAGAACCATTAAGTGATGCCAAGGATAAAATCTTCAAGGGATTAAACCAAGAAGAAGTTTTCGCTTTGAAAAACATCGTCAGAAAATATGATGACTTGTTTTACAAAAAGGAGATACTTTAACATGTACAACACAAACAAAGCATGAAATAGTAACCAAATCTAATAAACCGTTATATGCAAAAATCTATCGATTTCCTCACATTCACGAAACTGAAGCTAACACCCAAATCAACGATTTGCTGGAACATGGCATAATACAACATCCCCTTACAATGCTCCAATATGGGTTGTGGCGAAAAAAAGGAGAATCGTAGTCGATTATAGAAAACTCAATGAAGAAACCATCGATGAATAATTTCCTATTCCAAGCATTGAAGGAATTTTTGACAAACTAGGAAAATCTCAGTATTTCACAACTTTGAACTTGGCGAACGATTTTCATCAAATTGAAGTCAGCGAATATGACCAACATAAAACAGCCTTTTCAACTCCACAGGGACACTACGAATTTATTCTTTTGTCTTTCGGATTCAAAAACGCCCCTTTAACATTCCAGAGAATGATGAACGAAGTACCTAGAGAACACATTTAAAAAAATTGTATCGTATATCTAGGCGATATACTAAAGATACAAATTGACAAATATAATTTATTTTCCAAACAAACAGAATATCTAGGACATATTCTATCAACTGGAGGTATTAAACCAAACCCAAATAAAATCTAAATCATAAAAAATCTTAAAATACCAGCTACAACGAAGAAAATACAGTCATTTTTTAGGTATAACCCGATACTACCGAACATTCATCAAGGATTATGCAAGAACCGCCCTTTCACTAACTGATATCCTAAAAAAAAGAAAACCAGTTAATACTGCAGATCCTAAATACAATGCAGCTTTTGACAAACTAAAAAACATAATTATTAATTACCGAATTCTTCATTATCCTGATTTTAATCAAAAATTCATTTTGACAATCGATGCATCTGATAAAGCAGTAAGCGCAGTTTTATCCCAAAAATGGACATCCTCTTTCCCTTGCAAGCCAAACACTTAATGAACGTGAGAGAAATTACTCAACTATAGAAAAGGAGCTCTTATCAATCGTTTGGGCAACAAAGTATTTCCGACCATACTTATTCGGAGTAAAATTTGATATTAAAACTGACCATAGGCTTTTAGTTTGGCTTAGCAACTTGAAAGAGCCTAGTAGTAAACTTGAACTATGGAAGATACAACTAAATGAATATAACTTTAACATAGAATACGTTAATGTAAAGACAATAAAGTCGCGAATTTTCTAACTCGCATAGATGCAGACAATTATGGAATATGAAAACATAAGTGAAAATGAACCAATTCATTCGAGAGAAAAAGATCAGAAGGATCTTATATCTATTAAAGAAGGTGTAGTAAATATTTATAAAACCGAAATAATAATCGTCGAAAAAAACAGAAAGAAATTAAAATGTAAAAAAAATATACATCGAAAAAACTGACTTAAATACCGAAAATTCAATCATTGACATATTAAGGAGACACATGCCAGAAAAAGTAATTGTAGCTATATTTTGTGAACTAAACGATACTAAATGGAACAAAGTTCAATTAATAATTACCAGCTTTTACTCTAACAATAATAATTTACTTTTTATGAAGTGTAGCAATCATGCTTTTGATCTATTAAGTGAAGATCAATGTTTTGAAAAAATAAAAGAAATACATACATAAGGCAATGGTATACTTAAAAACTAAGAAGAAATCTAAAATAAATATTACTACAATGGATTAATGAAATTAATAAATAAATTCTTAAATAATTGTGGAATATGTAATCGTGCTAAATATGAAATCCAGTAAAACCAGAATTTAAACTTTACGAAACACCTAACAATATTAATAAAATCATATATTTTGATATTTTCCTTATTGGCAAAAAACAATTCTTCACAGCTATCGATAAGTTTTCTAATCACCTCTACACTAGGGAAACGCTAGATCAAAATGCTATAACATTCATCAGCCTTTTGAGAAAAAGAAACGCAATTCTAGGTAAACCTTACAAAACAATCGCTGATAATGAATTTAACATGATTAGCGTAAAAGATTATCTGAGAAAAGAAGATATCGAAACTCATTTCACCTCACCAAAAGCTCACACAGGTAACGCAGATATGAACAGTTGTCATAGATCCGCACTTGAACAAATTAGAATTTGAACATTAACCGAATCAGAATTGAACATCAAAGAAAATGTTCTCAAAGCAACCGAGTATTATAATAATACAATTCATTCAGTAACTCAATGTAAACCTATAGAAATACAACAAGGTATTAAAAACAAGTCCGACATATTTAAACACCTCGCCAATAAAAAACAAAAATGGATAGTGTATCAAACCAAAAAACGAGAACTTCCACGAGAAATTACTCAAAAAGAAGTCTACATAAAAAATTATGAACACGAAAGACATAAAGAACAACCTAAATTCCACAAAGTCAAATTGAACAAAAATTAAACAATGATATAATATTAATAAAAAATAATAAACCCAGAGATAAAATCCATCATTCCAGAATAAAGCGAATTAAAAAATTTGCAACATCCCAACAAACAATATCATCCAATATACAATCGAAAGTATAAAAAATATTAAAGGAGAACTTAAAATATTACATTTTAAGCAAGGAACAACAAAAAACATTTCTTTAAAATTTAACTTACCACAAGAAACAGTATTATCATCTATTAATAAAAATCAATATTTTGAAAATAATAAAATCAAAAACATAACTCTAAATTGAGGTCTCATCAATCCAATTGGTAACGTTTATAAATGGTTGTTTGGACCTATGAATATTGACGATTATCAAGAAAGAACAGAGCATATGAAAATAATTGACACTAATAACCATGCAATCATAAAATCAATGAATAAACAAATACGAATCAATGATGTATTCTAAAATAACCGTAACAAAATAATAAAAAACATTATTCAAACTAATAACATGTTTGCTGATGGCATTAATGCTACTACTAATCAAATAAATAAATTAATAGCAAAAATGCAACTAAATCATAGCTAAGGTCTAATAAATGATGAGTTAGAAAAAATAATCGATAATGTAAAATCTGTTACATCTGGAATAATGACCAGGTCGCTATTAACTTACGACGAAATCGATTTTTATAACTTATCCGTTGACGAGCTTTGAGAAATATCAATAAATGTTTTAACTAAAAACGAAATAATTGTATCAGTGATCAATATCCCAATATTTACTCAACCTTTGTTATCATATTATGTCAGACAAATACCAAATATAAAGTCGAAAACTTAAGATATAAAAATGAAAAATGTTGTATTATATAATGGAAATTACTACGAAACCGAAAAATATGTATAACTACTAAAAAATCAATTAACACGTAAAACTAATAACTGTATTATTCAAATTGAAAAGAAAACTAAGATTGAAGAAATAAAGAAAGGTCTACTATTGTTGACAAGTATAAATAATAAAATAAACCTAAATTGTGACGAAAAAACATATGAATTAAGTGGAACATATACAATTAGATATAGTAACTGTAAATTTGAAATTAATGGAAAATTATATACGAATGAAATAAAAGAATTTCAACAAGTATTAACGTGAGAACCAATCCACAATATCTTCAATTATAATTATCAATTAAATATAGAAAATGTGCAATTGGATAATATAAACAATTTGAAACGAATTGATGAAAAAGAATTTCAACATTAAAGAAATTCAATCATGTCTGGATCACTCGCAACGTTAATAATATCAACAATTATCTTCAATTGTATTCTGTATATTGTAAGAACCGAAAAACAGTTCAAATTAATGTAAACAAACCGAACGGACATATCGAATTACCTGTAATAAAAATTGTTGAAGACAACAAAGAACTTAAAGATGGAGGAGTTACAATAGATAAACAAGCAAACAGCTTACGTTTCTTCTAAACATCGGTTTGCTAAAGTCAATATCATTCGTTACCATAAACTTTCCGAAATCGTAATTTCATTATGACTCATAAATTCCACTAATTGTTTAGACAGCTGCATCCATCATAATTCATAACTTCTACTGAATGTTTATACAGCTGCATTGCTTATGCTGACATAGCTTCCGTATCCAATTTCATTAAAGACAAAATTGCAACTAAACACTTTTGGGTTCTTTGTCTTTAACCATATACATAAATACGTATTGATCATCTAGATCAAGTTAGTTATTATTCAATCATCAAGAGTTGTTGGTCAGTTGTTGACATAAGTTATTATTCAATCATCAAGAGTTGTTGGTCAGTTGTTGCCATAAGTTATTAATCAGATCACAAGTCAATCAGTTGTCAGTCATCAAAAGTTATTATTAATTCGACAAGTCAGTTGTCCTCAGTTCGAATGAAATAAAGTGTTCATAATGAATATTAAATACATTGTTTCATTTAAAAACCAAGTGTGGTAATTATATTTTTTTCGTTCTATTTCATATTTGCAAACGAGAGGATCAATTATGCCATTGGCATGCAATCCGCACCATTCAGTGACTTTTTCGGGATGTAATGGGGCTTACAAAGCGTCTTAAAGATTATTCCCATACCAAAAACGACAGTTTCGCTCATTTACGAAACCATTAAACCAGAAATGAGCCTCATCGTTGAAAATTATTTGACGTTAAAAATGAGGTTCTACTTCCAACATCTTCTCAGCTCGTTTTGGATCAAAACTTTCCATGTGGTGGACGGAAATAGGCCTAGTTGCTAAGAACGGCATTGAATCGATAAATTTGGATCATATGTCATACTACCATCTACGGCAGCAGTCGCTGCGTCGGTACGCACTGTACGAGTTCGTGTCTGGTAAACATTTTCCAATAGAGTATACGTAAATACAAATCTTTCCATCGTGCGTGAGCAGTTCAGATGTTTTGGCGAACAAAATGTGAATATCGGAAATAATTTTCCACTATTTTGAGACTTAGTTCGGGTGTTAGTCTTTACATGGTCATTTGTCAAAATAAATAAAACCAAATATTAAAATGACAGCAAAATTTGAGAGCTACAATAACAGATATCCGTAGTATAAACTTTATACCTAAAAAGCATCTGTCAAAATGTCGCAACTGCTTAAGAGTAGGAGCCAGTAAACGGCTATGTGTACTGTGGATTTTAATGATTGGGGGTGGTGGAGATTTCGCAAAAACATCAAGCATAACGCAGAGTCCTCCCCAGTGGAAGAGTGCGAATGAATTTTACTGCAGTGAGAGTTACACACAAATTCCAATAAATTGAGAATTGTCGGACTGAAGAATTTTTTCCAGGTAGTAAGGCAGCCACTTTCATTGAGTGTTACACTCCGTCCGATAAGGACAGGCTGTACCTCTACATACTCAAAGTGTGTTAGTGCCATTGACTAAACGATGACCAAAGTGCTCTAGTGCTGACGTTAGAAGATGAGCATGATTTGAATATGGGGTAAGTGGTTTTGATATGAGGTATCGTAATTGAAGTGAAAAGTCCAAGTGTTGCGTTTGAACAGAGAAAAATAGAGTTCTAGTAAGATCAAAAATCACATTTTTTGATCTTACTAGATGTGGGAAAATCATATGTCTACGTTCGTAGCGTAAAAATTGTAAAAGTAGGAGAGTTGTTTTCGTAAACAAAAGCATGTGCTCGTAAAGATTCTGGTTTACAATTTGGCGGGTATGAAAGATGCGAGAGAGTTATTATTATAAGCAAGAGCACGTGCTCGTGAAAGTGCTGGTTTGTTTTGAGTCAACGACTGGGTAATCAGATCGGCGATATTTGTATGGGCCTGTGTGCGGGGGTGACTGTATGTGCATATAGGCGCGTAAATCGTTAATTCAGATTTGCATGCTAAAGAAAGTATGAGAAGAAGTGGCGCCGAACGTACTGAAATATTCTTCCAGTTGTTTTTTGTTGCTGAATGATACGATTATGATGAAATGTTTTGTAACTGTGTTTTTTTTATTGGTAATATAAATGAATGGAAAAGACAAATCTATGTTTAGTTTTGTCTGTAAAGCGTTGCACCTGCTTGAAGATAAACGTTGTTTACTCATGCCAATACAGTTGATTAAAAGACTGGGACTCGTGAAAATGATATGTTATTTTATGATTGAAAAAATTTACTTTCGTCTATTTCTATTTTCTAGAATCGTATTCCAGCAAAGATCTGATGGGAACCTTTGTCTATCAATTGCGTCAAATTGTAGATAACTATCTTAACTACTCTCACAGATGTTAAACGAGGACGTTTAAAATCCACAGATGACATCTTAGAGGTTTACGAATTCGATCAATTTTCAGTATAAAAGAATATGAAGGTATGTTTGATTTGTATTATTTTCAAAGTGGCTCATGTGGTCTGCAAACGTCTCTACCGCTGGCAAATACACAATCTGGAGATAGGCGCCAAAGTTATGCTTCAAAAGCAGATGGTGAAGTAAAAGCACGTATTATCAGTGAGCAGAAGAAGCACTTCACGTAGTCGCTGAAGTTCGTGTAAAAGACACCACTTTTCACAAACTTAAGTATTTTCCTGGAGGAAAGGATGCGATGAGAAGACTGGAGAATGGTAATTTCCATTCATGCTAAAATATTTCCACATTTTCCTCTTCAGAGTGCGATTAAATCTCATGACTATTGATGCTTTTAATGCACTGAATGTAGAATAATGGCTCATTACATAGTGTTTCATCATCTGACGAAATATTTTATTAAAAAATCCTTTTCAATCATCGGTTTGTAGATTTTTGTTTAAGAACAGATTCCATAGCCTTAGCCGCATGGTCGAAAATTTTAAATATGACGGCAAGAGCTCAAGCGTACTTGGAAAATGTATCAATTATTGTCAATACAAATTTATAACCGTGATTTTCAGATGCATACGCAGTCATATCAACCATATCTGCCTGCCAAAGATCATCAATACCCCTTACAACAACACGTTGGCGTTTAAAGTTTTTTCGTGCGGATCTATGAAGTTCATCTATAATTTATCTTCTACTCATCTTGAAAAATGTCTAAGTAAAAGTTCTGTCATAGCTTTTATAAGAAGTTCTTCTTTTCCAAACACAAAAAGATGCTGCACTTTAAACACCTTCTTACAATGATGATAGTTGGGCCGTCTGGTTGCGGGAAGACGATATTTATAGAAAATCTTATAAGAAACGGTGCGATGATACGCCTGTTGGCGAAGAAAATTATTTGGTGCAATTCTGCGAAGCCCACATTACAATCACATAAAATATATGAGCTTTATTCCTGAGGAATTTCCAAAAAGTGCGAATCAACCAATGCTAACTATACTGAACGCCATGATGTTAAATGCATTTTGAAGACAGATATGTGAGTTTTTTACAAAAGGATTCAATCATCGTAACCTTTCTAACATTCTGTCATTATGGTGACTCATACTTACATCTCTATATTTATATCATTCAATACTTCTAGCCCAAATTGACGTACTCCATTCAATATAATTCATTAATAACAATATAATTCATTAAAAGCTTGGTTGGGTGAAGTGGCGAACGTAACATTATCAATTTTCAAAAGGCAGCGTTTAGCCGCACGATGGTTTGGGGTCCTCAAGAACAGGGCAGTCCCATATTTTGTTCGTATGGGTTTGTGGGTCGACCACGTTGCGTGGCGAACGTAACAAACTATAAACAACAATATAATCGTCCACAGCCAATGAAAATAGAAAAATCAAATAGGTTCAGACATCGATTTAACAACCAAAACCAAAAACTAAAAGCGAAGGACATAAATTTTCATCAAATTGCTTCGGAAGAAGTCATTTTCCAATAATAAATATTACAATTAATAACAAAATTATTTCTGCCTTAATCGACACTGGTGCATCCGTCTCTGGTATAGACAAAAACTGTTTTCCTGAAATTCCTAAAATCATATTAAATAAACCAATAACAATTGAGGGATTGAGTAGAGAATATCAAATAACTGAAAAAATGAAAATAAATATGCCTAATGAATTTCAGTTACCCGAAAATCATAAAATACTTTGGAACGTAATAAACTTTCAAAATAATAATTATCAAAGCTTTGATTGGACAAAATTGTTACATCCGCTAAGTGAAAAACTTAATCTAGGTGAAGATAGTATGGAAATAAACGGAAAACGTTTACTTTTTTCATACGCCGTTCCTGAAGAAATTAAACTTCAATACAAACTAGAACCATTAAGTGATGCCAAGGATAAAATCTTCAAGGGATTAAACCAAGAAGAAGTTTTCGCTTTGAAAAACATCGTCAGAAAATATGATGACTTGTTTTACAAAAAGGAGATACTTTAACATGTACAACACAAACAAAGCATGAAATAGTAACCAAATCTAATAAACCGTTATATGCAAAAATCTATCGATTTCCTCACATTCACGAAACTGAAGCTAACACCCAAATCAACGATTTGCTGGAACAAGGCATAATACAACATCCCCTTACAATGCTCCAATATGGGTTGTGGCGAAAAAAAGGAGAATCGTAATCGATTATAGAAAACTCAATGAAGAAACCATCGATGAATAATTTCCTATTCCAAGCATTGAAGGAATTTTTGACAAACTAGGAAAATCTCAGTATTTCACAACTTTGAACTTGGCGAACGATTTTCATCAAATTGAAGTCAGCGAATATGACCAACATAAAACAGCCTTTTCAACTCCACAGGGACACTACGAATTTATTCTTTTGTCTTTCGGATTCAAAAACGCCCCTTTAACATTCCAGAGAATGATGAACGAAGTACCTAGAGAACACATTTAAAAAAATTGTATCGTATATCTAGGCGATATACTAAAGATACAAATTGACTAATATAATTTATTTTCCAAACAAACAGAATATCTAGGACATATTCTATCAACTGGAGGTATTAAACCAAACCCAAATAAAATCTAAATCATAAAAAATCTTAAAATACCAGCTACAACGAAGAAAATACAGTCATGTTTTAGGTATAACCTGATACTACCGAACATTCATCAAGGATTATGCAAGAACCGCCCTTTCACTAACTGATATCCTAAAAAAAAAGAAAAACAGTTAATACTGCAGATCCTAAATACAATGCAGCTTTTGACAAACTAAAAAACATAATTATTAATTACCCAATTCTTCATTATCCTGATTTTAATCAAAAATTCATTTTAACAATCGATGCATCTGATAAAGCAGTAAGCGCAGTTTTATCCCAAAAATGGACATCCTCTTTCCCTTGCAAGCCAAACACTTAATGAACGTGAGAGAAATTACTCAACTATAGAAAAGGAGCTCTTATCAATCGTTTGGGCAACAAAGTATTTCCGACCATACTTATTCGGAGTAAAATTTGATATTAAAACTGACCATAGGCTTTTAGTTTGGCTTAGCAACTTGAAAGAGCCTAGTAGTAAACTTGAACTATGGAAGATACAACTAAATGAATATAACTTTAACATAGAATACGTTAATGTAAAGACAATAAAGTCGCGAATTTTCTAACTCGCATAGATGCAGACAATTATGGAATATGAAAACATAAGTGAAAATGAACCAATTCATTCGAGAGAAAAAGATCAGAAGGATCTTATATCTATTAAAGAAGGTGTAGTAAATATTTATAAAACCGAAATAATAATCGTCGAAAAAAACAGAAAGAAATTAAAATGTAAAAAAAATATACATCGAAAAAACTGACTTAAATACCGAAAATTCAATCATTGACATATTAAGGAGACACATGCCAGAAAAAGTAATTGTAGCTATATTTTGTGAACTAAACGATACTAAATGGAACAAAGTTCAATTAATAATTACCAGCTTTTACTCTAACAATAATAATTTACTTTTTATGAAGTGTAGCAATCATGCTTTTGATCTATTAAGTGAAGATCAATGTTTTGAAAAAATAAAAGAAATACATACATAAGGCAATGGTATACTTAAAAACTTAGAAGAAATCTAAAATAAATATTACTACAATGGATTAATGAAATTAATAAATAAATTCTTAAATAATTGTGGAATATGTAATCGTGCTAAATATGAAATCCAGTAAAACCAGAATTTAAACTTTACGAAACACCTAACAATATTAATAAAATCATATATTTTGATATTTTCCTTATTGGCAAAAAACAATTCTTCACAGCTATCGATAAGTTTTCTAATCACCTCTACACTAGGGAAACGCTAGATCAAAATGCTATTACATTCATCAGCCTTTTGAGAAAAAGAAACGCAATTCTAGGTAAACCTTACAAAACAATCGCTGATAATGAATTTAACATGATTAGCGTAAAAGATTATCTCGAAAAGAAGATATCGAAACTCATTTCACCTCACCAAAAGCTCACACAGGTAACGCAGATATGAACAGTTGTCATAGATCCGCACTTGAACAAATTAGAATTTGAACATTAACCGAATCAGAATTGAACATCAAAGAAAATGTTCTCAAAGCAACCGAATATTATAATAATACAATTCATTCAGTAACTCAATGTAAACCTATAGAAATACAACAAGGTATTAAAAACAAGTCCGACATATTTAAACACCTCGCCAATAAAAAACAAAAATGGATAGTGTATCAAACCAAAAAACGAGAACTTCCACGAGAAATTACTCAAAAAGAAGTCTACATAAAAAATTATGAACACGAAAGACATAAAGAACAACCTAAATTCCACAAAGTCAAATTGAACAAAAATTAAACAATGATATAATATTAATAAAAAATAATAAACCCAGAGATAAAATCCATCATTCCAGAATAAAGCGAATTAAAAAATTTGCAACATCCCAACAAACAATATCATCCAATATACAATCGAAAGTATAAAAAATATTAAAGGAGAACTTAAAATATTACATTTTAAGCAAGGAACAACAAAAAACATTTCTTTAAAATTTAACTTACCACAAGAAACAGTATTATCATCTATTAATAAAAATCAATATTTTGAAAATAATAAAATCAAAAACATAACTCTAAATTGAGGTCTCATCAATCCAATTGGTAACGTTTATAAATGGTTGTTTGGACCTATGAATATTGACGATTATCAAGAAAGAACAGAGCATATGAAAATAATTGACACTAATAACCATGCAATCATAAAATCAATGAATAAACAAATACGAATCAATGATGTATTCTAAAATAACCGTAACAAAATAATAAAAAACATTATTCAAACTAATAACATGTTTGCTGATGGCATTAATGCTACTACTAATCAAATAAATAAATTAATAGCAAAAATGCAACTAAATCATAGCTTAGGTCTAATAAATGATGAGTTAGAAAAAATAATCGATAATGTAAAATCTGTTACATCTGGAATAATGACCAGGTCGCTATTAACTTACGACGAAATCGATTTTTATAACTTATCCGTTGACGAGCTTTGAGAAATATCAATAAATGTTTTAACTAAAAACGAAATAATTGTATCAGTGATCAATATCCCAATACTTACTCAACCTTTGTTATCATATTATGTCAGACAAATACCAAATATAAAGTCGAAAACTTAAGATATAAAAATGAAAAATGTTGTATTATATAATGGAAATTACTACGAAACCGAAAAATATGTATAACTACTAAAAAATCAATTAACATGTAAAACTAATAACTGTATTATTCAAATTGAAAAGAAAACTAAGATTGAAGAAATAAAGAAAGGTCTACTATTGTTGACAAGTATAAATAATAAAATAAACCTAAATTGTGACGAAAAAACATATGAACTAAGTGGAACATATACAATTAGATATAGTAACTGTAAATTTGAAATTAATGGAAAATTATATACGAATGAAATAAAAGAATTTCAACAAGTATTAACGTGAGAACCAATCCACAATATCTTCAATTATAATTATCAATTAAATATAGAAAATGTGCAATTGGATAATATAAACAATTTGAAACGAATTGATGAAAAAGAATTTCAACATTAAAGAAATTCAATCATGTCTGGATCACTCGCAACGTTAATAATATCAACAATTATCTTCAATTGTATTCTGTATATTGTAAGAACCGAAAAACAGTTCAAATTAATGTAAACAAACCGAACGGACATATCGAATTACCTGTAATAAAAATTGTTGAAGACAACAAAGAACTTAAAGATGGAGGAGTTACAATAGATAAACAAGCAAACAGCTTACGTTTCTTCTAAACATCGGTTTGCTAAAGTCAATATCATTCGTTACCATAAACTTTCCGAAATCGTAATTTCATTATGACTCATAAATTCCACTAATTGTTTAGACAGCTGCATCCATCATAATTCATAACTTCTACTGAATGTTTATACAGCTGCATTGCTTATGCTGACATAGCTTCCGTATCCAATTTCATTAAAGACAAAATTGCAACTAGACACTTTTGGGTTCTTTGTCTTTAACCATATACATAAATACGTATTGATCATCTAGATCAAGTTAGTTATTATTCAATCATCAAGAGTTGTTGGTCAGTTGTTGACATAAGTTATTATTCAATCATCAAGAGTTGTTGGTCAGTTGTTGCCATAAGTTATTAATCAGATCACAAGTCAATCAGTTGTCAGTCATCAAAAGTTATTATTAATTCGACAAGTCAGTTGTCCTCAGTTCGAATGAAATAAAGTGTTCATAATGAATATTAAATACATTGTTTCATTTAAAAACCAAGTGTGGTAATTATATTTTTTTCGTTCTATTTCATATTTGCAAACGAGAGGATCAATTATGCCATTGGCATGCAATCCGCACCATTCAGTGACTTTTTCGGGATGTAATGGGGCTTACAAAGCGTCTTAAAGATTATTCTCATACCAAAAACGACAGTTTCGCTCATTTACGAAACCATTAAACCAGAAATGAACCTCATCGTTGAAAATTATTTGACGTTAAAAATGAGGTTCTACTTCCAACATCTTTTCAGCTCGTTTTGGATCAAAACTTTCCATGTGGTGGACGGAAATAGGCCTAGTTGCTAAGAACGGCATTGAATCGATAAATTTGGATCATATGTCATACTACCATCTACGGCAGCAGTCGCTGCGTCGGTACGCACTGTACGAGTTCGTGTCTGGTAAACATTTTCCAATAGAGTATACGTAAATACAAATCTTTCCATCGTGCGTGAGCAGTTCAGATGTTTTGGCGAACAAAATGTGAATATCGGAAATAATTTTCCACTATTTTGAGACTTAGTTCGGGTGTTAGTCTTTACATGGTCATTTGTCAAAATAAATAAAACCAAATATTAAAATGACAGCAAAATTTGAGAGCTACAATAACAGATATCCGTAGTATAAACTTTATACCTAAAAAGCATCTGTCAAAATGTCGCAACTGCTTAAGAGTAGGAGCCAGTAAACGGCTATGTGTACTGTGGATTTTAATGATTGGGGGTGGTGGAGATTTCGCAAAAACATCAAGCATAACGCAGAGTCCTCCCCGCAAAATTATAGTAGCCTTTAGTGGTCCTGTTGGGAAAGAGTGGAAGAGTGCGAATGAATTTTAGTGCAGTGAGAGTTACACACAAATTCCAATAAATTGAGAATTGTCGGACTGAAGAATTTTTTCCAGGTAGTAAGGCAGCCACTTTCATTGAGTGTTACACTCCGTCCGATAAGGACAGGCTGTACCTCTACATACTCAAAGTGTGTTAGTGCCATTGACTAAACGATGACCAAAGTGCTCTAGTGCTGACGTTAGAAGATGAGCATGATTTGAATATGGGGTAAGTGGTTTTGATATGAGGTATCGTAATTGAAGTGAAAAGTCCAAGTGTTGCGTTTGAACAGAGAAAAATAGAGTTCTAGTAAGATCAAAAATCACATTTTTTGATCTTACTAGATGTGGGAAAATCATATGTCTACGTTCGTAGCGTAAAAATTGTAAAAGTAGGAGAGTTGTTTTCGTAAACAAAAGCATGTGCTCGTAAAGATTCTGGTTTACAATTTGGCGGGTACGAAAGATGCGAGAGAGTTATTATTATAAGCAAGAGCACGTGCTCGTGAAGATGCTGGTTTGTTTTGAGTCAACGACTGGGTAATCAGATCGGCGATATTTGTATGGGCCTGTGTGCGGCGGTGACTGTATGTGCATATAGGCGCGTAAATCGTTAATTCAGATTTGCATGCTAAAGAAAGTATGAGAAGAAGTGGCGCCGAACGTATTGAAATATTCTTCCAGTTGTTTTTTGTTGCTGAATGATACGATTATGATGAAATGTTTTGTAACTGTGTTTTTTTTATTGGTAATGTAAATGAATGGAAAAGACAAATCTATGTTTAATTTTGTCTGTAAAGCGTTGTACCTGCTTGAAGATAGACGTTGTTTACTCATGCCAATACAGTTGATTAAAAGACTGGGACTCGTGAAAATGATATGTTATTTTATGATTGAAAAAATTTACTTTCGTCTATTTCTATTTTCTAGAATCGTATTCCAGCAAAGATCTGATGGGAACCTTTGTCTATCAATTGCGTCAAATTGTAGATAACTATCTTAACTACTCTCACAGATGTTAAACGAGGACGTTTAAAATCCACAGATGACATCTTAGAGGTTTACGAATTCGATCAATTTTCAGTATAAAAGAATATGAAGGTATGTTTGATTTGTATTATTTTCAAAGTGGCTCATGTGGTCCGCAAACGTCTCTACCGCTGGCAAATACACAATCTGGAGATAGGCGCCAAAGTTATGCTTCAAAAGCAGATGGTGAAGTAAAAGCACGTATTATCAGTGAGCAGAAGAAGCACTTCACGTAGTCGCTGAAGTTCGTGTAAAAGACACCACTTTTCACAAACTTAAGTATTTTCCTGGAGGAAAGGATGCGATGAGAAGACTGGAGAATGGTAATTTCCATTCATGCTAAAATATTTCCACATTTTCCTCTTCAGAGTGCGATTAAATCTCATGACTATTGATGCTTTTAATGCACTGAATGTAGAATAATGGCTCATTACATAGTGTTTCATCATCTGACGAAATATTTTATTAAAAAATCCTTTTCAATCATCGGTTTGTAGATTTTTGTTTAAGAACAGATTCCATAGCCTTAGCCGCATGGTCGAAAATTTTAAATATGACGGCAAGAGCTCAAGCGTACTTGGAAAATGTATCAATTATTGTCAATACAAATTTATAACCGTGATTTTCAGATGCATACGCAGTCATATCAACCAGATCTGCCTGCCAAAGATCATCAATACCCCTTACAACAACACGTTGGCGTTTAAAGTTTTTTCGTGCGGATCTATGAAGTTCATCTATAATTTATCTTCTACTCATCTTGAAAAATGTCTAAGTAAAAGTTCTGTCATAGCTTTTATAAGAAGTTCTTCTTTTCCAAACACAAAAGGATGCTGCACTTTAAACACCTTCTTACAATGATGATAGTTGGGCCGTCTGGTTGCGGGAAGACGATATTTATAGAAAATCTTATAAGAAACGGTGCGATGATACGCCTGTTGGCGAAGAAAATTATTTGGTGCAATTCTGCGAAGCCCACATTACCATCACATAAAATATATGAGCTTTATTCCTGAGGAATTTCCAAAAAGTGCGAATCAACCAATGCTAACTATACTGAACGCCATGATGTTAAATGCATTTTGAAGACAGATATGTGAGTTTTTTACAAAAGGATTCCATCATCGTAACCTTTCTAACATTCTGTCATTATGGTGACTCATACTTACATCTCTATATTTATATCATTCAATACTTCTAGCCCAAATTGACGTACTCCATTCAATATAATTCATTAATAACAATATAATTCATTAATAGCTTGGTTGGGTGAAGTGGCGAACGTAACATTATCAATTTTCAAAAGGCAGCGTTTAGCCGCACGATGGTTTGGGGTCCTCAAGAACAGGGCAGTCCCATATTTTGTTCGTATGGGTTTGTGGGTCGACCACGTTGCGTGGCGAACGTAACAAACTATAAACAACAATATAATCGTCCACAGCCAATGAAAATAAAAAAATCAAATAGGTTCAGACATCGATTTAACAACCAAAACCAAAAACTAAAAGCGAAGGACATAAATTTTCATCAAATTGCTTCGGAAGAAGTCATTTTCCAATAATAAATATTACAATTAATAACAAAATTATTTCTGCCTTAATCGACACTGGTGCATCCGTCTCTGGTATAGACAAAAACTGTTTTCCTGAAATTCCTAAAATCATATTAAATAAACCAATAACAATTGAGGGATTGAGTAGAGAATATCAAATAACTGAAAAAATGAAAATAAATATGCCTAATGAATTTCAGTTACCCGAAAATCATAAAATACTTTGGAACGTAATAAACTTTCAAAATAATAATTATCAAAGCTTTGATTGGACAAAATTGTTACATCCGCTAAGTGAAAAACTTAATCTAGGTGAAGATAGTATGGAAATAAACGGAAAACGTTTACTTTTTTCATACGCCGTTCCTGAAGAAATTAAACTTCAATACAAACTAGAACCATTAAGTGATGCCAAGGATAAAATCTTCAAGGGATTAAACCAAGAAGAAGTTTTCGCTTTGAAAAACATCGTCAGAAAATATGATGACTTGTTTTACAAAAAGGAGATACTTTAACATGTACAACACAAACAAAGCATGAAATAGTAACCAAATCTAATAAACCGTTATATGCAAAAATCTATCGATTTCCTCACATTCACGAAACTGAAGCTAACACCCAAATCAACGATTTGCTGGAACAAGGCATAATACAACATCCCCTTACAATGCTCCAATATGGGTTGTGGCGAAAAAAAGGAGAATCGTAATCGATTATAGAAAACTCAATGAAGAAACCATCGATGAATAATTTCCTATTCCAAGCATTGAAGGAATTTTTGACAAACTAGGAAAATCTCAGTATTTCACAACTTTGAACTTGGCGAACGATTTTCATCAAATTGAAGTCAGCGAATATGACCAACATAAAACAGCCTTTTCAACTCCACAGGGACACTACGAATTTATTCTTTTGTCTTTCGGACTCAAAAACGCCCCTTTAACATTCCAGAGAATGATGAACGAAGTACCTAGAGAACACATTTAAAAAAATTGTATCTTTAGTATATCTAGGCGATATACTAAAGATACAAATTGACATATATAATTTATTTTCCAAACAAACAGAATATCTAGGACATATTCTATCAACTGTAGGTATAAAACCAAACCCAAATAAAATCTAAATCATAAAAAATCTTAAAATACCAGCTACAACGAAGAAAATACAGTCATTTTTTAGGTATAACCTGATACTACCGAACATTCATCAAGGAGTATGCAAGAACCGCCCTTTCATTAACTGATATCCTAAAAAAAAAGAAAAACAGTTAATACTGCAGATCATAAATACAATACAGCTTTTGACAAACTAAAAAACATAATTATTAATTACCCAATTCTTCATTATCCTGATTTTAATCAAAAATTCATTTTAACAATCGACGCATCTGATAAAGCAGTAAGCGCAGTTTTATCCCAAAAATGGACATCCTCTTTCCCTTGCAAGCCAAACACTTAATGAACGTGAGAGAAATTACTCAACTATAGAAAAGGAGCTCTTATCAATCGTTTGGGCAACAAAGTATTTCCGACCATACTTATTCGGAGTAAAATTTGATATTAAAACTGACCATAGGCTTTTAGTTTGGCTTAGCAACTTGAAAGAGCCTAGTAGTAAACTTGAACTATGGAAGATACAACTAAATGAATATAACTTTAACATAGAATACGTTAATGTAAAGACAATAAAGTCGCGAATTTTCTAACTCGCATAGATGCAGACAATTATGGAATATGAAAACATAAGTGAAAATGAACCAATTCATTCGAGAGAAAAAGATCAGAAGGATCTTATATCTATTAAAGAAGGTGTAGTAAATATTTATAAAACCGAAATAATAATCGTCGAAAAAAACAGATAGAAATTAAAATGTAAAAAAAATATACATCGAAAAAACTGACTTAAATACCGAAAATTCAATCATTGACATATTAAGGAGACACATGCCAGAAAAAGTAATTGTAGCTATATTTTGTGAACTAAACGATACTAAATGGAACAAAGTTCAATTAATAATTACCAGCTTTTACTCTAACAATAATAATTTACTTTTTATGAAGTGTAGCAATCATGCTTTTGATCTATTAAGTGAAGATCAATGTTTTGAAAAAATAAAAGAAATACATACAAAAGGCAATGGTATACTTGAAAACTAAGAAGAAATCTAAAATAAATATTACTACAATGGATTAATGAAATTAATAAATAAATTCTTAAATAATTGTGGAATATGTAATCGTGCTAAATATGAAATCCAGTAAAACCAGAATTTAAACTTTACGAAACACCTAATAATATTACACTTGAACAAATTAGAATTTGAACATTAACCGAATCAGAATTGAACATCAAAGAAAATGTTCTCAAAGCAACCGATTATTATAATAATACAATTCATTCAGTAACTCAATGTAAACCTATAGAAATACAACAAGGTATTAAAAACAAGTCCGACATATTTAAACACCTCGCCAATAAAAAACAAAAATGGATAGTGTATCAAACCAAAAAACGGGAACTTCCACGAGAAATTACTCAAAAAGAAGTCTACATAAAAAATTATGAACACGAAAGACAAAAAGAACAACCTAAATTCCACAAAGTCAAATTAAACAAAAATTAAACAATTATATAATATTAATAAAAAATAATAAACCCAGAAATAAAATCCATCATTCCAGAATAAAGCGAATTAAAAAATTTGCAACATCCCAACAAATAATATCATCCAATATACAATCGAAAGTATAAAAAATATTAAAGGAGAACTTGAAATATTACATTTTAAGCAAGGAACAACAAAAAACATTTCTTTAAAATTTAACTTACCGCAAGAAACAGTATTATCATATATTAATAAAAATCAATATTTTGAAAATAATAAAATCAAAAACATAACTCGAAATAGAGGTCTCATCAATCCAATTGGTAACGTTTATAAATGGTTGTTTGGGGTGGTGGAGATTTCGCAAAAACATCAAGCATAACGCAGAGTCCTCCCCGCAAAATTATAGTAGCCTTTAGTGGTCCTGTTGGGAAAGAGTGGAAGAGTGCGAATGAATTTTAGTGCAGTGAGAGTTACACACAAATTCCAATAAATTGAGAATTGTCGGACTGAAGAATTTTTTCCAGGTAGTAAGGCAGCCACTTTCATTGAGTGTTACACTCCGTCCGATAAGGACAGGCTGTACCTCTACATACTCAAAGTGTGTTAGTGCCATTGACTAAACGATGACCAAAGTGCTCTAGTGCTGACGTCAGAAGATGAGCATGATTTGAATATGGGGTAAGTGGTTTTGATATGAGGTATCGTAATTGAAGTGAAAAGTCCAAGTGTTGCGTTTGAACAGAGAAAAATAGAGTTCTAGTAAGATCAAAAATCACATTTTTTGATCTTACTAGATGTGGGAAAATCATATGTCTACGTTCGTAGCGTAAAAATTGTAAAAGTAGGAGAGTTGTTTTCGTAAACAAAAGCATGTGCTCGTAAAGATTCTGGTTTACAATTTGGCGGGTACGAAAGATGCGAGAGAGTTATTATTATAAGCAAGAGCACGTGCTCGTGAAGATGCTGGTTTGTTTTGAGTCAACGACTGGGTAATCAGATCGGCGATATTTGTATGGGACTGTGTGCGGGGGTGACTGTATGTGCATATAGGCGCGTAAATCGTTAATTCAGATTTGCATGCTAAAGAAAGTATGAGAAGAAGTGGCGCCGAACGTATTGAAATATTCTTCCAGTTGTTTTTTGTTGCTGAATGATACGATTATGATGAAATGTTTTGTAACTGTGTTTTTTTTTATTGGTAATGTAAATGAATGGAAAAGACAAATCTATGTTTAATTTTGTCTGTAAAGCGTTGTACCTGCTTGAAGATAAACGTTGTTTACTCATGCCAATACAGTTGATTAAAAGACTGGGACTCGTGAAAATGATATGTTATTTTATGATTGAAAAAATTTACTTTCGTCTATTTCTATTTTCTAGAATCGTATTCCAGCAAAGATCTGATGGGAACCTTTGTCTATCAATTGCGTCAAATTGTAGATAACTATCTTAACTACTCTCACAGATGTTAAACGAGGACGTTTAAAATCCACAGATGACATCTTAGAGGTTTACGAATTCGATCAATTTTCAGTATAAAAGAATATGAAGGTATGTTTGATTTGTATTATTTTCAAAGTGGCTCATGTGGTCCGCAAACGTCTCTACCGCTGGCAAATACACAATCTGGAGATAGGCGCCAAAGTTATGCTTCAAAAGCAGATGGTGAAGTAAAAGCACGTATTATCAGTGAGCAGAAGAAGCACTTCACGTAGTCGCTGAAGTTCGTGTAAAAGACACCACTTTTCACAAACTTAAGTATTTTCCTGGAGGAAAGGATGCGATGAGAAGACTGGAGAATGGTAATTTCCATTCATGCTAAAATATTTCCACATTTTCCTCTTCAGAGTGCGATTAAATCTCATGACTATTGATGCTTTTAATGCACTGAATGTAGAATAATGGCTCATTACAAAGTGTTTCATCATCTGACGAAATATTTTATTAAAAAATCCTTTTCAATCATCGGTTTGTAGATTTTTGTTTAAGAACAGATTCCATAGCCTTAGCCGCATGGTCGAAAATTTTAAATATGACGGCAAGAACTCAAGCGTACTTGGAAAATGTATCAATTATTGTCAATACAAATTTATAACCGTGATTTTCAGATGCATACGCAGTCATATCAACCAGATCTGCCTGCCAAAGATCATCAATACCCCTTACAACAACACGTTGGCGTTTAAAGTTTTTTCGTGCGGATCTATGAAGTTCATCTATAATTTATCTTCTACTCATCTTGAAAAATGTCTAAGTAAAAGTTCTGTCATAGCTTTTATAAGAAGTTCTTCTTTTCCAAACACAAAAGGATGCTGCACTTTAAACACCTTCTTACAATGATGATAGTTGGGCCGTCTGGTTGCGGGAAGACGATATTTATAGAAAATCTTATAAGAAACGGTGCGATGATACGCCTGTTGGCGAAGAAAATTATTTGGTGCAATTCTGCGAAGCCCACATTACCATCACATAAAATATATGAGCTTTATTCCTGAGGAATTTCCAAAAAGTGCGAATCAACCAATGCTAACTATACTGAACGCCATGATGTTAAATGCATTTTGAAGACAGATATGTGAGTTTTTTACAAAAGGATTCCATCATCGTAACCTTTCTAACATTCTGTCATTATGGTGACTCATACTTACATCTCTATATTTATATCATTCAATACTTCTAGCCCAAATTGACGTACTCCATTCAATATAATTCATTAATAACAATATAATTCATTAAAAGCTTGGTTGGGTGAAGTGGCGAACGTAACATTATCAATTTTCAAAAGGCAGCGTTTAGCCGCACGATGGTTTGGGGTCCTCAAGAACAGGGCAGTCCCATATTTTGTTCGTATGGGTTTGTGGGTCGACCACGTTGCGTGGCGAACGTAACAAACTATAAACAACAATATAATCGTCCACAGCCAATGAAAATAGAAAAATCAAATAGGTTCAGACATCGATTTAACAACCAAAACCAAAAACTAAAAGCGAAGGACATAAATTTTCATCAAATTGCTTCGGAAGAAGTCATTTTCCAATAATAAATATTACAATTAATAACAAAATTATTTCTGCCTTAATCGACACTGGTGCATCCGTCTCTAGTATAGACAAAAACTGTTTTCCTGAAATTCCTAAAATCATATTAAATAAACCAATAACAATTGAGGGATTGAGTAGAGAATATCAAATAACTGAAAAAATGAAAATAAATATGCCTAATGAATTTCAGTTACCCGAAAATCATAAAATACTTTGGAACGTAATAAACTTTCAAAATAATAATTATCAAAGCTTTGATTGGACAAAATTGTTACATCCGCTAAGTGAAAAACTTAATCTAGGTGAAGATAGTATGGAAATAAACGGAAAACGTTTACTTTTTTCATACGCCGTTCCTGAAGAAATTAAACTTCAATACAAACTAGAACCATTAAGTGATGCCAAGGATAAAATCTTCAAGGGATTAAACCAAGAAGAAGTTTTCGCTTTGAAAAACATCGTCAGAAAATATGATGACTTGTTTTACAAAAAGGAGATACTTTAACATGTACAACACAAACAAAGCATGAAATAGTAACCAAATCTAATAAACCGTTATATGCAAAAATCTATCGATTTCCTCACATTCACGAAACTGAAGCTAACACCCAAATCAACGATTTGCTGGAACAAGGCATAATACAACATCCCCTTACAATGCTCCAATATGGGTTGTGGCGAAAAAAAGGAGAATCGTAATCGATTATAGAAAACTCAATGAAGAAACCATCGATGAATAATTTCCTATTCCAAGCATTGAAGGAATTTTTGACAAACTAGGAAAATCTCAGTATTTCACAACTTTGAACTTGGCGAACGATTTTCATCAAATTGAAGTCAGCGAATATGACCAACATAAAACAGCCTTTTCAACTCCACAGGGACACTACGAATTTATTCTTTTGTCTTTCGGACTCAAAAACGCCCCTTTAACATTCCAGAGAATGATGAACGAAGTACCTAGAGAACACATTTAAAAAAATTGTATCGTATATCTAGGCGATATACTAAAGATACAAATTGACATATATAATTTATTTTCCAAACAAACAGAATATCTAGGACATATTCTATCAACTGTAGGTATTAAACCAAACCCAAATAAAATCTAAATCATAAAAAATCTTAAAATACCAGCTACAACGAAGAAAATACAGTCATTTTTTAGGTATAACCTGATACTACCGAACATTCATCAAGGAGTATGCAAGAACCGCCCTTTCATTAACTGATATCCTAAAAAAAAAGAAAAACAGTTAATACTGCAGATCATAAATACAATACAGCTTTTGACAAACTAAAAAACATAATTATTAATTACCCAATTCTTCATTATCCTGATTTTAATCAAAAATTCATTTTAACAATCGACGCATCTGATAAAGCAGTAAGCGCAGTTTTATCCCAAAAATGGACATCCTCTTTCCCTTGCAAGCCAAACACTTAATGAACGTGAGAGAAATTACTCAACTATAGAAAAGGAGCTCTTATCAATCGTTTGGGCAACAAAGTATTTCCGACCATACTTATTCGGAGTAAAATTTGATATTAAAACTGACCATAGGCTTTTAGTTTGGCTTAGCAACTTGAAAGAGCCTAGTAGTAAACTTGAACTATGGAAGATACAACTAAATGAATATAACTTTAACATAGAATACGTTAATGTAAAGACAATAAAGTCGCGAATTTTCTAACTCGCATAGATGCAGACAATTATGGAATATGAAAACATAAGTGAAAATGAACCAATTCATTCGAGAGAAAAAGGTCAGAAGAATCTTATATCTATTAAAGAAGGTGTAGTAAATATTTATAAAACCGAAATAATAATCGTCGAAAAAAACAGATAGAAATTAAAATGTAAAAAAAATATACATCGAAAAAACTGACTTAAATACCGAAAATTCAATCATTGACATATTAAGGAGACACATGCCAGAAAAAGTAATTGTAGCTATATTTTGTGAACTAAACGATACTAAATGGAACAAAGTTCAATTAATAATTACCAGCTTTTACTCTAACAATAATAATTTACTTTTTATGAAGTGTAGCAATCATGCTTTTGATCTATTAAGTGAAGATCAATGTTTTGAAAAAATAAAAGAAATACATACAAAAGGCAATGGTATACTTGAAAACTAAGAAGAAATCTAAAATAAATATTACTACAATGGATTAATGAAATTAATAAATAAATTCTTAAATAATTGTGGAATATGTAATCGTGCTAAATATGAAATCCAGTAAAACCAGAATTTAAACTTTACGAAACACCTAATAATATTACGCTTGAACAAATTAGAATTTGAACATTAACCGAATCAGAATTGAACATCAAAGAAAATGTTCTCAAAGCAACCGATTATTATAATAATACAATTCATTCAGTAACTCAATGTAAACCTATAGAAATACAACAAGGTATTAAAAACAAGTCCGACATATTTAAACACCTCGCCAATAAAAAACAAAAATGGATAGTGTATCAAACCAAAAAACGGGAACTTCCACGAGAAATTACTCAAAAAGAAGTCTACATAAAAAATTATGAACACGAAAGACAAAAAGAACAACCTAAATTCCACAAAGTCAAATTAAACAAAAATTAAACAATGATATAATATTAATAAAAAATAATAAACCCAGAAATAAAATCCATCATTCCAGAATAAAGCGAATTAAAAAATTTGCAACATCCCAACAAATAATATCATCCAATATACAATCGAAAGTATAAAAAATATTAAAGGAGAACTTGAAATATTACATTTTAAGCAAGGAACAACAAAAAACATTTCTTTAAAATTTAACTTACCGCAAGAAACAGTATTATCATCTATTAATAAAAATCAATATTTTGAAAATAATAAAATCAAAAACATAACTCGAAATAGAGGTCTCATCAATCCAATTGGTAACGTTTATAAATGGTTGTTTGGGGTGGTGGAGATTTCGCAAAAACATCAAGCATAACGCAGAGTCCTCCCCGCAAAATTATAGTAGCCTTTAGTGGTCCTGTTGGGAAAGAGTGGAAGAGTGCGAATGAATTTTAGTGCAGTGAGAGTTACACACAAATTCCATTAAATTGAGAATTGTCGGACTGAAGAATATTTTCCAGGTAGTAAGGCAGCCACTTTCATTGATTGTTACACTCCGTCCGATAAGGACAGGCTGTACCTCTACATACTCAAAGTGTGTTAGTGCCATTGGCTAAACGATGACCAAAGTGCTCTAGTGCTGACGTTAGAAGATGAGCATGATTTGAATATGGGGTAAGTGGTTTTGATATGAGGTATCGTAATTGAAGTGAAAAGTCCAAGTGTTGCGTTTGAACAGAGAAAAATAGAGTTCTAGTAAGATCAAAAATCACATTTTTTGATCTTACTAGATGTGGGAAAATCATATGTCTACGTTCGTAGCGTAAAAATTGTAAAAGTAGGAGAGTTGTTTTCGTAAACAAAAGCATGTGCTCGTAAAGATTCTGGTTTACAATTTGGCGGGTACGAAAGATGCGAGAGAGTTATTATTATAAGCAAGAGCACGTGCTCGTGAAGATGCTGGTTTGTTTTGAGTCAACGACTGGGTAATCAGATCGGCGATATTTGTATGGGCCTGTGTGCGGGGGTGACTGTATGTGCATATAGGCGCGTAAATCGTTAATTCAGATTTGCATGCTAAAGAAAGTATGAGAAGAAGTGGCGCCGAACGTACTGAAATATTCTTCCAGTTGTTTTTTGTTGCTGAATGATACGATTATGATGAAATGTTTTGTAACTGTGTTTTTTTTATTGGTAATGTAAATGAATGGAAAAGACAAATCTATGTTTAGTTTTGTCTGTAAAGCGTTGTACCTGCTTGAAGATAAACGTTGTTTAATCATGCCAATACAGTTGATTAAAAGACTGGGACTCGTGAAAATGATATGTTATTTTATGATTGAAAAAATTTACTTTCGTCTATTTCTATTTTCTAGAATCGTATTCCAGCAAAAATCTGATGGGAACCTTTGTCCATCAATTGCGTCAAATTGTAGATAACTATCTTAACTACTCTCACAGATGTTAAACGAGGACGTTTAAAATCCACAGATGACATCTTAGAGGTTTACGAATTCGATCAATTTTCAGTATAAAAGAATATGAAGGTATGTTTGATTTGTATTATTTTTAAAGTGGCTCATGTGGTCTGCAAACGTCTCTACCGCTGGAAAATACACAATCTGGAGATAGGCGTCAAAGTTATGCTTCAAAAGCAGATGGTGAAGTAAAAGCACGTATTATCAGTGAGCAGAAGAAGCACTTCACGTAGTCGCTGAAGTTCGTGTAAAAGACACCACTTTTCACAAACTTAAGTATTTTCCTTTCCTCCAGATCCAGATTCTTGAATGTCTTTAGACGGTCGTATTCGTGCCTTGAGTTCAACATATTGACTGAAAGTCCGAGTGTTACCGAACATCTTTCATATCAATCCAGAAATAATGAGATGATGGAAATCGAAGCCATTTTACAAACTTGTGATCTTCCTTACGTTACAAATTCCTCTCCACAAGATATAAATCGGGATGTTTGACCTTTGCCAATTATGTTTCATAAAAACCTCTTTTGACGTTATTACCTTGATAATCTTCAAGCAAGTATGTGCGTGGCTCTGTTTTCCTTACTTCCTTCACCTTGAATATTTCTGTCAACCAGTTCAGAAAGCCATGCTTGTGCTTACTTATGCGAACATGACTACCAATTTTATATTTAGGTTCAGAAGTCACTTTTAGCTTTCTATATACTTTTGACAATAGATAAACCTCATTTGATGAAATAAAACGGATAGGTAGCATATTAATGGTGCGATGAGAAGACTGGAGAATGGTAATTTCCATTCATGCTGAAATATTTCCACATTTTCCTCTTCAGAGTGCGATTAAATCTCATGACTATTGATGCTTTTAATGCACTGAATGTAGAATAATGGCTCATTACATAGTGTTTCATCATCTGACGAAATATTTTATTAAAAAATCCTTTTCAATCATCGGTTTGTAGATTTTTGTTTAAGAACAGATTCCATAGCCTTAGCCGCATGGTCGAAAATTTTAAATATGACGGCAAGAGCTCAAGCGTACTTGGAAAATGTATCAATTATTGTCAATACAAATTTATAACCGTGATTTTCAGATGCATAAGAAGTCATATCAACCATATCTGCCTGCCAAAGATCATCAATACCCCTTACAACAACACGTTGGCGTTTAAAGTTTTTTCGTGCGGATCTATGAAGTTCATCTATAATTTATCTTCTACTCATCTTGAAAAATGTCTAAGTAAAAGTTCTGTCATAGCTTTTATAAGAAGTTCTTCTTTTCCAAACACAAAAGGATGCTGCACTTTAAACACCTTCTTACAATGATGATAGTTGGGCCGTCTGGTTGCGGGAAGACGATATTTATAGAAAATTTTATAAGAAACGGTGCGATGATACGCCTGTTGGTGAAGAAAATTATTTGGTGCAATTCTGCGAAGCCCACATTACCAACACATAAAATATATGAGCTTTATTCCTGAGGAATTTCCAAAAAGTGCGAATCAACCTATGCTAACTATACTGAACGCCATGATGTTAAATGCATTTTGAAGACAGATATGTGAGTTTTTTACAAAAGGATTCCATCATCGTAACCTTTCTAACATTCTGTCATTATGGTGACTCAGAATGTTTTCCATAAAGGAAATTTTGCCGAGATATTTCGCTAAACTGTAAGTATCTTGTATGTTTCAAGAAAACACGAGACATGAGTCAATTTCATCATCTCTCTAGACAGATATACCCTGAAAACAGTCCGCAGCTTATGAGAGTATTGTAGAGATCTTAAATCTCAACTATCCTAATAATGCCCAACGTGCCGTTAGCATTTACATGTGCTGCCTACGGAAATGAGAGCCCACACAAGTTGCGGAATATCTCAAGTAACATGCACCCGAGCATTTCAAAGCAGTAACATAATGCTTTGTACTTCACAGGGAATCCAATAAATTATGTTCGTACCGAAGAACGCATTCTTTCAACTTTTGTCTTTGACCACGTGCAACATCAAGACAGTGCATACAAAGTGCATTGAGCCCAAAGTAAACAAGTGCTGTATGAGCACTTTGAACATTGGAATAAAGATAATGCTGATGCACATGTAAGTTCATTTCACATGTTTAAATTGTAACCACATATGCAATATTGAGTATTGATTAGTGCTATGCTGTGTAGGCTTCAGAACATTTTTTTGTAAATTAAATTTTGTATTTAAGCTGAATAATAATAAACAAAAGGACAGAAGTATTACTGACTTCAAAGAGCGACGTAAGGCTGCTCTGTTCTGTAAAACGAACACAAGTCATTTTTATTTTCTCAAACTTATTACGGCGGATTTGTCTTTGACAAATAACGCCTTCATACTTGCGGAACCAAGGCCGCTAAGAAAAGATACATGGTAAGTATTTTCATACATTTCGCTAGAATGCATATTAATTAATTGTGCATTCGCGAATCTTCTTTGTATCTCCCACAAACACTATAGTATGTATACAAATAACTCAACAACCTCTTAGCTATTTGTTAATAGACCTCACACAGGATATAAATAAAACCATCCGTTTTTGTACAAAAATATTTAATAAAACGTTTTTAACGTTTTATTGCTCTCCAGATAGTTGGAAGGAAGACAATGTTGTCACGAATGAAACCATTGAAGCACAACAAACATATGTTTTTGGAAATGCAAGTCCGTGCTTAAGGAAGGCTATACTGAAAACAGCCGTTTCTGAAGTATTCAAAACTCTTTGTGAGATCACATACAATACATTGAAGGGTAACTATAAAACCTCTAGAAAAACTTTCACACGGCTGTGTAAATATAACATGAGCATGCGTAAACTTGCTGATGCAAAAAAATCTGTTCCGCGACAGCGTAAATTATTAGTTCAACAAAGCAGATTTTGACCTGTTTTACTAGGAAGTGTACTTTAGGTGTGATAGGTTCTTTCATTGAGAAATATGCATAAGAATAGCAGTCTTAATAAAATGCTTCTTTTATCTCCGGAAGTACATGAACGCTTAAAGGAGACAATTGTGAGTTCTAGTAAACACAAAACTTGAAAGAAACCTGAATAAGATACAGAACCTGAATGATAAAGCGAAATAGTATAAGTATAGGAATGTGCTTATCAAATTTTTAAACGCAAGACGAACAAAAAATCAGTTATGGATATGAAAGCTGATAATCTTCTAATCGAAGCCCGCATGAATGGTCAAAAATATAAAAATCGGCGCGATAACACTACTCAGACGAGGTTTGTACTTAAAAATAAGAAACCCACGCGAAATTCACCTGTACGCGTGGAAGAGATACGATACGATACGAGAAACGATTTGAAGCTCTTCACTATTGTATTTTTGGTTCTGAACGCAACGAGGAACCCATGCCCCGCGCGTACTAAATAAATATTTTTGTTAAAATCACGGATGAATATTTAGCTTGCACTATGCACGGGATGTATGTTTGTATGTATTAAGAAAACAACGAGACAAGGAACGAGCATCAAACCCACCTCCCATACTTTCAACTTAAAGATCGTGGAGTGAAACTTAACGTAGAGCTTCTGATACTATCACCAATTCCGCAACGATTTCATTGCATTATTATTACGTGAGATAGAATTTGATGAAGATGAGCTTAAAAATAACGAAAATCCTCTTAACTTGAATTTATACAAACAGCCAAAATAAATTTTCAATAAAGTAAGCTTGGGGACTTGACAGACGATAGCTCGCGTGGCTCAAGAGTCCAGTCGTGAGATATTACCAGATGAGTGGGCGAAAAAAGGTTCATATCAGATTTTGAATAAACCATACATAAAAAATGTTATAAGATGTTATCCAAGTATCAACTGAATTATCAAAAGTTGATGACGTTTTTCGTCTGTTTATCGATTCGTTCCTAAAAACACCAGTTCACAAACAGGATCCAGGATTGATTAACGCCACAATAAAGGATACGTTTGACAAGTCATGGATTCTGGAATATATAAACGAACTAGAAAACCCGTTAATGCATTGGAGAAGAGAGCACGGCGTGATATAAAAAAGGGATATCTTGAATGATCTAGCAAAACTACTTTAATACACATTTACACATATATTTTCAAACCGACAATTACAGGTGAGAAGTTGAAGTTGATCCGAATAATATCATTAAATACTTATGACAATGTGTTCAGATTTCATCACCTGGAGTGCTGTTCGTTAGAAAAAATCTTTATCGAGAGAATCTTCATCAAGATAACATAAGATCATGGGGATCTAGTTAATTTCGAACCCACCTATATACTGCTGCGTTTTAAGCAAGGGTAAAAAAAATATAAATATACATTCATAGAATATTTCTGAATAGAGTTGAAACGACATATTCTGTCAAGGCAATAAATACTAATTATGCACAATACTATCTTACTAAAAGTGGAGGACTACTTTCAGATATTGGAGAGTTGAATCGGTCACTACTTCTGTACCAGCGCGGAAAAGGACTCGGTTGTTTATTTAGTGGTTTTATTCCTTATCTACAATCACTGTTTGTATCTGGTGTTAAAGTTTTAGAGGAATCTGGGACTGAATTCATCAGGTAGGTGTTAGAGGAGCAAGAGAAATCAGCAGTGAATGAATAAGCCCAAAAAGGAATTAATAAGCTATTTGACAAAATGTCAGGCGGCAGTAATTGAACGACTATAAAAAGAGCCAATACCTTCTGAGGCTTACAGAAAAACTGTTGCTTAAACGTAAAAGGCATTCTGCAACACGAAAATTATCATGGGTTAAAAATAAGAAAACCATAAAAAGTAAAGCTTTAAAAAATGTAAACAATTCAAAAAACGCGTGTTAGACATATTCGATAAATAACATGGCACTTCATAAGGAGTGAAGTCTGAGTTGGATTTATTCACCCCAACTCCCGTTCAGAGTTACAGTCTGAAAACGGAGGAAGTCTCATACAAGCCATCATTGCATAATTTTTCAGTTTTGCAATTTGTATACCTTGATCATAGAGATACATATCGGAATTTATCCAGCATTTACTTATACCTCAAAGTACAGCTAGTAAAGTTCAAGAATGATAACGCAGGGAATTTTACAGGTGCTGACAAAATCAAGTAGGCTGCTGGAACTGATCCTGAGGCTTTTCCAATAAGTGTTACCAAAAGTCTGACGCATTCACTCTTCAGACAATGTACGGTTAAAATTAAATATATTGTACAGGACAGATAATAGCTATCATTATCGTGCATATATTCAGAATGTTGAATTACGGCAAGATGCAGCTGTAACCCATCTTGAATTTGTTGGCTGGTATTTGCACTAGAATGAAATGGAAATGATTGAAAACTAAATGGCTATCAGTGGGTGTCCAAGTGAATTAAACGAAGGGTATATTAAAAGATCTACACTGCTGGAGAAAAGCAATATGGTTGAGCTAATGAGGACAATTCACTGCGACATGCTTAATCGAGATAAAATGTTATTAAATGGTGTTGACATGCGCTTAATACTCTGTTTGGAAAAACCAGAATTTCTTTTGTATTCCAAGGAGGATGAATTCAACCCTCGCATCAAAATTTCGGATGCATCACTCAACATTAACCATGTAACAGTCAACCAATCTATATTGCTGGCACATGACACTGTTCTTCAACGTTATAACACCGTATACCCTCGCAAACGTGAAGAAAAAAACCTACACGCTACCCGCAACACATTCACAATTTCACATGACAATGTTGATATAGAATAATTGCCGATTCTGTTGGTTTTCAACATGGTTTATAATGATTCCTACACAGGCAAGCGCACAAAGAATCTATACATTTTTAAACATAACAGCATAACGAATTTCAACTTAACGTTAAATGGCGTACAAGTTCCAAATCAAATAGAATTCCATTTTTCTAAGCAAAACCCTATCAGCACTAGAGGTTATCGTATGTTTTTCAAGGGGACTGGAATCAACTATTCAGATAAAGGTCATCAGATATTCAAAAAGTTCTTCGCTGATGGCTGCTGTTAGTATTTGACTTTACTGCAGACAACTCCTATAATTCGGAATGTAGGAGTTCATTAAATCAAGGCGCGATAAGAATTGATTGGAGATTCAGAAAGCTTCGCATAAAAGTGTTACCTGTATCATTTGCGCGGAATACGAAGGAAGTCTTGAAATTGACAAAAATCGGAATGTATTTAAAAGTTTCTAAAATGCTTTATATAAATATCAAAATATCAACCAGATGTCGATATTATTTGCTCAAGTACAAAGCAAAAAACATAACACATTGCTTAGTTAATGTTGAGTCGTTCTCAGAAGGTCACTTAAGCTTTTTAAAGAAAGTATCACTGGCGGCGTTTACCTCACAGAACAAACTTTACTCGAAAGAAATAACGTATAAATATCCTACCTCCTTCACTATAGCTACAGATCAAACAGGCGTATTTTGAAACTTGGAACTCAAGCGACTCGATGAGGATCTTATCAGATCTTTGGAAAAGTTTTCATCAGTGTTTGTGAACGGACAATTGACAAAAGAATTCCTATAAAGCTAAGTGGCATGCCTGAAACGAAAGGAATGAACACAATAGAGATCATCAACACTTTAAGAAGTAATATAATAACCATATGGTTGATGATTGATGTATATACCTGCGGTCGTTTACCTCGGAAAATAAGAAAACCGGCATGCATCACAGGCAACACAGATCCGTGCCAAAAGAGGGGCCCCTTCCTGAGTGGCATTCTACTTGCGGGCAATATTGCTGTGTTAACATTTATTTACGCTACACCAGTAATAGCCTCCTCTCATTTCGTCTTTTCAATTTAATGATAGTGAAATTGTGAATCTACCTATGCCGGAAAATCTGTAAAACAAGTTTATTACAAATTTTTGGTGGCTACTGCATTCAATCCGCCAGAAGACAGATTGGAGGTATAAAAGCAAAGATTTGACAGCTTAGGGTGCCAGTTCTGATTCAATTACCGGTAAAAGTAAAATGAATTCAAGCGAAAGTAACACGTAAGTGAAAAAAAGCCAACCAAACTGTATATTAATACTTTAGAGAAGTAGCAAAAGTCTCCTTCTTTACTCACAAAACCATATATCGATGTGTCAACATTCTAGCAAATTATTTTCGGTTTGCACGAACGTTTCCTAATATCAACAACATAAGCAAAGTGAATTTCAACGTATGAAGACGAGAAGGTTGAGAAACGAAGATCAAGATCCGCAAAACCAACCAGGTCATTTCAAAGCATTCCGGATACGAGTAGGTAAAGGAAGTATCAAAATGCAAACCGTCGATCTATTCAAGCTGTTTGGGATGATGAACTTTTTCAATGTTGTAATGTTCCAATACAATATCGCTGCCGACGGCATAAAAGAATTTTATCAAGATAGCGTGAAGTGCTGTAAACAAAAGAATGTATTAAAGCTAAACAGCGACGATTTTTTCATACCACAACGGGCTTTTTGGTTGGTTGGTTGGTTGTAGTGGCAGCCCTCTTTGTCGAAAATATGGCTCACTTAGGCCAAGATAGGCCCATCGTGATACCACAAAAAGACGAGGGCGGCACTAGAACCTGTGGGATGACGAGAACCATTTCGATTCTCGTATGAAGCCGGCTATGCAGCCGATATTTAAATCAGCTACTTTCGTGAGGCTGTCCAGGAATGGTGAGCCGAAGGTTTTCATGCGTTTCCTGGACAGTGCCGGGCATTCACACAGAAAGTGTTGGACTGTCTCTTCCTGTTCTTCCGATCTGCAACTCCGGGAGAAATCGTTGAAGGGAACGCCCAACCTTTATGCGTGTCTGCCAATTAGACAGTGCCCCGTCAGTATGGACACGATAGAACTCAAGGTTTCACGACTCGTGTTCAGGAGCTGCTTGGTGCGTCTGGAACTCAGTGCACGCCAAGTTTGCCTGGTTGTCCTGCAGGTTTCCTCCAACAACCAGGCTCTATTTGCAGCCTTGATGTAATGCTGCTTAAATCCTAGCTTTATAGAAGCTAGAGGTTGCCCAACTTGGGGTGTGAGTGTATACTCCTGGAGCACAGTGCCAGTTCTCGCGAAGGCATCCGCTTCGCAATTTCCCGGTATATCACTATGTCCCGGTACCCAGTGTAGAGTCACTTCACAGTGAAGTGACATAACGTTCAGATGTGTACGGCATTCCATCACCATCATGGATGAGGTGTACACGTTGGATAGTGCTTGGATAGCAGCTTGACTGTCAGAGAAAATATTCAGGTTTCTTATGGAAATTTTCTGATTTCTCAGCCAGTCTACTGCCTTGTATATCGCAATGACCTCTGCCTGAAAAACACTGCAGTGGTCTAGAAGCCGGAAGGATAGTTTCAGGCCTAGCTGTTCTGAGAAAACACCACAGCCAACTTTTCCGTCCATTTTGGAGCCATCAGTGTAGATGTCGACCGATTCCTGCATCCCACCTCTTTCTATTGGCCAGTCATCCCTGCTTAGGATGACTGACCTGAAACTATGATGAAAGCAGGGAATCGGGGGCGGAAGGTCTAGTTCCCCTGGCGTTGGTCCATCCCTCCGAAGTATGGTGGAGTGGCCAAAATTTCCCTCGTGCCAGAGATGTAGTGCTTTTAATCGAATCGCAGAGCACTTGGCCTGCTGTCTCGTAAGGAGCTCCTTCTGGAGCCAATTCAATAGCATAAACAGTACCGTTGTCGGGGTAGTGTGTAAGGCCCCGGTGATTGCAATAGATGCAATCCTTCTGACCTTGTTTAGCAAGTTTGCATTGGATGTTTTTGCAATAGCTGGCCACCAAACAACTGCGCCATACAGAAGAATTGGTTCCACTATCGCCGTATAGAGCCATGATACGATTTAGGGTTTCAATCGCCACTTTTTCCCAACGGCTCTTTTGCATTAGTAGATTGCGCATGCCGCTTTTCGCGTTCTTTCTTCTATGTTCGCTTTCCACGCGAGCTTGGAGTCCAGAATTAGACCCAAATACTTAACTTGATAAGACGGTATGAGACTTATCTCATCGAGTTTGGGTGGGAGAAATCGTGAAACTTTGTACCTTTTTGTGAACAGCACAAATTCCGTTTTCTGCGGATTAATCTTCAGACCGCACTCTTTGCTCCACTTGGTAAGAATACTCAGAGCAAAGTTAAGTCTTTCAGATAGGGTGTTTACGAATTTGCCCGATATTGCTATTGCAATATCGTCTGCATAGGCTACAACTTTGCAGCCAGTCGCTTCTATTGTTGACAGGAGTTTGTCCACCACTAAGTTCCATAGAAGAGGTGATAGCACCCCACCTTGCGGGGTGCCACTGTACGTCCTCCTTCTTAGGATACTGTCTCCTAGTGTGGAGTTAATGCTCCTGCTGCTTAACAGTTGTACGATAAACCTAATCAGGTTACCATCCACATTGTTTTCCTCGAGTGCCTTCTTAATAGCCTTGTGGCTGATATTGTTGAAAGCCCCTTCGATGTCTATAAAAACCGCCTGGGTGTATTCTTTGACGCTTAGTGACTTTTCAATATAGCTGGTGAGCGTGTGAAGAGCTGTTTCAACTGATCTCCCTTTTGTATATGCGTGCTGCGCATTAGAGAGTGGTTTCAGAGTAGCTCTCAAATGAATCTCTATCAGCCTTTCCAGAGTTTTCAGCAGAAAAGAGGTGAGGCTGATAGGCATATAGTCCTTAGGTGAGGAGTGGGATGTCTTGCCCGCTTTGGGTATGAAGACTATATTAGCTTCTTTCCACCGCTGTGGAATGTAAGCCATCTGTAGACATGCTTTAAAGATGGCTCTTAGCCATGGAAGCGCTATATTGATTCCCTGCTGGATTTCAACGGGTGATATGTTGTCCATTCCCGGGGCTTTAAAAGGTTGAAATGAGCTGATTACCCAGCGTAGGAGCCTGTCATCTACAGGCACAGCGGCTGACAGGCAGTTCGGGGCCGTATGTGGATCAGCTTCATCAGCCACATCCTCACTGCCCGGGAAGTGCATGTCCATGAGAATGGCTAGCGTCTCAGAGCTGAATTTAGTCCAGACCCCATTTGCATCTTTGACAGACCCCAAAAATAAGGGGGAGCTCGTCATAACCTTTCGCAGACGACTGACATCCTTGGAGTGTTCTATTTATGCACAGAAACTTATCCACGAAGTGCGTTTGGCTTTTCTGATGGAGCATTTAAACTCCTTCAGTTTCAGTTTATAGGAAGACCAGTCATTGGATTCCTTAGCCCGATTGAAGGACTTCCTACATTCCTTCCGCAGCTCCGCAATGTCACTATTCCACCATGGGGGCTTATATTTCCCTCTAGGCTTCGTTGGATTACATGCAGATCTTGCTGCTTCATTGAAGGCAAATGTAAGGGTCCCAACGGCTTTCTCCAGACCACCTATGTCGTCAATCTTTGGGGGTGCACCTTCTAGTGTAGACTCGAATACTGATTGGTATTTGACCCAACCCATCCTCTTTTTGTTGATGAAGGTTGGATTTTTCGGAGGGTCAAAAGCCACATCGAACATTATATATATAAAAAATGATCGGAGAACGAGCATTCTTGTGATACATGCCATCCTTTGATAGCGTGATACAAGTGCTCGTTCGTTAGAGTGATATCCAAAACTTCCCTACGGCTTGCCGTAATGAAGGTAGGATCCTCACCTTTGTTAGCTAGGGCTAAGTCATGTAATAAGATGAATTCAAATACCCCGTTTATTCGTGTCGGTGCTACCCCAGATGCGATGGTGGGCATTGGCGTCCGCTCCGACTATTAAGGGGATGCCTCTTGCAGTGGCTTCCCTTGTGATCCTCTGCAGGCTATTTGGAGGTGGCAGAACATCATGCGCCATATAGCAGGAGACTGCCCAAAGGGGTTTGGACTGTCTTTCCACTGCTATCGCAACGGTGTCCTGGTCACTGAAATTATACAAGGTTAAGAACTTCAAGCCTACCCTTACGGGCTTGTTATGTGCATATCAATTATTCATGGTTATTTTATGAAATTGAGTTTTTTGCTTATATTTTTTGTTTAAATTTTTAAAAAAATCTCCTTTTATACGATAACCTATCCTCTTTATTTCAAAAATGCATAAAATTCAATAGATTGTCTATGTACGGCGTCCAAAACTCATCATTTAAGGGGTTATACCTATGTGAATTTTTTTTTTTTCAATTTTTTTTATTGGCTTATAGTATGCTTACACATCCCCAGAATTGAAATCAAAATGGTCCGAATACAAATATACTTCCAAAAAATTTTGAGAATCAATTTTCTGAAGCAACTCCAATGCTCGAAACACGTAAAATTTGCTCGCTTTATACTATATAGTAATTAATATACACTGTATAGGGCACGTTCCTTCGTAAACCACGCTAGTAGAGCTTCAGTTTACTCGATCGACTACACGCTGCATTTGAGGTTAAAGTACTATGTTTTGATTGATATTTTTACTGTTCTTTTGTATAAAAAAGTGTTAGAAATGAGTAGTAAACTATACAGTGGCCGTAAAGGCAGTAAAGCAAGTAGTTCATCGCAGAAGATCAGCAACAGACGTCCGCCTAATCGCAATTCGTTTGAAACTCATTAGGATTGACTGCAGGACCTAATTTTTACAATTTCTGCTTAGAAACAGACGCCGAGCGAATAAAGGCTGCTGAGCGCTCAATTTCCGACGTTGTAAAAGAGGCGAGACGCGGCCTTTTAGCATCAAGAAAGGACGAGGAGGAGAAATCCACGGTATTGGAAGGCCAACTGTATGGTGCTTAGATAGCAGAGTAAAGGTTAAAAAATTTGTATATAGTAAAATTTTGAAAATGCACAACTTTATAAGGTTTTGAAACTTCAAACGTGTTTATCTCGAAAATGTATTTTTGAAATTTGCCGGAAACGAAACTCTTTCAGTTTCCATCCGAATGACTTGCCGTTAAAACTGTAGCTTCTTGATATGATTATCTAGTGAAGTACACACGATTTTAGCGATTGGTTTTGTTTAAAAAAAGTTATAAACAATTGAAGTCATTTTTTTGCGTCAAAAATGCAATTTTTTTGTTAAATGGTCGCCATTTTGCGAAAAATCGATATTAAACTATTATCGTGTGTACTTCACTAGCAAAACTCATGGAGTTTATGAAAAAAAAATTTATTGTTCTAGATGCAGATGGGGCTGAGAAACTTGTCCGGCCGCGGAACGTCTTTTGTAAATACTAGTGACTTTGACGTGCGCTACAGCCGCCATTTTGTATTAAATTTAAAATAAAAAAAAATTTTTGCACTCCCGAAAAGTTGCCCTTTCTATTGATATATTATTTTCAAAAGCGTTTTTTCAAAATCCTTGAAAAAAAAATTTGAAAAATGGCTTGTTTTTTTAGCCTTCACATAGGTATAACCCCTTAATTCACGGTACTATATAAAATTACAACTATTGAGTTGTATACAGTACCTAGTTTCTAAATTATGGCTGCTACATAAAATGTAGCAGTTGTCATTAAATTTTTTTCTTATAATAGAATTTGAGTTGACCAAACAGCCAACATCTTACTTGATCGCCTTATAAACTTGTTACGTTCGCCAAGCAACGTGATCGACCCACAACCCATAAGGGCAAAATGGGGGCCTGCCCTGTTCTTGAAGACCCCAAACCACCGTGCGGGTAAACGCTGTTTTTATAGAATTGATAATGTTACGTTCACCACTTCACACAATCAAGCCAATTAATGAATAATAGTGTTGTCAAGGAAATTATATTGTTATTAATGAATTATAGTGTAGGGAGTAGAGTTTTGAATTATATAAATATAGGGGAGATGCGCGTAGGTTAAGGATACTGGATTAGATAGCTAAGTAGGTAATAAGTTTTTATGGAGAGTGATCAACAGCAAAATGCACCACGATCAACGTCACAGACTTTGCAGATAAGTTGTTACCAACCACAACAACAACAGATACAAATCCAGGCTCCGCCCGGTCTACGATACGCCATGGAGTCCCCTATGCGCCAGTGATACCCACAACAATGGGTACTTGCAATTCACCATGGTTAACGATTGCCACGATTATTTCACCGCGCTCCAATCGCATCCTACAGGTAGCTGTCACAGCATTTTCCCGCAACGCTCTGGCCAAACCAACGAAGCCTCAATAGCCAGCTGATGTGCGTCGCCAAAACCGGTTCCAAAGCGAGGAAGCGAGGAAGGAAATAGGATTGCGGGAGCAGCTGATGGGGCTTTTACATCGATCCCTTTGTTCGGTGCGAAGTTGCGTCTTTTACGTCAATCTCTTTGTTCGGTGCGAAGCTGCGTTTTTTAAATCGATCTCTTTGTTCGGTGCGAAGCTGCGTCTTGGGTGTCGATCTCTTTGTTCGGTGCGAAGCTGCGTCTTGGGTGTCGATTTCTTTGTTTGGTGCAAAGCTGCGTCTTGGGTGTCGATCTCTTTGTTCGGTGCGAGGCTTGAACGGTGTGTATTTTTCCAAGTTGAGATCTTCGAGTAATAATAGTGCGGTGTGAGCTGTCGTGACCGCGCAAAACTTACCGTTAAAAATTTTTTTACAGTAACTTCCCTGTTTTGGGCTATGGAAATATATTGGGTAAGTAAGGATGAGTGCTGAGATCAAGAAACCGAATGGTATACTCATTTAGACGAAGTGAACTGTTCAAGAACTGAATGTATTTCCGAGAGTTTTGAGTGGAATCAATGGATACTTTTGAAAGTCAGCAGTTTGAGGAAAAATACCACCGGCGGAAATGGGGTTAACAAGGGCGATTAAATTGTGAGTAAGCTTAAGAATACATAGTTAAGAATTAGCTACAGTTTTGGAAATAATTTAGTTCAGTGAATATAGCTTATTGTTATTGCGTGAAGTGGCGAAGCGGCCGTAGCGTTTCCGGCTTTTGCGTTCTCTTTGCTTTAAGCTCCCTATTCGGTTGGTGGTTCTGGATCGCCGCGACCACGACCACGAACACGCCAGCAACTTTGTCGTACAACTCAGTCAACAGATGAATAGCACGTCGAAATACTCAGGCCCCCTTCGTATCCTCCACATGGCTGCCAATAAATCCAACAGATGGCGCTCTTGTGGCGACTACCCTGCGCTTGACGCAAGGACTATCTCCAACAGGTACCCAGTACGTCACATCCACGATTTCAGCCATTTTCTTCGCGGCTCAAAGGTCTTCTCCACCATTGATCTCGCAAAGGCATAGAACCCAGATTCCAGTCCACCCAACATGCATCGAGAAGACAGACATAACAACGCCGTTCGGCCTTTTCGAATTTCCTTCTATGTCTTACAGACTTCGGAATGCCAGTCATACATTCTAAAGATTGATAGACAAACGTTAACCTGTCTTAACTTCTGTTTTGCGTACATCGACGATGTTCTAGTATTCTCGAAATCGCATGTGGAACCTTACTAACACCTCCACATCCTACTCAAACGGATGGACGACAACGGGCTTCAAGTCAACGCACAAAAGCGTACCTTGGAAGCCGATCAAGTCTTCTTCCTGGGCTACGAAGTCTCCACACAGGGTTTATAGCCGCTTCAAAATCGCATCGCAGACCTTTGCGCATATTCCAGACCATTGACAGTACTCGCCGCACTATTGTCACTGATCACAAACCCCTAAGATTTGCATTTCAGCAAACTCGTGAGAAGTAACCGCAGTACAGTTGAATCAGCTGTCCTTCATCGCCCGTGTACCCCGGCACACACTACCGCCAAGCACATAACGCGATGTCTGGCCTCGAGTAAAACAAGATTGCCGTCCCTGGACGTGAACCTGGCTGGAATGACAGTGGATCAAAGCCTCCCGTTACGTCCACGCCTCAACTGGCACCTTTGTCACAACCTTTGTCACGTTTCCAACATATCCACATCGACCTAATCGGCCCACTTAGCCATGCAAAAGGTTACCGATATTACCTAACTGCCATTGACAGGTTCACCAGATGGCCTCGTCCAGTGATGGGTCTTTCGCTTCGGGGCTCCCATGCGCATCACAACCAACAAAGGAAGCAATTCGAGTCACAACTCCTCCGTTCCCTAGGCAACACTTTCGGTGCCACCAGATGTCGCACCTGTGGCTTCTAGAGGGCGCTCTACGTTATGACGTGGTTGGACGCATTACCAATCGTCTTACTCGATTTGCGCATGGCAGGAAAGGAAGACTTACAAAGGCCGAGCTCGTTTATGGGGAGCCCTTACGCCTGTGTTACCGTTATCTTTTGGAGAAGGATCTAAGTCGGGCCTGATTGCTCGGTCAAAGCCTTCGAGTGCCGGTCAGCCCGCTGGAGATGGGTCGTGGGTGCCACTCGTCCACCCCAAGGTGCCATCGCACGAGAATCCGGCTCACCGAGGTTCCCGAGAAATTGGTTTCCGGCCCACCACGGCACAAAGAATAGAGAAGAAGACAAAAAACAACGACTTACGGATTCAGGTTTTTGTTCGTTTTATTAATTAATTAATACGAAATTATTAATTACAAATACTCTTTTTTATTTACTTAACCTACACCTACTACCCTAACTACTCTCACCTGCGCTGCGCCTGAGGCCTCCTCAGTGATGCGGCGACGACGCAGAGCAGACAGCGACACTTCCTCGAACTGGAGCTGACAGCGACGGCTCATTGCTGACTCCCAAGAGTGAGCTTGTGGCGACGTCTCGCTACTGGTTCTGTCACCCCGATTCGGATCCCTATGCGATCCACACACTAAAGTACTTCGGGTCACTATGCGATCCAGACACTATTGCTGCCGTTCGAATCCTGTCGCACCGATTCGGATCACTATGTGATCCACACACTGTTGGCACCAGGTTTTGGGGTCAAGTCCGAGATCCACCTTGTTGCTTTTTTGACTTGCCGACGCGAATTTGCTTTCCGTTCCGGCGTATTCTTTTTACTTCTCCCACTTCAGGAGTCACGCTTCGGGTGGGTATCACAATCGAATCGAAAAGAACAGAGCGCTTGCGAAGTGCGGTTTTTCACTTTTATACCCTCGCCCGAAACCGCTTGGCCTGTTCCCGCAACCAATGGCGAACCGGACTCGTTGTTTGTGGTCGTTGGCCTCCGGCGAGGGAGTGGGTACACGCGCCCGCGAGCTTTTCGCCTCGATGGAAGTGCAGCTTTGCGTGGGCGGTGCGTTGTTTGGAGGCGTGTCCTCAGGCGCTGACTTCGTCGACTGTTCCTCTTACACAGCTCGCTGCCAACCGTCTGAGTATATAACACAAGGCGGTTGTGTCGAGACCCTGACCAAACTATTCTAAACTAAACTAAATTAAACTAAAAAGTGGTGGCTTTTCATATGCCATATATGTAATTTTAAATTTAAAGATAAGGAAACGAGTAAATTTGTGCTGAACTGCTTCAATCATTGATTCCAAATATTGATAAAATGGTGACCATACTTGCAAGCAATATTCAAGGATGGGTCTAACTAGGCTAGTGTATAGATTGACTGCCAAGAAAATCTCAGTAAACTTCTGAGAGTGCCTTAATACGAACCTTGAGACACGAAAGCGATGTGCAGCTACAGCCACGATGTGAGGCTCAAATTTAAGTTTCGGCTCAAAAATCACTCCAAGATCTTTCATTTGAAAAAAATCTGCAAGTCAAATATCGTATTACGTGTAGATATGATCAATTAGACTGGGCTTTAAGAAGAGAGACATTTTCTGACATTTCAAGGCTTTATGGAAAAGAAAATTAGTTTGACCCTATAATCGATCGCGTACAGATCCTTTTGGAAATCGATAAATCCTCTTCCGAGCGAATAACTTGGTAAATTTTCAAGTTATCAGCATATATAAGACACTGAGATGCTATGACTGAGGGAATATAATTTATGTAGAGTAAAAAAGGAAGAGAGGCTAGAATAGACTCTTAAGGAACGCCGCAGGTAGGGTGGAAGAGAGAGGAATATGCTCCAAATAGACTAATACGGCATGAACGCGAACTGAAACGCCAACGTGTATATGATCGCACAGCCGTCGACTCAAAATAAACCGGTATCCTCGCGAGCACGTGCTTTTGCTTATGACAACAACTCTCTTGCTTTTACGCTGTTACGCTACAAACGTAGCCATGTGATTTTTACACGTCTTTTTCAGTCAAAACAAGTGATTTTTGATCTTGCTTGAACTATATCATCTTTAATCAAACACAAAACTTGGCCTCTTCACTTCTTTGACGAAACCCCGTATCGAAGCCACTTTCCCAGTGTTCAAACCAGCTCTCAGGCAATCAGCGCTCTCAAAAAGCCTGCATAGTACACACGACCGCACACTTGCAAACAGCCAACCAGGTATAGTCAAAATCGGATCTCCATATAAAATTCACTGATATACTTTGGTGATCTCCAGCTCTCAGTACTGTATGTTTTCCAGCTCTCGGAACTAAAATACTTTAAGTATGTGTAGGGGCACAGCCTGAATCTATCGAACGCAGTGCAAAAATGACTGAAAGTGTGTGTCCTACTACTTTGTTTGTATTGTTTATTATTTCCAGTTTCCAGTTACAAACCGCATATAAAAATAAACTCAGCCATGATAGCTAAATGAGATGTCCACAGAGAATAAAAATTTTCTTTTCGGTTTTACGGTAATGATATATTTTTTCTTTTCACTTTTTACAAATGTGTTTTGGTATATGAGCTAACAATTTAAAAATATTTGTGTTGTGTTCTTCCTTTTTTGAATTTTTTGCAACCGTCAGGGTATGAACACAGACAAAAATGTTCTACTTTAACATCAGATGGTGAAGTGATGGCACTCATTATCAGTGAGCAGAAGAAGCATTTGACGTAGTCCTTCAAGTTGGTGTAAAAGAAACCGCTTTTCACAAGTTTCAGTTCCTTCCTTTCCTCAAGATCCAGATTCTTGAATATCTTTAAACTGTCGTATTCGTGCCTTAAGTTCAACATATTGACTGAAAGTCCGAGTGATACAAAACATCTTTTACTTCAATGCATGAATTATGAGATGATGGAAATTCATGCCATTTCACAAACACGCGATCTTCCTTACGTTTTAAAATCCTCTCCACTAGACAAACATCAGGGTACTTGACCTTTGTCAATTCTGTCTCATAAAAACCTCCTTTGATTATATTGTATCACCTTTATAATCTTCAAGCAAGTATGTGCGTGGTTCTGTTGTCTTTACTTCCTTCACCTTAAATATCTCTGTCGACCAGTTCGGAGTGTAGCCTTTTTAAATGACATGTTTGTGCTTGCTTGTGCGAACATGATCACCGATTCTATATTTAGGCTTAGAAGTGACTTTTAGCTTCCTATATACTTTTGATAGTAGATAAACCTCATGTGATGAATAAGCACGGGCAGGTTTCATACTAATAGTACGATGCCTTGTTGTATTGTATGTATTCACCAATTTACTGATAAGAATGAGCCAATGGTAGTTTCCGTTCATGTTGAACTCTTTCCACATTTTAGTCTTCAGTGTGCTATTAAATCTCTCGACGATTGATGCTTTTAATGCACTGAATGTAGAATAATGGTTTATTTCATAGTATTCCATCATCTGTCGAAATATTTTACTAAAAAATTATTTTCCATCATGAAGGAAAGCGGCCAAGGTATCATCAATGAGAGATCAGCCACATAGGGCAGAGAGAACAGTGCGAAACGACGATCGCGCAAAGACGGACGTATTTCAAGACGAAACCTTACATTATAATCTTTTGTATTTCGTGTTAAATGCCATATTAGAATTAATAAACTGTACTTAAGTTGTTAAAGGTGCGCTGTTAATTGCCGGCTGAATAGATTTTTCTTTGGGGGATCAACCAACCGAATTTGCACGAATAAATCTAAACAAAAGTGGAGAACACAAACGGTGTCGGCGAAAAAGAACAGTGGAGAAGAACGGTAAAAAAACTACTACGATGATGATACACAGTACAAAAATACTGTGCAAGACGTGTCGGCCTGTGTGACAGAGAGAGGTTCACACATAAAACCAAACGAAAACTGATAAATACGTGTTAACAGTACGTGTAAGTGTATCAGTGAAAATGTTCATGCAAGTACAGATCAGCAAAGTAAGCAAGAACATATCGAGTGCGCCAAGTAGATCTTTAAAAAATCTACACAAAACCGTTTGGCCAGAGCTGCCGCATGACAGAAAATAAACAAAAAGGCTACATGAGTTTACGGAGTTCAGTTTTGACGAAAACTCGAACGAATACCTAGAAAGGGTATCGTTTATTGATAGCGAGTTTACCAACGCAGAGCTTGGTGGTGTGTATCATATTCTTGTATTGAGGCAGTGGTGAGAGAGGACATATGTAAGCAGATATGTTTCTATCTGGTCAACTAATAGAAGCTGGCGGCAATGGTAAACGAAGAGGACGAAAGTGACGACGATGAAGAAGACGAAAGCAATGCGGACAGAAATGTCCGAAATACGCCAACAGGTAATGAAAACATCGAAACGAAAACAGATGCAGACAACTCTAGAAGATTGCAATCAAAAAATATGGAAACCAGGCTCGAAGATAAAAATTTGGGAAATCCTGCTGAATATAGAACAAACGAGCCAATATTCTCGATGACTTTTCGAGATGTTGAGGAATCCATGAGATCATTTAACGGCAATGACGGATATCCAGTAAAAAAATGGATCTCCGATTTCGAGAAAACTGCGACGATGATGGATGTAGCAGATGTTTGTTTTGCAAAAAAATCTCTCGTTGGCTTAGCAAAACTATTTGTGCAAGGCGAAAGAGAAATCACGTCGTTGACAATGTTGAGAGACACACTCCTAGAAGAATTCGACATGAGAATGAGCAACGCTGAAATACATCGAATGTTGGCGGCACGCACGAAATAACGTGAAAAGTCTTTGCAAGAGTATTTTCTGGTTATGAAGGAAATTGCAAACAGGGGTAAAATCGATGTAGAGTCACTAATACATTATGTAATTGACGGTATAAATGATGACCACTAAAATGAAAACAAGAAAAGGTACCAATGGAATGCGACATTCAACCGATCTAACGGTGAGAGACCGATCAATGATCATAATGAAGAGGCATGTTAAGGATATCGCACAAAAATGTTACAACTGTGGGATAATAGGACACTTGTCACGAGACTGTACAACATGAGTAAAAAAAACGTATTAAATGCAATGATGTCGGCCATATTGCAGCAGATTGCAGCTAAATGAATAAAGAAGGTCTTAAGCAGTATATGAGCATGAATGCCGAATCAAAAAGAGGTAACAATAGTTACAAGAAGAAATAAATTCTGATATGCAGTCAAGAAGTAGAAGCGTTAATAGTTAGTGGCTGTCAACTGAACCTTATAAGACAAGATGTGTATGAATCATTGAATTCACCCAAATTGAAAGAAACGGACTTGATATTGACGGGGTTTGGAAAAATGTTGTTGAACCGCAAGGCTATTTTCACACAACAGTTGAAGTTGATGAAGGAAAATTCGAAACAGATATCTACGTAGTAACGAAAGACTCGATGAAAATTAATATTATTATTGGAAATGATTTACTTGACCAAGCTGAAGTAATTATGAATAAAAATGGTATGTGGATTAGAAAAGTACGACTCGAAGCCCGCTTACTATGCAACGAAGTTGGAAGTAAGGAAGAATTAAATATCGAAAATGACGTGAAAGAGGTTTTCAAAGAGAGTATTCAAATTTAGTTGACAATAATGTCCCGATAAAGACAAAGACGACTGATTTAAAACTGAAAATATTATTGAAGGATGAACTGCCAATGTACCATAGACCAAGAAGATTGTCTGCAAGTGAAAAAGAAGTTGTTGATACGCAAATAGAAGTATGGAAAAATCAAAAAATCGTCGAAACATGCAACTCAGAATATGCCACTCAAGTTGTAGTGGTTAAAAAGAAAAAAATAGAGAAGCACGCATATGCATTGACTACAGAAAAATTAATCGTATGGTGGTTAAAGATCGATACCCACTACCACTTACTGATGATATTGTAGACAAGCTACAAAACTCTCGGATGTATTATACACTTGACTTGAAAAATGGATTTTTCCATGTAAAAGTATACTGCATTTTTTACTCAGACAGGTCCATATCAATTTATAAAAGCACCTTTTGGGTTCTGTACCTCTCCTGCGGTATTTCAACGTTATATTCATACCGTGTTTTAGAAACTGATTCAACAGGGTGTCGTGTCTATTTACACCCATGACATTATTGTTCCTGCCAGAGATGACGAAGAAGCTCTTCTGCGATTGAAAAGTGTACTTCTAGTCGCACAAGAGTACGGATTATAAATTAACTTCAAGAAGTGTCAATTTCTAAAACGAGTAGTAGAGTATTTAGGCTACACTATACAGCAAGGACAAATCCAGCCATCAGCCGATAAAACAAGTTCAGTACAACATTTTCCAGAGCCGAAGAGTTTACTTGGAATTCAAAGTTTTTTGGGACTTACTGGATATTTTAGAAAGTTTATGCCAAATTATGCATTAATAGCCAAACCATTGAGCGACTTATAACGAGGAAATCAATCGTTTAAATTTGACGAAGAGCAAAGAAATGCCTAAGAAATTGACAAATATGCTTGCATCAAGCCCAGTTTCAAGAATTTACCATCCAAAATATGAAACAGAGCTACATACAGACACAAGTAAGTATAAATATGGAGCGGTTCTACTGCAACGATTTCCAGATGATGACAGTTTTTATCCGATTTCATATATGAGCAGGAAATCAACAATTCAAGAAAAGAAAATCAGTAGCTATGAACTTGAAGTCCTGGCCGTAATAAAAGCAATCAGAAAGTACCGAGTGTATCTCTTAGGTATAAATTTTAAAATAATCACAGATTGCAACACATTTCAAAAAACGATGCATAAGAAGGATCTACCTTCAAAAGTAGCCAGATGGGCCATCAAGCTGAAGCAATATGCATACAGTATAGAACATCGATCCGGTGTTAGGATGAAGCACGTTAATGCATTGAGTCGCAGTCCAACAGTGTGTTATGGATTTGTGGATACCATAACAACGAAAATTAAAAAGTCGCAAAACGAAGACGAGGGATTAGTTGCTACTAAACAGTTGCTAAATGACGGGCCTTATGAAGATTTTTTGCTGAGAGACGTAATTTTATTCAAATTTAAATATGAACAAGCGACTCTTGTAGTTCCACGAATTTTGCAGAATGAAATAATCAGAAAAGCACATGAGAAAGGTCACTGCATCCAAAAGGACTGAAAAGGGAGTGAAACAAGAGTACCATATACCAAATGTTTCAGAAAAAGTAAAACGAGTTATTAAGAACTGTGTACGTTGTTTGATGGTAAACGGAAAACCAGGAAAGAAAGCAAGTTTACTTCATCCACTCTTTAAAGAAAGCAAACCGTTGTATACGTTACATATAGACCATATCGGACCGCTACAATCAACATACAAAAAATACAACCACCTCCTTCCGATTGTCGACGCATTTACGAATTCAAATAGTTGTAGCCTGTAAAGATCACAAAGTTGAGCGAAACCATCAACAAAATGGAATTGCAAAAAAGTAATTTTGGCAATCCAGTACAAGTCATCACGGACAGAGGAACATCTTTTATCTCTAAGAAATTTGAGAAATACTGTGAGGCAGAGGAGATAAAGCACATCTTGATCACAGCAGGACTACCTAGGGCAAATGGACAAGTCGAAAGAATCAACTCAACAATAGCGTCCATCATTGCAAAATTATATATTACTAACCCAGCAAAATGGTACAGTGTGGTGCCAGCAGTCCAAAGAGCGATAAACTCAACATTTCAGCGAAGTATTGGCAGAACACCGTTTGAGTTACTGACAGGAGTTACGATGCGCAATAAAATGGATCTGCGTATCTGTGAGCTGCTTAACGAGAAACAAATACGAAAAACAACGGGACGAGGACGAGAAAAGATGATAAAATTAAAATTCAACAGGAAAATCGGAAAAACTTTAATCAAAATCGAAAAGAAGAAGAAAAAAAAATATAAAATCGGAGATCTGGTAGCCATCAAGCGCACCCAGTTCGGTTCAGAACTTAAATTCAAAACTAAAAGTCTGGGTTCATATCGTGTTACTACTGTGAAGGGGAATGACACTTATGACGTACAAAAGGAAGGAGACAACGAGGGACCTGAAGCAACTACGACATGCGCTGAATTTTTGCAGATATGGCCTGCTGAATATTCATCATCCGAGGCGGAAGATGCGTAGGATGTCCGAATGTAGGATTCAGACAAAGGGAAGCGCCCAAAGTATCATCAACGAGAAATCAGCAACATAGGGCAGAGAGAACAGTGCAAAAAGACGATTGCGCAAAGACCTTACATTATAATCTTTTGTATTTTGTGTTAAATGCTACAATAGAATTAATAAACTGTACTTATGTTGTTAAGGGTGCACTGTTAATTGCCGGCTGAATAGATTTTCACACACACACGTTATTTGAGAACTGATTCCATGGCCTTAACCACATTATTGGAACTTTTACTTTCGACGGGAAAAGCCCAAGGTACTTGGAAAATGTGTCATTTATTGTCAATACAAGTTTATAACCATGATTTTCAGATGCATACGCAGCCAAATCAACCAGATCTGCCAGCCAAAGATCATCAATACCCCTATAACAACACGTCGGCGTTTAAAGTTTTTCGTTCGGATCTATGAAGTTCATCTAAAATTTATGTTCTACTCATCTTGTAAAAAGTATAAATAAAAGTTCTGTCATAGCTTTTATAAGAAGTTCTTCTTCTCCAAACACAAAAAGATGCTACATCTAAACCACCCTTTTGCAATGATGGTATCTGGACCACCTGGTTGTGGGAAGACGACATTTATAGAAAATCTTCTTAGAAACGGTGCGATGATACGACCGCCCGTGAAGTAAATTATTTGTTGCATTACCGAAAAGCATGAAATACCAACAAATATGGCCTATAAGAATATAGAATATATGAGCTTTATTCCTGAAGAATTTCCAAATGGTACGAATCAACCAACGCTAATTATACTGGTCGACCTGATGTTAAATGCAGGTATGTGAGCTGTTTACAAAAGGATCGCATTATTACAACCTGACTGTGGCTCTGGTGACTCAGAATGTTTACCATCAAGGAAAATTTTGCCGAGATATTTCGCTTAACTGTAAGTAACTAGTATGCTTCAAAAAGCCACGAGAGAAGAGTCAATTTCATCATCTCGCTAAACAGATATACCCTGAAAACAGTCCGGAACTCATGAGAATATATAAAGCTTTTTGTTAATACACCTAACACAGGATATAAATGACACTTCACGTCTTCGCACCGACATATTTAATAAAACATTTTTAACGTGTTATTGCTCCCCAGATAGTTTGAAAGAAGATAATGGTGTCACGAATGAAACGATTGAAGGACAACAATCATATGCTATATGTTCTTAAAAAAGCAAGGCCGTGTTTGCAAAAGGCTATACTCAAAATCGCCGATCCTGAAGTATTTAAAACTCTATGAGAAATCACACACAATACATTGAATGGTAATCATACACCATCTCGAAAAGTTTTCAAACAATTGCGCAAATATAAAAACAGCCTGCGTAAGCTTTCGGAGACAAGAAAATTTGCTTCGCCACAGCGTAAAGTGTTTGTACAGCAAGGAGGATTTTTGCTTTTATTGTCAGGGAGTGTTCTTTCAGGTGTGATAGGGTCTTCAATTGAAAAATATGGATAAAAATAGCAGTCTTATTAAAATTCTTCTATTATCCCCGGAAGTGTATGAACGCTAAAAGGAAACAATTGAGAGCACTAGTACACAGACACTGTTTGACAAAACCATGAGTAAAATACTGAACAATAAGCGCCAAAATGATGAAGCAAAAAAGGTATCAGTACCAGAATGTATTAATATAATTTTTAAATGCAATACGAAGAAAAAAAACATTTATGGAGACGAAAGCTAAAAATCTTTCATCGAAAGATCACATGGAAAGGCTAAAACATAAAAATTTGCGAGAAAGCAGTACACAGGCGAGGTTTCTATTTCAAAACGAAACACCCACACAAACTTCACCTCCACGACCGGAGGAGATATTTGAGTCGGTGAACGAAATAACACCACCAAAGCAAGAGTTGCCTGCTGCTTTTATGCGACGATTATCAGCAAGTGGAATAGCAAAAAGTCTTAAACCTGCTTCCAAAATAAGGAAAAAAGTAGCTGATTCATTTGAAGGACTTTTAGATTAAAACCGGCAATGATGGTATAACGCAGTATACAATTCCAGCGGATATGACTGTGGTTGAACTGGATGAAGTTTTCACTGATTTAGATACAATAGATGATGGAGGTGCTGTAGCGTCAGATTTCGATGAAGTAGGTCGAAAGTCGGGCAAGCAATCTATATTAAGATCCTCTAAATCTAAATCATGATCAATTTAAGACTGACATTCCCATAAAAAAGCCTGCTTGGCAAAGTGAACGGTTAATATTGAAGACCGAGCCTGGTTCTAGAGTTAAAAACCTGAATTTGGACAGAATTTTAAAATGCCTACCCTCTACGTGTGTCTCTTGAGCAACAGTCCCCTAGGCATTTACCCTGATAATAAGCTATCATCCTTTGAAAATATATTACGGAGTGTGTGTAAGTTTATCGGCAATTGGTATGACGGAATAACGGAGATCGCACTACCAAAATGTAAAAAAGAGAAAAGCGAATCAGGGAGCAGCGGAATTTCTTAACGTTCTATACCTTCTGAAAATGTAAGCGTTACCGACGTACCACAATCTTTACCAGATCAAAAAAATTCAAAAATCGCTTATATTTATGGATTGCGAAATTATCGTGCTCGTTTGAGATGAGATTCTAATGGTTTGCTAAAGTTATGTTACAATGAACTTTTCATCATTTATTTCGTCATTTTTCTTAGCAATTAGACTTGACTATTATAACTATTACCTGGCCAAAATTAAGCAAAAAAGTACGATCGTGTCGAAGAAGGTAGAGATGGAAAGGTAATCTCCGACGTAAGAAGTATTATAGAAGAAAGAGATTTTTGCATACATTTTTATCAGTCCGGTAAGATTGCTGAGAAAATTTATTTCAAGTCAGATGCAAAATTTGAATCATTCCGAGCGCTTATAGACCACATTATTGGACAGATACCAAGAAACAAACGAAACCACAATGAATTATTACAGACGGTTGACCAATATATTTATCCGTCAAATAGTTTAATGAAGAAACGGGATAAAAAAAAACCCGTTATTCAACCGACCACCCATACATTCCATCTGAAAGATTATGGCGTGAAGCTTAATGTAGAGCTGCCGACTAACATAACAGATTTCAAAGAATTGGTACTAAGCGGAATTGAATGTAATGACGTAGTGCTACTTGATAAAGAAAAGCCATCTGGGACCACAACATATCAATTACGAAAGCAGGTGTTTAACAAAATTGCCTCAGCAATCCAAGGATCTATAACCCACACCGCTAAAGAGTCCGGCACTGTAATATTACCCGATGAGTGGGTTAAAACTGATTTCCACACCATTATTAACATGCCGTACAAAAGAGCCGATGGTTCAGATGCTATAACTCCTGTTCCAATAGAGGTGGATAAAACCGATAATATTGCTGCCTTATTCATTGACGCATTCCTAAAAACACCCGGTGGGAAACGCGACCCCAAATCGATCGATGCAACAATAAAATAGTCGTTTGATAAATCAATAATGCTGGACAGTATAAGTCAGCTGGAAAAATCATTGCCTGTATTTGAAAAAAGAAAACATAGTGAGACGCCCTCCAGAGCTATCGGTGATTGTGAAGGAAACAATTTGATTTATGTTTATACGGATATTATTAGACCCAGAATAACTGCAAATAAACTGGTAAGAAATCTACGAGCGATCCCGCTTGGAAGTTGTGATAGCATTTTTAGATTCGATCATGTGGAGTACTGTCCACTGGAAAAAACCTTTATTGAAAGTATCTCAATCAAAATTACAGACCATCATGGCGAGCTAGTCAACTTTGAATCTAGCTTTACTCCAACTTTCATCCTGCTTCATTTCAAACGAAGGTAAGAATCTATAAATATTCGCAAGTTCGAAATATCAACACAGTTCTGATACGGGATCTAACACACCTCTATGTTAATGTAATTAAATCACACTACGCCCGTTACTACCTTGGTCAGAGTGGGGGTAAATGATCTTACATTGGAGAATTGTATCGATCGCCACTTGTGTACCAGCGAGGAAGGGGGGTTGATAGTTTTTTCAGTGGATTTGTACACTTTCTTCAGCCATTGTTTCTGTATGGGCAAAAAGCTATAGGCAAACAAGTCGTCGAAACAGGAAAGCCCATTTTCAAAGACGCAGGTAACGGACCACTGCAGCAGGTACTAAAGGAGCATCAAAATTCGCAGGGCAGCTGAAATCAGTGCCTAACTGTAAAAAAGGCCAAAAAGTGAGAAAGTTATCATCGATCAAGACTAAGAAAACTATAATAAGACGACGACAACTAATAAGGCATGCACTGGATATATTTGACAAGTAGAAAATACCATCACGATGCAGAAAGAATGTATGAAGTCTGAATTGGATATTTTTGCCTCATTACCGACTCAAAACGGTATTCTGAAGACCGAAGAGGTTGCTGACAACCCCATTGCATCACTGGACAATTCGTCAGTTTTGGAATTTGTCTCATTAGGCCATGGAGATACATATCGTGACTTATCTATCATTTACTAAGGACTACCCGTTGGTGTAGCTAACAACCTCATGCATTCAATTTTAAGACAATGCCCTGTACAGAAAGCGTTCCTAGTTGTTTAACGTGGTGGCCTGACATGATAAGTCTTAACACCACGAGCTTCTCAGGCTACGAGTACGATAGGCTCGTACTAAGGCCCCCATAAACATACTAGTCAGTAACCCGTAGCCATAGGCTACGAGCACTGCTTTTCTGAGTATAGATACCAGAATCTTATCGGGAGCTTGCATGGACTCCGTCGTAATCCTTGGTAAGGATCGGACCTATCAGCATCCTCGCCACTCTTTGGGAAGCGGCTTCCCTGTTGATAGCGCAACAGCACGCCAATGCACCGCAATTCAGAAGAGTTGCCGAATAGCTACCGGTCTCAAACTGAATTTATAATGACTGTACCCACTTTGGGTGTCAACCACAGCCACCAAGTTTCAGCCTCCACAGGCTCCTCAACCAAAACCGGCAGGGACAAGTCCCTGGGGCCCCGGTTAACCCCTGGCACCAGTATACCTCTGGTAAGGTTTCGGGGAAGTGCAAGCACGACCCCTTCGATTGAGCCCCAAACGCAAAGCTCCGGATCGATCGCCGTATTTAGGGCTATCATCCTCTACACCAAGGATATGTATGATAGACCCTGTTTAACATCATTCCTTTACCTCAATTCTGAGGATCGGTTCAGTACCTCTCCTCCTTTGCACTGGCTTGAGACAGTTCTCCTGGCTGCTTAGGCCGAGTACTAAAGATCTGCTGGTCGACACCCCCGGATCCTCTTTCTGCAAGATACTCACTCGGCTATGCGGCCTTTTTCGGTTGTGCCTCCCCCAGTTCCTCCCCGACCACAGCGTTGGAAAGTGGAGAATTCCCTGTACAATTGAATGGCAAGAATATAGCTCAGACAGACAACAATTACGACTATCGCGCCTGTATTGAAAATTTCCTGAACTATGGTAAAGACGCTGCTCATCTTGAATCAGCCGGTTGGTATCTTGATCAGAATGAGATGGACATGATCGAAGACTCAAGACCTGGCGGTGTTCCTACTGAGTTGAATGAGGGCTATCTTAAAAGGTCTGCAATCGTTGAAAAAAATAACGTCGTTGAACTGATGAGCACAATTCACAGCGATCCGTTAAATCAAGATAAACTCTTCAGAAGAAGAAGAAGAAAGAAGATGACTTTATTCCACGCGTAAAAATTCTAGAAGTAACATTGTTCATGAATCATGTTACGGTCAATCCCAGTATATTAGTAGCACATCAACCTGTATTACAGCTCTCGAATGCAGAATACCCATACAAGCGGGTGGAAGTGAAAGCCTATACACAACCCACCAACACCAATACTCTTTCTCTTGATAACGTGGTCATCGGGCAATTACCCAACCTGCTTGTTTTTGGTATGGTGGATACTGACTCCTACACCGGAAGGCACACAAAGAATCCATTCAACTTCAAGCATAACAATATTACCAACTTCAATCTATCAGTAAATGGTGTTCAAGTACCAAAGTTTCCTCTAGAGTTTGATTATTCACGCGAAACCCAGCTAGCACTAGAGGATATCTTTCCCTTTTCAGGGGGACTGGAATCAATTATTTTGATAAAGGTCATCAGCATCAGATATGCAAGAAATTCTTTGATGATGGTTGTTTTCTGTTAGCATTCGATGTAACAGCAGGCAAATCATACGATTCGGGATGCGCTTGTTTGTTGAATGAAGGTGTGGGAAGGATCGAGGAAAGGTTCAGAGAACCTTAAAGAAAAGCGTCATCTGTTTCATTTACGCGGAATATGATGGATGGCTTGAAATTTTCAAATATCGGAATGTATTTACAAGCTTTTAAAAAAGTTTTATATATACCGCGATAACAGTCAGATTTGGATAGTATTTACTCTAGTACACATCAAAAGCCATGAAACATTGCCTTGTAAATGTTGAATACTTCTCAAGAGGTCACTTAACCTTTTTTGAGAAAGTATCGCTTACCGGATTCGCATCACAGAACAAATTTCACTCAAAACACATTACGTATAAATATCCTGTTTTCGGCCCTCCGCTGACAATTCTTGGTACAGGTATAGCGATGCAAAATGATGCACCATAGGTTGCACCGAGCCGAAAGCTAATATAGCCAGCTTTTTCTTGAAGTATTGTTTATTATTTCCAGTTAAAAACTCCTGCTTCTAAAATAAGCTCAGTCATGATAGCTAAATGAGATGTCCCCAGAGAATAAAAATTTTCTTCCAGTTTTTTATATTTTTACCTTTTATATATTACAATTGTGTTCCGGCTCATAAGCCACCAACTCAAAAATATTTATGCTATTTTAATTTTTGAAACTGGAAGGGTATGAAAAATGATCTTCAACGAGCCCCGACGAAGGGGAAATTTATTATATCTGCCTTTATCTTCATAACCGAGTCAGAGAGATATGCAGTGTAAGACTGATTTACGTTTGAAATTAAGCCGACAATAGAAGCGCCACTCAATTCGCTTACAGGTCTTAAGCTAGACAAGATGAGCTTAATCTCAGATGAAGCTGAAGGTTCAATAGACAAGCTTATTTTACTGCCTTGCTCGGAACTAGAGACTAACACGACTTTCATTCTGTCGAACACGATCTCGATCTCTTTAATAGGATCCTGACAGGTCTCTCTGAACTCTTTTAATCGGAAGAGCAATCTTATACCTTTGGTATTGAATTTTTTATAATAGATCTCCTCTCTTGACACAACTTCGATCTCGGTACCCACTCTACCACCTGTTTGAGCTGAAATTGCATCCTGCTCTAGTGCCTGTAAGATTTCAACATTCACATCTGACCTGGTGCACACCAAACTGTTTGAGATGTGTCTTTCATTTTGTAATACTTGCTTCTTGTTTAGAAAAGAAAAAGGCCCTTTCAAATTCTTCTCTGAAAAGGGGACAGTTAACAGCTCGATAAATTCAAATTTTTGCAACATTGAAAGAGATCTTCTTCTTTTCCATCTCCTTCGTCAAAATGTTTAAACTAGCTACAAATACATCATATCCAAAGTTTAAAGAACTACTTAAATAACTTATTGAGCCTAAACTATCCATTAGTTTAACAAAAGAATAGATATCTGTGAAAATGTTTTATTCTTTTTGCTGTCTGAAAAGTAGATTCCTTTTTAAATCTCCACGATTTTTAAATGCCCTCTTCCATTTTTGAATTCTATCTGGGTTCTGCTATCTCCACTTTCCTCACCTATGAAAACAATGACTATATCAGTGGCGGCTCTACCTTTGGGGCTAGTAGGGCTCAGCCCCACCACTTATTGATCAGCCTATATTAGTGCAAATATAATAAAATATCATTAAAGATTTCAATATAGTTTTCATAATTTCATTTCACCGCACCGAGTAAAAGCTAAGAGTAAAATTCAAACTTATTTTCTCTTCGACAATTTTCCACCTTTATTATGAGGAAGGGCTACATGAAATAAGCCCCGATTAAGAGAATTTCGATATGAATGTGTGCGTGAATTCTATTCTGAAGCGGCGGGAGTGTGCGTGTTTGAAATAACATGTGTATACTTCGCGGAAGGGCTAATCACATGGAGCCCGTTCAGTGCTTCGACAACGTTTAGTCTTGGCATGGTCTGGATAATATTTTTGAGCAGGCATGAACAACATTTTTTTACAGCGGGCCGCAGGGGGTGAAGGTGACGACTGTTAATGCAATAGTAGTCTCATCAGTGTAGTGCATGGTATTATTACTTAGTGTGCCTTCGTAGTGTTTAGTATTTTTTTAAAGTTTTGTAGTGCCTTTTAACAAGATTTTCCTTGCATGTGTTATAACTTGCTAGAAGTTTGAATTTCAATTTTAGTAATTTTTTTTTGGTATTTTCAAAATATGAATTCGGTAGAAAATATAATTAATATTAATATTACGCTATTCGAACGAAATGTTTCAAAATATGTCTTCCATTGTTCAGCTTTACAGTTTTTTTGAAGATAATAACCTTTGTTCGTTTTCGATTGCAGTACTCTCTGTTTGTAATAAATTCATTAAAGAAATACCCAAAATGAATGAAAGAGTGATTGACTTGTTTGCTCAACAAAAAAATCGACGTGCTGAATATTTATACAAATAAAACGTCTAGATAAAAGAAATTGCTTTTGTTGTTGATGTCGATTGAAGAACTATATATATGGGCCTCTACGGGTTCAAAACGCGATTTGGTTCTATCGTTTAGTTATAAGATTTATTTACAAATTAAATACAAATAAAACAAAGATTTCCGCGGGCGGCGATGTCGTTGAGGCGAGAGTCCAAAAGCGACTGTTTTTGGGCGAAAGGTATCAGTCCTTTATCACCACTTCCAAAGTGCTGATGCAGCGCCTGAGTACCCGGTCTCGAGCAGCATATCGTTCCCGCGATTACGATAGCCATGCGTATTGGGTTACGTGCACGGCTATCGCAGCGGAAGATATGCTACGTTTGCTGCAATTCTGCTTATCATGCACATGTGCGCTCACGTCTGGATGAAGCAGCATATCGTTCCCGCGATTACGATAGCCATGCGTATTGGGTTACGTGCATGGCTATCGCGGCGGAAGATATGCCACGTTGCCAAATTCCAGACGTGGCGATATTTTTCAGCGACTGGTGGCCGGCGACAATGTGTAGCAGAGTGTTACCGCCACAGTACTCCCCCCGCAGTGGCTTGACCACGATGTTAAGGCTGGAAGCGTACGGGTGGTCGAACTCTGCGTCCTGTGCGGGTGGTTGTTCGTGTTGGTGTGGAATCGCTGCTGTGAGTCCTCGATGAAGCAACGAATTCCGGCGTGCGGAACGCGGGTTTTAGCCTGTCGATGGAAATGGCGCTCGGGCGTCCGTTGATGTCCACCTTGAAGAACTTGGCCTTCCTGGTCAGAACAGGAAACGGACCATCGTAAGGCGGCGTCAGCGATGGTTTCACCTTATCGTTTCGTACAAAGACATGGGTGCTGGTACCTAAGTCCTTGTGTACGAAAGTTGATGTGGTTGTGTGATGCGCTGTGTCTCGAGGTCGCAATTTTGCCATGCGTGACCTGAGATCGCGCAGGAAGTCGGTGTCGTTGGTGCCTGGCTGCGATGAGGCAAAGAACTCTCCAGGGAGCCGCAAGGTGGTTCCGTAAACCATGTCGGCGGGCGTAGATTTGATGTCTTCCTTCAGTGCGGTGCGTAGGCCTAGCAGCACGAGAGGAAGTGCTTTTGTCCACTCCAGCGTTTCATGGCAACGAATGGCGGCTTTGACTGTTCGGTGCCATCGCTCGATGATTCCGTTGGCGGCAGGATGGTATGGGGTTGTCCTCAGGTGGTTAATCCCCAGAACTCGGGTTAGCTCAGCGAAGATCTGGCTCTCGAACTGGCGTCCCAGATCGGTAGTGATCCTTGCTGGCACTCCAAAGCGGCTAATCCATGCATTGACTAGCGCTTCGGCGACCGATGTTGCGGTGATGTTCTGGAGCGGGACTGCTTCGGGCCAACGGGTGAAGCGGTCGATGATGGTCAGGCAGTATCGGTAACCCTCACTTGGCGATAATGGGCCAATGAGGTCCATGTTGATATGCTCAAACCTGGCATCTGGAAGAGCATAGCGTTGAAGGGTTGATTTGGTGTGTCGTCCGACCTTGTTTCGTTGGCAGGCCATGCAACTTCTGACAAAGTTGTTGATGTCCACGTTCATGGCTGGCCAGAAGTAACGGTCGGTGATGAGTCTCCTCGTCGCGCGGATGCCTGGATGTGATAGGCCATGCAGCATGCTCATAATCGGAGACCTGAACTGTTGCGGTACGTATGGTCGGATCTTGTTGTTCGTGACGACGCAGTGTAACTGTGTGTTACAGTCGGCCAACTCTTGCTTCTTCCATTCCAGCTTCTGCGTTGGTTGTTCAATCAAGGTTTTGAGCTCGAGATCGTCTTGTTGAGCTAAAGCGAGAGAAAAGAAGTCGAGTGTGCTGACTGTACTTACTCGAGACAAGTAATCCGCGATGGTGTTATCCCTGCCTGGGATATGGCGGATGTCAACCGTGAACTGCGATATAAAGTCCAGTTGACGTTGTTGAATCCGAGGGGTGATGTTCCGGTTTTCGTGGTCTGGTGCAGGACGGCTCCGAGTCCATCGTCTGAGGCGTCCACGGATAGGGACCACGTTGCTGATCGATCAGGGTGTGCGAGCGCTGATGCCTTGCTCAGGTCTGCTTTGGACTGCTCGAAAGCTGTCGTTGCTTCGTCTGTCCATGTCAGCACCGTCTTGTCTCGCTTTTTGTTCCCTGCTATGAGTCGTTGCAGTGGGCGTTGGCTTTGCGCAGCGTGAGGCAGGAATCGTCTGTAGAAATTGAGCATGCCTAGGAAGGATTTCAGTTGTAGCGCAGTTTTGGGGCTCGTGATCGCGGATATGCCTTCTATCTTCTCAGGTAAAGGTTTCAATCCGGTTGAAGAGATCGTGTGACCCAAAAAGCAAACTTCTCTCTGTCCAATTTGGCATTTGTTGATGTTGATTGTCAGCTCATATTTCCTCAGACGATCGAAAACTTCTGCGAGGTGATGTTGATGCGCCTGGTGGTCTGGCGAGTACACTAGGATGTCGTCTAGGTACACAAATACGTGGTTGAGCCCACGTAGAACCTCGTGCATGAAGCGCTGAAATGTCTGACCTGCGTTGCATAGTCCAAACGTCATGAAGACAAACTCGTACAATCCGAATGGCGTGATGATTGCTGTCTTCGGAATGTCGCCTGGCTCGACTGGGATTTGGTGAAATGCCTTCTGTAAGTCGATCACAGTGAAGACCTTCATGTCGTGCAACGCAGTGGTGCAGTCCTGCAGGAACCCGATCGGGTAACGATCCGGAACGGTGCAGGCGTTGAGTGCGCGATAGTCTCCGCACGGGCGCCAATCGCCATTGGCTTTTCGGACCATGTGTAGGGGGCTGCTCCATGAGCTTTTGGAGGGTCGGCAGATCCCCTGCTGTAACATGTCATCAAATTCAGCTTTCGCGGCTGCAAGTTTGTCGGGTGGCAAGCGGCGTGCCTTAGCGCTGACTGGAGGGCCTCTCGTCACAATGTGATGCGTCGTCGTGCAATCAATGTTGCGGCGTGCCGTGGTCACTGTGATGTCGTGGTACTCAGCCAGAAGGGCGGCGTATTCTGTGCCACTGTTCGATAATGTCGAAGAAACCGCTGGTGGTTGGTCCTTTGAAAGGACTTCCACCTCCGTAGAAGTCGCAGTTCGTCGTTCGATGAGTTTCCGTCCTTTAATGTCGACGAGCAGTCCGTAATGCTCGAGTAGATCAGCTCCGAGAATCGGGGAACTGACGTCTGCGATGACAAAGGTCCACGTCACAGGCTTCGGTAGCCCTAGATTCAGCGTTAGCTTCCGCTTCCCGAAAGTACGAATAGCGGAACCGTTGGCTGCTAATAGTCGCGTGCCAGGATCCGGGTTGCTTCGCTCTCGAATGGTCGGCGGAATAACGGAGACGTCTGCGCCGGTATCGATGAGTAGCGCACCTATGCCCTTGTTGTCTCTGATATAGAGACGGTGCACGGTGCGTGTGCCGGCAGACTGGCGTGGAGAGGACGAATTTAGTTTTTTTGTCTACTAAGGCTGCAGGGTGGTCTGCAGTTCTTAGCAGTGGGTCCGTAGTAGGTGTGATACCAGCACATATCTGTCGTCTGCTGCGGTGTTTTTGGACGTGTCGGCGATTTTGGTGGCGTTCGTACCGTTCGCTGACTCGTATGGCAGAAACAGGAACAACTGATATCAGTGCGGCGGTTGCGCTGAAGATCGTCAACTTTGTGCCCTAACTTACGGATTTCCTCCGCGAGCTTACTGAGCTCGGATGAAATTCGCAACGTTGGTGGAATGGCCCCCGGCAGGTCGTGGTGCGAGAGTGACTGGATCGAGTATGGTCTAGATCCTTTGGTCACCTCGTGCACTCGGTCAGCGATGGAGGCCAAGTTGGATAGCGATGCGTCGTTCGCCGAGAGGATGCTGCGGAGCGTTACGTTCAGGCGGTTCAGCCACATCTGTTTGAGGGTGTCGTCGGTGATGCTGTCGGCCGCTAGTGACCGCATCTGGTTCAGCAGCTGAGATGGCCGTTGATCGCCGAGCTCTACTTCAGAAAGCAGCTTCTGGATGCGCTGCTGGGCGGATTCCTGGAAGGCAGTGACAATCTCGCGTTTGAGATTCTCGTACTTGCCCTCCGCAGGTGGTTTGGAGACGGCGTTCCTAACCTGCTTTACCACCTTGATGTCCAGGCTGGCAACGATCAGCTGAAAACGCGTCGTGTCCCCAGTTATACGGCTCGCACCAAAATACGCCTCGACTTGGTCGAACCACAACTCGACGTCTTCCTCCCAGAAGGGAGGAACCCGAAAGGCAACGCGGCTCACTTCTCCCGTGACGGAATGCTCTGCGTCATGAGCGGTGGCCGGGATGTCGTCCTTTGGCGGGTCGTTGGTCGACATGGCGTTCGAGGATGTACGGTTCACGCCGAGGTGTTGCTGGAGGCTTGGGCACGTCTTTTTACGCCGCGAACGTGATCCCTGTACAATATGTACACGAGGGACGCGGTGTTCACAAGTAGGACGCACAATAACGTGTACTCGAGTCGCTCACTTTGAACGTCGAGGCGCGAGTTCACGACAAGGGTGTTTGTAACCTCGCCGGTTACCTCTTTCTTCGGCTGGTTTCCCATTCACGTCGAACGCGGGAATTCGGTGCGTAATCCGGCGTTGCGTCGTAGTCCGTTCACGGTGAACGTGGACCTGGTTCACGGCGGAATTCGTTGTTAAGTAAAAAACCGAATCGCGAGAGGCAGGATCGCCAATTATGGGCCTCTACGGGTTCAAAACGCGATTTGGTTCTATCGTTTAGTTATAAGATTTATTTACAAATTAAATACAAATAAAACAAAGATTTCCGCGGGCGGCGATGTCGTTGAGGCGAGAGTCCAAAAGCGACTGTTTTTGGGCGAAAGGTATCAGTCCTTTATCACCACTTCCAAAGTGCTGATGCAGCGCCTGAGTACCCGGTCTCGAGCAGCATATCGTTCCCGCGATTACGATAGCCATGCGTATTGGGTTACGTGCACGGCTATCGCAGCGGAAGATATGCTACGTTTGCTGCAATTCTGCTTATCATGCACATGTGCGCTCACGTCTGGATGAAGCAGCATATCGTTCCCGCGATTACGATAGCCATGCGTATTGGGTTACGTGCATGGCTATCGCGGCGGAAGATATGCCACGTTGCCAAATTCCAGACGTGGCGATATTTTTCAGCGACTGGTGGCCGGCGACAATGTGTAGCAGAGTGTTACCGCCACATATACAATTTAAAACTGTTTTTGCTGAATTTATTTATTGATGGTTTTTGTTCTTGTTATTGTTGCTTTAGTTGAATTTATTTATTACTAGTTTTTTTGATTGTTATTGTTATTTTTGTTGCATTTAGTTTAGTAGAGAAATTATTTATTTTGAAAAGTGCGACAGGCCTAAAAGTTGTTTCGTTGCAAGAATTCAAATGTTTTACACAATTTTTTTTATTCAGAGTGCACTGAACTTTTATTAAAGCCTCTAAATGTTATTCAAAATACGATAATCGGAATATATCTTTGACTGCCAGCGAATCTACTTTTGGGGAAACTGATCACTTAAAATCGCTTAACGCTCCACATGTGGTACCTCTTGGGTGGAGTGGAAACTCACATAAGAACTTATATTGGTGATAGAAAAATTCCTACCAGTAGCCCCACCATACTCAACTCCCATGAGCCGCCACTGGACTATATGTTACACGACGGAAATGGTTTCGGGGAGATTAAAGGGGAGCAGTTGAACTTCGTTTTAGGTAATTTGTCAAAGCAGTATGTAGAGATGTAAAGGAAGTGGAGTGCAAAAGGTTGCGTTTTATCCGACCTCTTCAAATTTCAAAAATTATTAAATGGCTATCAGATTGTTGTATTCGATGACCCGAAGAACCCAGAATCTTTTTTGTTTAGACGCCTGTATCATTCCCGCCATGTCAGGTTGTGACAAGGAGTAAGGAATGTGGAAACTGTAAAAATTTTGTGTTGAATCTGCTGGAAAATTTTCCCGTAGACGGCTTGAATCCAAACACAAATACAGTATATGAGTTTATTGGCTGCTAGCAACATGGCTGTACAAACTTTTTTAAAGTGCAGAAGGTATGCATTAATAACAGTGGTGGTCACGAAACCGAAGCTCAAAGGAATGAAGTCACACTTACGAGAATGGAGATGATCGGACGCAATGGCTATAATTTGATACACTCGTAAGAGTGTGTGTGTCTTCAACTATTTTTTGAAGTCACATCCGGAAGAAAAAATTAAGTTAAAATTACATACAAGTAATACTGTGAAAACAATAAACCCTCGTCATGCCATTTTTGGTGGCCGTACTGTGGTGTTTGGGTTATACCATAAGTGCGCAGAGAATGAATTAATTAGATATTTAGACTTTACAAGTTTGTATGCTTTCATTAATAAATATGCTCACTCCATTGGTCATCCGGAAATATACAGAAACGGAAACATACCCTTGAAGCCAATAATACTTTGATGCATGGTTTTATCATCGGCATCATTGTACCTCCAAATAGTTTATCCCCCCGTTGTTTTTTTGCACTACGTGGAACTTTTACATCTGAAAACAAAGTGTCAGGGTGTCAACATTATGAGAGTGGGCAGGAAATTATTGGCCCATGGATAATACCGGAGGTAGCCTTAGCTGTAAAGAGAGGATATGAAAATAAAACTATGTCTGAGGTTTGCAAATATAATCATACGGTATATGAGCTTAATACAAAAACAGGAGGCATGTTTACAGAGTAGGTTAACACTTTCTTGAAGATTAAGCAAGAAGCTAGCGGGTGGGGCAGTGAATGTACAGGGGAAGATGAAAAGGATAGATTTAGAAATTCATATCACATAAAGGAAGATATTATCTAGATTGGTTGGTTGGTTGTAATGGCAGCCCTCTTTATCAAAAGATAACTCACTTAGGCCACAAAAGGCCCATTGTGATACCACAGAAGATTGAGACGGCACTATAACCTAGCTGCTAGGTGACGAAAACCATTTAGATCCTCGTCTGAAGCCGGCTATGTAGCCAATGTTCAAATCAGCTACTTCCGTGGGGCGGTCCAGGAAGGGTGAGCAGTAGTAAGACAGACACTTTCATTGATAATTGTTCGGCCTTAGTGATGGACGGCGTCTATCCCTACACATGCCTAAAGTGTGTTACCTCGGCGAGCTGCCGGACACGAAAGTATATTAGTGGGTCGATAACGTTTTCTATGAAGATCTGGTTTTGAGTCAGGCTGGTTGGCTGTTTGCGAGTGTGCGAGCGTGTGTGCTATGCGATGGATCGTGAGCTGGGTTTCAAGAGCGCTGGTTGGTAGAGAGCTGGTTTTAATACGAGGAGAGTGTTTTTGATACGAGGTTTCGTGAGCGAAGTGAAAGCCCGAACGTTGTGTTTGAATAGAGATGGATGTAGTTCTAGCAAGATCAAAAATGGCTTCGAATGAAAGTGTCGTGGAAAAAATCACATGGCAATCGTAGCGTAAAAAGTCATAGACTGTTTGTCGGTTTGTTTTGAGTCGACGTCTACGTGATCGGCGGGCGATGTAATGATGACTTTTGCCTGAGATGTTTTGGACGGGTTTCGGGTCTCCAGAGCCTGTAGATGAAGGCCGATGGATTTCACTCGAGACGCTTTGCTTAAGGGGGGGTAAGGTTTGACAACTGCTTTCTTCTTCCATTTCTAAAAGTACAACATCTGAAGAATATTGTATTAAATTTGTAGGTCATTCGGAGTAAAACCAACGAAGTTACAGTAGGTTGAATAACCGCACCTCTTAGGTTTGCGCGCCTTTTAGCTACCTGCGCTGAGTGGCGGCGAGCGGCAACTGTTTCGGTCTCTATTGTATTACTTTTATCGACAGGAGCAAAAAGATGCTTCAGATAACGTGGATGATAGTGATGTACTGTATGGACCCAGCATCGATGATGACATGTATGTATTCTATAAGAAAATCCAGTTTTTCTCAAGATGTTTTCATTTTTTCAGTGTACAAAACTCTAAATCGATTTTCCCAAACATGTAATTTTTAAAGTCGGTGGTCAAGCAAAGAAAAAACTACTGAACCGATCGTTTTGAAATTGTGTACACATATTTTGCATATATATAGGTCTGTAGCTACGTTGTGTTTTTTTTTAAAAATCAATTCCTAACAATTTTACAACAACAAATAGGTCAATTTTTTTCGTCAAAATTCGTTATTTTGGCTCAAAAATGGTGGCAAAAATTTAAAAATTGAAAAATTAAAAAAAAACTCGACGTGACTGGAGAGATAAAGTAATAAACTGAAGAAAGCATTTTGATTTTTTGGTTTCAAATGATCCAGTGATGCTGTAGGCCGGTTACCGCACAAAAACTTTTTTTCTAAGCGCCTGCGGAGATCTACAATAAATACGTTATTTCTCCTTGTTTTGAACAAAATTTCTCCTAAATATTCTTCACATGCTGTACTTTCATATAATAATAAGTAAAATAAACATACAGTAATATTTTTTTCTAGAAAAAAAACATTTAAAAGGGTATTTTTTAGACGAAACAAACCTTACCCCCCCCCCTTAAGGTGTCGTGGCGGCTGTCTTGGCCGGCTCATGAATTTGGCTTGAGATGTTTTTGTGCAGGCTTGAAAATGTTTGAGATTATGCGACACTGATGGGAAGATGAATGACAGGAACACACCGATGGCTTTTGCTTAAGACGCTTTGCTCTAAGCTTCCGTGGCGGCGTGTGGATACAAACTCGATGACGGCTGACAAATTTGGCTTGAGATACTGCTGTGGACCAGCTATACAATTGCGTATCTTGAGACGCTTTTCCCTGATTCAAAAATGCTTCAGATGATGTTGAGTAAATGAATGAAAAGCAAAGAAACATTGGTAAGCTTTTGTGTGTGACATGGAATAAATCTTTGAACATCAACGTTGTTTGCTAGTTTACGAATGTAGTGAAATATGTCTCCTGTTGTTTTTTTGTTATTGAAGCCTCGACAAAGGGGATAAAAGGTGATCTTAGTTCTTCTATCTATATCATCCTCACCTAGTACTAACATACTTTTTTCGAGGCTATTTCTCTTCGTCTTTTTGACTAGTATTCCTATCACGTCATCATCCTTCGTATGATCTTTAAAATCATCATATTGATATTCACTACATATTATACATTTACACTCCATAAATGTATTTCCCAGTTAAAAGTGAACATTAACGACCTCTGCAAAAAGTCATTCATAGCGCTATCTGGATCTTTGATGATAACTCTATAAAAATTAACTTCGGGTATGTATCGTAAGTCAATTACCTGCATATTCGTTGCAATTATTTTTTGATATACATTTTTCTTATGAGCTAAGTGTGAAGATCTCTAATTTGTGCAACCTTGTATTAATCGATGGGATAGACTTGAATTCTTTGAGTTATGGTAATTCGGATTCTTTACCGTTCATTGTTTTAACTTCTTTTCACCTAATAAAAATTAATGTCGGCACATATCTATGATACACTGCAATTACTCGCATACACGAGGTTGAAACCTCTAGAGTATTTTTCAGGATCCTCTTAGAAATTATCACAGTCGACTATTATATGTATAAGATTGTAATCCTCCGGAGAAACATCAGTGTTTTCTTCGAGAATCCATAAAGAGAAAAATGGTAAGTATTTTACTTTGACGCTAAAATCCCTCCGTTGGATCAATAGATAGAACTATGCCCTCTGAATTAACTGTAACACTAACATTTTTTATTGAGTATTTTTTTTTCATTTTCCTTTACTAAGATCGGTACTCCTTTTTCAGAATACATTCGAGCTTCTAGTTTCGACTGTAGGTGGAGGTAGCCGCACTATGGTTCCCACTAGTTTCTTCTTGGATGGATATGCTTTGTGCTTACTCTTACATAGATTTTCGGACAAGATAAAAAAAACAGCGCCAGGTGGACGAACGAAACAATGCTTCCGATCAACATCTCGTATTTGACAGCATAGATGCATCACGAAGGGAATTCCCAAAGTTACGGGTTTAAAAATTCAAGAAAAGATGTATGTAGTGTTTTTACAGAATAAATAAAAAGACTTTTTCTACAGCTTTTTGTTCTCTTTTCTTAGTCGTTTATTCCCACACGATGCCAACAACAAAAACAAACAAGAGACGTATTTCACTACTTTCGTAAATTATCCTGTAGTCATTATTATTAGCATAAGTAACAACGTCGATCTTCAAGCAGGTATTGCATTTTCTAGACAAAGCTTCCCATCAGTCAGTCTTTTCCATTCATCTTACCAGCAACAAACAGACAGTTATCAAACATTTCATCAAGATCGTATCATTCAACAACAAAAAAGAACAGGAGACATATGTTACTACGTTCGTAAATTACGTACAAAACAGTCAGCGCCACTTCATCCCATACGTGCCTTTTGCCCATCAGCCGGTGCCTTAAGATACAAATCTGAATGAACGGTTTACGCACCTATATGCACATACACCCACATCCACCCTCACACACAGGCCCATTAAATGTCGATGATCTGATTACCAAGCCGTCGACTCAAACAAACCGGTATGTTTACGAACACGTGCTTTTGCTTATAATAACAACTCTCTTGCATCTTTCATACCCGTCAAATTGAAAACCAGCATCTTTACGAGCACGTGCTTTTGCCTACAAAAACAACTCTTCTGCTTTTACAACTTTTACGTTACGAACGTAGACATATAATTTTTCAAAACGACTTTCATTCAACACATGTGATTTTTGGTCTTACTAGAACTACATTCCTCTCTATTCAAAGACAACACTTAGACTCTTCACTTCGATTACGGTACCTCATATCTACTCCGTATTCAAACCAGCTCTCAGCCAATCAGCTTTTTCAAAAGTCCATCTCACACATCCATCCCATAGTACACACAGCCAGCAGGCTATAGCGAAAACCGGCTGTCTATACATTCCGTATAACACTTTGCTCATCTTCACGGCACCAACACACTTTGAACATTTAGAGGTACAACCTATCTCTATCGGACGATATTTTGTCGAAATTCCTTGAGATTTGGATGAAACGCTACGCCAATCCAAGAGGTATTGTGACAATAGTGAATAATAATTATTTTTATCAAGTGGATGATCGAATTAGTTAGGTTTTTGTTAATGGATCTTAATCTTTCGATTCTCTCGGAAAGGCTTTGTTTGTGGTTTTTCCTAGGTATGTAGTTTTTTTGGATAGAGTAAAGAGTTGATATTTGAGTTTTGAATAGATTAATTTGCCTTTGAAACTGTGTAATCGAACATTAAAATGGCTGACTTCCGGAAATGATATTCGAAACCAAAGCTTACGTACTGACGACATCACGTGCTGAAATGAACTAGCCTGCCTGCAGGCAAACAACTTTTAGCGTGGCAAATACTAAACCCGAATTAATTTGCATGACAAAAAAACCCTCCCTCTGCCTCTTTTGTGGGACTGAACGTCGATGAGACAAAAATCTCGTCGACTTAGCTACACTATGGAACTTTTAAACAATTACGTCCCTGGTATCTAATATATGCCACAATTACTGAGCACCATAGCATTTATGGCTAGATACGATGAACGTGTCCCTGATTTATTGCTTTTTGCCGAGTTGGCTATGAGACACGAAGAGAACGCAGGATTACTTCTTGAAACAAAGGATGATCCTCCCATTAGCTATGATTTTGCTTCGATTACAACAGTTTTTAATAATAAACCCGTTCAACAATGAGTTTTTAGCATAATTTACATATCAAAATGATCATATAATTTGCTGATTTCTAAAAATAAATGTGTTTGTAGTTGAACATTGCTGATTTACCTTAAAGTAGTTACATCCGTTATTATTCAAAAAAACAATATCGACAGGGGATCGATCACACGACGACGAAAATTATTCAAAAAAAAACAATACCGACCGGGGATCGAACACATAACTTCATGATCGCGAGCTAGATGCGCTTCCTTCCTACATTACATCGCTTCTATCAGATGCAAAAACTTACCAATCGATAAGTGACGCTAAAAACTTTAGAAACGTTTTCTCAAAAGGATCGAATATCCTTGACGTCTCCTACTTATGTGCCAAATTTCATCCGGATCTGAGAGGACGATGCCGTGCCTCCTCCTTGTGAATTAATATTAGTTGTATCATCTTAGTGATCGTCAATTGATTACGTAAGGGGTTTGGTAGATGGAGAGGGGTGCGAGTCAGATAAATTCTTCACGCGGATCGATCGCAATGGTGACAGGTTTAGAGTTGAGCGAAAAGTCACTACCTGTCATTTACTCACTGCGAACGAAAATTCACATTCACGACCTGTTCACAAATCAAAAATTAACTGTGAATGATTATAACATGAATGAAAATTTTCTTTTCACATCAAATACAAATTCACACGAAACCATTCACGAGCTGTGTCGAGACGCGCGATGCAGCGATTAAAAAATGAACGCAAAACAAATCACGGTTTAAGTGACAATGTAAGTATACTGTATATTTAGTAAGATGTGGTTCACGACGAATGTTTGAATTGTTAGCTGCGTTGTGTACGAGCTAAATTCAGATTGATAGCTATGCAATTTTAAAATAATAGTAGATTTTTGTTTATATTGGTAAATAAACACATTGTGCGATGCCAAGAAGAAAGATTAGCTTTCTGTGGAATTTTTTAACCGAGCTGGATGAAAACTTTGCGAAATGCAAATTATACCGAGCGAAGCTATCGTATAAAACCAGCACGTGCAATTTAAAAAGGCATATGAAAATAAAGCATCCTACAGTGTCAATCACTTGTACAAATGAAGTAACTATATTTTTTCAGTTGATTTGTTGAAAGATTGTCTTGATAAAGGCAAGGAAGTCGAAACATTATGATATATCACTGACTCTTTGGTATGATGTGAACATGAATATTTAGAAAATATTAAGGCGTAATTTTATAACTAAGCATGCATTTCACTTTGACAGGATGTTCAAAAACAATTTCCGTGCAAAATTCAAATAAGCAGCAATATCGCTGCAAGTGCTTAAAGTACATGTGCAGGCATGATGGATTCTGCAAGTACAAGTGCTTTAGGAACAGGTGTGGTTAATCCTGGTGATCAGCCTGAACAAATAAGACTATCAACTTCTTCGGAAACATATGTATATCGCTGCTACTAAACATTTTACTGCTCCACGCCAAACACACATATCGGCATATATTCCTAAGCGAACAATCCTAAATGCAAAAAAAAAACATTGATGAAAAATTGTTACGACTCTTTATAGCCGTATCGTCGAAGAAATTGCCAATTCATTAAAGCTCTTAATCCATCATATGAGTTATCAAGTAGACCCATGATATCGAGGGCTCTTTTGTCAGCAATGTATGAACAGTGCATAAATGAAACATGGGATGTATTGAAAAATGCAAAAAAAAAAGTTAGTTAGACTGATGGACTTCCGTGACTATGGAAAGCTTCATGACGGTCACCGTGCATTTCATTAATGAAAATTTCAGCCTAGTATCGCTTTTTTTGGAATGTGCTAGTTTATCTGTTCAAAATACGTCCAAAAACAAATGAGCTAAACAGGGTCCTCACAGAATGGAATATTAAGGACAAACTCCTTATGGTCGTTTCCGATAACGCAGCAAAAATTAAAGCTGCCATTCGAACCGAATTAGGCTGGGAGCACTTTGGGTGTTGTGTACATACGCTAAATATGGTAGTTAACGACTGATTGAAAGAAGATTTGATAATACGAATAATAACCAAAGTAAAGCATATTGTTGGTCACTTTAAATAAGTCACATATCCTTAAAAAAGCTTCTGGCGTACCAGCAAAATCAAGGTAGGAGAAATCTGCCATTAAAATCATTGCAGGATGTATCAACCCGCTGGAATTCTACTTTCTACATTGTAGACTTTCGGTTTGCAGCTTGGCTGCAACGCATTGTAATAGCTCGCAGATTCGGAACGACCATTGACAGCATTGAACGAAGGCATACTGACAGATGTCAGAAAAACGTGTTAAGGAATAAGTAAGGTTAAGTAGGCAATGAGCTGCAGTCGAGAGCAGTCGTTGTACGTGGTTTTAAATGAAAAAAGAGAGGTTACAATTTGTTGGAAAGATTCATTTTTTCTTGAAGAGGCTGTTAAAACAACGATGGCTTTGACTAACATCGACGAAGAAAACCATTCAAAAGCAGTTGAATGGAAAATAATTCAACAACTATGTAAAGTATTGAAGCCTTTTGAGAATGTGACGAAAACTACTTCCGGAGAATTTTTTTTAATTTGCTTCTCTTTTTTTCTTTAGCTAGAGTTTTGCAATCAATTGATAAGGCCTTTCTAGACAAACCATTTGAAAAATGTGTGAAAGATATTATTTCAAAAATAAACAAGTCGTTAGCTGAAAGGTTTAGAAAACTAGAAAACAACGATGTTTTTCGATAGCCACATACTTGGATCCACGATTCAAAGACATAGCATTCAAAGACAAAAAAAGTACGGATGCTGCGAAAAATATTTCGTAAGACGACAACTCAACTCTTGATGTCGATGCATCGTCAACGTCTAAGAAGAGAAGAAATAGTGTCGATGGTGACAGTGGTGAATATATTTGGGCTGAGTTTGACAGAAACGTTGCAAAATATCAACCAGTTGTAAAAAATTTACAAACAAGGCCATTTTAGAAATACAGATGTTCTTAGATTGTAAAAGACTTCATAGAAAAGAAGATCCACTAGACTGGTGGAAGGAAAATAAATATATGTTCCCCAAGTTTGTCGTGGTTGTTCAAGAACGATTAAGTGCAATAGCAACATCAGTGCCATGCGAAAGAATTTTTTCAAAACAATCCAAAAACTGAATCATAGCATTAGCATTGATGACTTTAAAACAAAAATACGCTGCTTACCTCATATTTTTGAATCTTATATTTATATATTAATAAAGGAATTAACATTCAATTCCTGGCTGCATGTTTACAGGAAATTTAAATTGAACAGTCTGCGAGGATAGTGTTCTATTTACGTGGCCACCACTATATATATATATATATATATGTTTGTTTGAATGTTTACATTTCTTATCGCATGCTCACATATGTTAGAACGAGTTTTGAGCATCGTCATAAAATACGCAATGCATCTTCCCATTGCGTTGCGTCGAACGAGTTTTGAGCATCGTCATAAAATACGCAATGCATCTTCCATTGCGTTGCGTCTTTCAGTGTAAAAGGAAGTGTTTTTATCTGGTCACCTAAATAGTACACGCTTAGGTTTAGTGAGTCGATGTGAATTTTTTTCACTAATAACAAATTTATTTGAAAGTAAAAACAGTTAACATTAGTTTCTAAGACAGTTGAATATAAAGAAATATTTTTCAAGAAGGGAAGAGGGCCACATTGCTCCGAAGAAAAGCGTGAGATCATCTGCAACATGTCAGACAGAGGGTAAACAATTACGGAAATAGCCAAGCACCTGCAGTGTTCGCGGATGATAGTTTACAATGCTTTACGTCATAAGGACCTCTATGGCAAAAAATTTCCAAGAGCCAAAAAGGCCAAGAAAAACAACGAAAAAAGAGGACTACAGAGCAAGTGTCGCCGACCCCTTTTCGAGCTCCAAAGCAATAAAAAGCAGTATTATGAAAGAAACCAATATTTCTGTGTCAGAGAGAACAATTAGAAGGCGTCTGCAAGAAAAACATCTGAGAGGATGCATCGCTCAAAAAAACCACTTGTGACAAACAAAAGCTTAAACACGAGGTAATCGTTTGCAAAGGAACATCTAAACAAAAGCTTCTGGAAAAATGTGCTGTGGAATGTTGAATCCAAGTTTTGCAGGTTCGGATCAGATGGGAAAAGGTATGTTTGGCGTCCACCTAACCAACAACACACTCCCAAATACACACAGAAAACTGTTAAACATGGTGGCGGAAATGTGATGGTGAAACGAATTCTTGAGGACCACATGATCCCCTTTGCAGAAGAAAATATGCCACTGATATGGCGTTTTATGCACGACAATGATCCTAAGCATACTTATCGCCTTTCTCAAACTTTAGTGGCGAGTCCACCAAGGCGATGTTAAGCTGAAGAAAAGATTTCGAGCAAAATATTAATTTATACGGTTGCTTAAAAATATTTTTTATAACTTTACTGCAATGCAAATTAATGTACTATTTAAGTGGCCACGCATACTTTAATTAGTGTGTTTATATTTTTTTACTTACAAACAAATACAGTCATCACTTCACATTTTAAATAAGCTTTTATATTTAATGGAAAGTGTGGTTTCGGCGTGTCAGATGGCATCCTCATCAGGCGCTGTCATAAGCCATCCGCCACGAAACAGCACTACCACAGTTAGCTTGTTGGTGGATTAAGCTTCGTTATATTTCAACCATTTTTATAATTTACATCTGCGAATTATAACGACCGTCAATGGGTTCGTATATAGTTACGTTGCTAAGTTTAAGTTTATCGTTGGTTAGAACCTCCTAGTCTAGTCAACAACATTGTTTACTAGTTTTTGTGCCTTATGACTAGACTAGGAGGTTCTAACCAACGATAAACTTAAGCTTTTATAGTTTCAATATATAGTACAAAATCAGTTGTTTCATTAAAAATTGAAAATAATGCCCTTTTATTGATACAACTGCAAGTGTTCTATTTAGGTGTCCACCTCTATAAATATATATATATATATATATATATATATATATATATATAAATATATATACATACACACACACACACATATATATATATATATATATATATATATATATATGTCATTTAGCTTATTTATAAAATCCTAATTTGTCAATGAATCCTTCAATTTAACTTAGAAGATGAATTTTTTATCTGATTCAGTGACAATTGAGGGAACCAACGCTAAAGAACCAACAGGACAATAAAGTGTTGGAAAACCGAAAATTTTGAACGAATACGTAATAAGAAACACATCAAAATTATTTTACAGTTTATTTGTTTAAGAAAATATTTTTCCAAATATAAAACAATAACTTACAAACCCATCCCAGCAACTTGTCGAGAATCCATTCTGCTTCTCAACCTCTTGTATGCGATGCTACATGCTTCTTGCATCACTTCAAACAATTGGTCAATGAGTGTGAAAGTTTTTACCGTTATGGTTTGTTTAATGTCTCCCCACAAGTACTTGAATGAATTTAAGTCTGGAATCAATGTTGACCAGTCTACAATGATGGCGTTTTTGCCCTCCAGAAATTTCTTCGCATTTCGTACCGTAAGTATAGGGTGTTCATCGTACTAAAACTTCCAAATAATTGCAAGACTTTCCTCAACCCATGGAAATATATTTTCTAAGATGGCGACTTACTTTTTCTTGGTTAATATTCCAAACAATGGTGGGGCCACCGTAATGCTCAAAAACATTTGAGGTGAAGTGAGGCTTGAGTTCTCATATAGTTCTCATATACTATAAGCCAAACACCTGGTCGCCACCTATGGCCTTATTAAATTCGTGTAACTTGTTCTGTTCCTCTTAATTATCCGAAGCACCTGCGAAAAACAAAAAAAAAATTTTTTTTTGTTTTTCGCAGAGACAGAAAATATCATAGAAGTAAATGTGATATACACCAGCAAGAAAACATCACATTTACTTGTTCTGTGATATTTCCTGCCTCGATATTTCTTTTGGTCGAATTTTGTAATTTGATCAAGAATGTGCCATTCAGCTCGTGGTTCGCCTCTTGTGTAGTTAGACTGCCGGAAAATTGATTGAGGAGTATTGTGCCAGAAGATATTTGGTCGACGGTTGAGAAATGTTGACTGCTGACCCTCGAACATGAAGCGCTTACAATTTTCAAAAAGGCTGGGAATAAAAGTAGTCTTGTTAATGCTTATTAAAGTATTTTGTTTACAAATTGGTATGGGATCTACGGTGTTACTTTCTTGCTCGATGCCAAAAACCTTTGTAACTCATTTCTGGCGTGCCTAATGGAATATTTATAATGAACAGAATTGAAGATGAATTTGCTTTCATTCTATTTTCGGAAAACTTTAGGGTCTTTTCTATTGTTGAATATGGTAACATGTCTTTATTTCTTATATCTGTTGCCATATTAATTTTGGATTATGATAAAATTGGCGAATTTATGATTCAAAATTTGGCCCAGTGAATGACATGGCTAATATTTTTTAAGTCTTGTCCGATTATTTTAACTTTGAATTGTAGATTTTATACTCATTTGGTAATTTCCTCCTAATAAATTTCGAATTTCTTTAGTGATTCTCGTGATGTTATTAATCCGTTCGTTGTAAAAATGATTTTTGACGACCTGTCTGTTGTTGTTTTGTAGGACGTCTGTAATTTTCACCTTGATGATTATATGGTCAGGACTCCCATGCCGATCCAATGAAATTTAGCGATCTTCGAATTTTTCTCGGTTTCGAATTTTGGATAAGTTGGTTGATTCGCAGGACCTTGTTTAACGGGTATGAGTAAAGATGTTGTGTTGAAATGTAAAGAGGTTAATGATTGGTTCAATTTACGATATCAGTCGTCGTACTGTTCAAGTATGATCACATGTATGATCTTGAAGTTACCGTCTTGTAGCTGAGTTTGTCCTGTGTGGAAAGTTACTATGTGAGCGTTGACGTAGTCCAATATCTGAACGGTAGGTGGTTCTGAAATGAAAAATTAGTTGTGGATGTTCCTCTTGTTAACTATTTTTCCAGTTTCCGTCAGTATAGCCTTGCTATGGTTCTCCTTGACGACTTCTTGTCTGTATCTAGGTGTTCGTTTGGATACTTTTCGTTTGTTCAATTTGGCATAAACTACGTCTATGTCGTAAGTCTTTGTCGTGTGTCTAGTCGTGTTGTGTCCTGGGATCTACCTCTTGTTTCCTTTTTATCTTTTCAATGTTGGTCAATCGGAAGATCTCGAATCGATCGAAGTCAGATTCGACTGGCTTTTTACCCGTGGTCGAGTGAATGGTAAAATTTTACTCATCCGTTGTAAAAGCCTCGAAATGACGCGGGGGGGGGGCGTCCCTTCTAGGGCACCTCATAAGATCTCCGAGCGTGGAGTGCCATCGTTAGACCTGTCTGTTGACTTCGTTTTTGTAGGGCGAGGTAGTGTAGATCGAGATATTTCTTCCATAAGAGATCTTATCGAAGCTGACCTAAGTGAACCCTAGTTGTCAATGACAATTTTGTCGGGGGTGCAGAAAAAGAATCATAAGTTGAGTAACGGCTCCCTGATATCTTTAACGAACTTGGACCCGATATTTTAGCATGGCCAAATTTCGTAAATTTGTCCACAGCTGTCAATACACAGTATTTTTCCGTCAAGAATAGATCAAGGTGACCGTATAACCTGGGTAAGAATTGGGATGCCTATCATACTTGTTCTCTTTACAAGTTAGGCACCGTTTCAAAAAGGCTTCAATTTTGGAATCGCGGTGTGCTCTCCGGTGTACTTGTAGGATTCGTTGGGAGTATCATCGACGAGCTTTCGGGAGGATTTAATTGGATAGTTCCTAAAGTGATGAGAATGAATCTCCTGGATTTTTCCCATTACTTCTTCAGAGGTGTAAATTCCATTTAATGTGATCAGACTCAGATATATTTAAGAATAACTGAGAGCCGTTCCTCAGTGTAAGTAGGTTTTATTATAATGGGTCGGTAGTGATCATCGAAACGGTTAATGATCTGGTAACTATCTTCTTCACCTACTTGCAATAGGAGTTGGTTACGAAAAGCATTTGTTGGTGTTCCAACAGTGGGTATCAGATCTTGTGATAAACTGTCGTGACTGTGTTTGGTGGGTGTTTGCGAATTGACAAGAGTTTTTTGCGGGGGCCTTGACAAAGAATGTGCAATTAGATTCATCCTGCCTGGTTTGTACTTAAGCTCACAATGAAACTCTTATTTAAAGGATTTCCACCTTTTGAGTTTACCATTCGTGTTGAAATTGCTTAAAGCAACGATCAAAGTCTCTGAGGATGGTAAACCATTGACGATCATAAAGATAGTTCCTAACAGAAGTCAGAGCTCACACAATAGCAATTCCTTTTCGTTCGTTGCGTAACTTTCTTCTGTTTTCGTCAACGTGCGAGAAACAAAGGTAATTGGCCGCTTGTCTTGTGAAAAGACCGCACCGATTGCGAATTCGGAAGTGTTGGTCGTGAGCTCAATTTTTTTCTGAAAATTAGGATGTGCCAGGACACATTTTGAGATAAGACAGGTTTTTAGTTTATTGAAAGCCATAATGAATGATCTTATTTTTAGAGTGGTTGGTAGATGTACGTCCGTCTTCACCTCGTAGGAGTATTGTCAGTAGCTTTGCTATCTTCGTGTAATCTTGGATGAAGCAGCAGTAGTAGCCGGACATTCGCAAGAATGATCTTACTTTCTTGAGGATTTTAGATGGCCGCATGTTGGCAATGGCCAGTAACTTTTTGGAGTTGGTCTTAATCCCCTCTTTGCTGATGACGTAGATTTTGTAATTTTAGGCAATAACGAAGGGCCTGTGTCAGATCGGCGGGATCATGCATGCTCAAAAAAGATGGCCTAACAACAGAATTTTTCTTGGATATCAACAGTATGAGTGTTTGGTTCACAGCCTTTTTATTTGAGTCGAAACACGGAACAACAAAATCACGAGTATTAAACGGTTTAATTTTAATATCCGGTAAAAAAATTTAAGATAAATAAAGATCGTCGCTAGCATCTTTGGGTTCTGAACCATTCATATCGAAGGGGCGGCTCGAGGTTGGTTGTTCGTCATATACGAGGGCGGTTCAAATATCATCGAGACAAACACTGTAGATGGCGCGCATGTATGTTTTGAAAGTCGTGGCTTGGGTATGTAATATCTGTGTCCCTTACCGAGAGCATGGCATAGTTTCCGTCAGTAATGCATGTTTCACGCGCGTGCTACGACTACGAGTGAAAGTCAATTACCGATCGCCGTTGTGCAACGTATTGACATTCGTTTTTTAGTGTGGGAAGGCGTTAAAAACAGGTAAATTTTTCTGAGTTTGCGAAATCATTTCAGTAGTGAGTGCCTTAAAAAGACTGCCGTGTTTAAATGGGCCAAACCATTCAAAGATGGCCGCGAAACCGTTGAGAATCAGCCGCACGATCTTTGAGTGCGAACCAGCATCACACCAGACAACATTTGCCGCGTTGAACAACTCATTTTGGAGTACCGTAGGATGAATGTTCGAGACATTTTGGCTGAAATCGGCATTAGTATTGGTAGTGTAGAGTCTATCATCCACGAACACCTTAATTATCGCAAAATAACGGCGTCATGGGTTCCTAAACTGTTGAACTTCGAGCAAAAATTCACTCGGTTGGAAGTTTGTCGCCGCTTGCTGACGCGGAATGAGGCGAAGGGAGATGGATTTTTAATGCGAATCTTCACTACAGACGGGACATGGGTACACTATTACACTCCCGAAAGCAAGGTGTCTTCTAAAGAGTGCAGAAAGAAAGAGGAAGGGGTGCCAGTCAAAGCGAAGACAACCAGGTCCGTGGGTAAGGTTATGTGTACTGTGTTCTGGTACCGGCGGGGCTTGTACGTCAATTTCATGCGCACAAAACGTTCCATTAATGCTGCATACTACTCTAAACTTCTGAAAACACACGTGAAACCCGCTTATCGCTCGAAACGGAGGAGCATTCGAGCACGAAGTTTGATTCTTTTCCAGGATAACGCACGTCCTCATACCGCGCGTCTCACGCGCGATACAATTTCGGAATTAGGGTGGAAGTGTAATAGCGCACGCAGGCAAAAATAATAATTTTTGGAATCTTTGGGTGGATCCAGAAGCGGCAACCATGCACACCGAGAAAAACCAGCTTGCAGCGCTCAAGCGGGAGTCTGGTTTGGGCAGCTACCCGACCGGTTTTTGCGGAGAACCGCTAGCGGACGGACGAGTGGGATTGCTGCCAGGGAGACGGGGATTCGTTTTTTTGAGCTCTAGCGGACTGGACTAGCGAAGAAAGACGTCCGCGTGGTGTGAAGTTGTGGGTTGGAAAATTCTGGAGAGTGTGGCGTTTACAAGTGTCATTAAATCAAAGAAAACTGGAGGAGAATCGCGAGTCGCGAAGAAGCGTTATTGTATTTTTTGCGCGCGAAAGTAAATAGGCCCGAGTTGCAGAAAAAATTGATAAGTAAAAAAAATGAATTCTGAAGAGAGTAATGGCGGTTGGAGGAAGAATCTTGCGCGCAAAGCAGCTAAAACTCGGTGTGTTTAGTGCTCTAACCGGGGATTTTCTTGCTTGAAAGACCAAGCAAACAGGCCAACAGGCTGAAATATTTTTCGATAGCCCATCCGAGTGGTGGGCCTAGTGCGCACAACACATGCGGACACGCAAGCGCTAGGCCATGGTAGGGCGGGCCCAGGCAGCGACATCTGCGCCTGGCGAGCTCCGCTGAAGCTCGTCTTCCAAATCGAGAGTGGCACGGCCACCCGAGAGATTGTTTCGGTACGCGGTAGTCTTTCGTTTTCTTTTCTTTCTTGCCTGTTTTTGTTTTGAGTAGCTTCGGAACTCCACCAATAGACCAATGTAACGGGCTCGGGTCTCGGGCAGCCCTTGAACGCGGTATTATCTCGGTATGCGCGCAAGAATTCTTTGTGTAAAGTAACGTAGTAGGTATAGCCTCACAAGATGAATAGTTTGCTTTGTTGAATGAAATTTTTTCTTGTCGGTATGTAAGCGGGCAATTTGATGGCAGAATCTCTGGAAATGAGATTCGGGACTGATGCTAGAGAACGCACCCACGACGATACGCGCCGAGCTGAGCTGACCTGTCAGCAGCCATCACTCCTTTAGCTGGGTAGAAGCTGAACCCAAATTCGTCTGAACGACACATGGGCTCGTTGCCTCGTCCCGGTGAACTTAACGTTCATTGAGGCCAACAAGACGAAAGTCCTGTTGGCTTGAAATTTCGAAGCGACAACGTTCGCTCTTACTCATTTCATTACAATGGCGCCCAACGTGGGGCCCCAAACAGCTTATCGCCAGTCAAATGTTGACTTGGAAATTGATCTTATCGATCCAGGGTTATCCAATGGGGTTACTCACAAAACGGAGAGGTTGGACTTAGTGAGCAATAGCCCACTTGAGTAATTTTTTTTGAAGTGCAGGTCGTCCAACTCTCCTTCCAATTTTTGTTGAATTCGCGAAAGGGAATCGCAACATGATGTCCTGCGTACTTGTACGCGCAAGGAGGCTCGTCTTTTCCGCTGGAGAACTACCAACTTGGTGGGTAAAATCTACCTTGATTGGTCTCGTGAAAGATTCGATCTGTACCTTGCCCTTGTGTATTGGGAGTTCCCTATAATTTTTTTATGCGGTACAGGCGAAGTTAGCCGCGTACCCGGGATAACGGGGGTCCCAGGAATTACGAAGCACTGAGTGCTTAATTGCGCGTGCGTTCGTCCACTCTTCTGGCAGCTCGGAGTTGTCTACTCACTAGCCTCGGTAAATTTTTGACATTTTTTTCGGAAACATTTTTTTTTTCTTTGTAATGACGTAAATGTGCACTCTCGATGGAAGATGAACTTCGGTGGATGCTAACTACTCAGCCGAGGATCCTTTCCATTGGTCAGAGGCAGGGAGGAACTAAAAAGGAAACTCTCAAATATTTAGAAAAAAAAATATATATTAAAATTTTTTTCGACCATAATAACAGTAGCCCAAATCTAGGAGATCTTGTCGGTTAAAAATATTTTTTTGGTAGTAGAAATTGGATATTAAAATGTCGCTTGGACACAGTCCGCTTGCAACAGTTCGCCCCAGCGACATCGTACGCCCTATTTGCACCTGTGAGTACGTCGGAGAGGAACCAGCCGTGCAAGCCACTTGCTCTCACGTGTTCCACGCCGTGTGCATGGAGCAATGGCTAAGATAAAATCCAAGCTGTCCCTTGTGTCGGCAGCTCTGCAATCCTAGAGATCTAAAACCGATCACCTTGAGAAACCGGCGAGGAGTTACGGGTCCTTTGGCAGAAGAGGAACCTCGACCTCTGAATCAATCTCAAGGAGCTATACCAAGATCATCTCGGTACCAAACTCGATCACAGACAGCTCGGCGAATGGTGTCCCCTACACCAGAGCAAGGAGCCGCAACTACTGTGAAGTCCCCTCTACGGCAAGTGAACGTGGAAAGGGATGAGCGCGCAGACATGATATCCAGCCAACCGGAAGCCGAAAATACTCCGGCGATTACCCTTCAACAATTACAGCAATGGTTGCCTCAACTGGTACGAGACGGAGTCAGGCAAGAGATAGCGAGTCTGGCGCAGGCGTCCACTCCACAAGGTCCTGTGCGGTTGGAGGAAACACCTCCACACCATAGATGCTATCGTCCTGTGTTGGAAATTTTTGTTTCAGGTCCGCACACTAACTCGAAACACCCTTCGAGGTAATATCAGCTTGCTATGCCAGTTTCTGCACGTTTTAATGGTGGAAGAAGCAGCGGACTGGTACTGGAGGTACTTACGTGGCGCGGAATATATGGAATGGCACGCATTTTGCCAGGCGTTACGAGATCGTTTCGGAGATGGTATGTCCGAGTTAGAAATTCGAGAGTTAATTCGCAGCCGGAAGCAGGGTCTACACGAACCGTTCGAAGTGTTCTGCGACAGCATTCTCTGGCGTACGGACCGTTTGACGTCTCCCATAGGTGATGTTGAGCTGACGGAGTTACTGCGCTTAAACTTGCGTTCGGACCTCCGTCACAGTCTGCTGCATCTTCCAATTACCTCGGTACAGATGCTGCGCATCTATGCGCGGCGACAGGAAAACCTAGATGCCCAGAGAGGTATCTTTCGCCCTCAAGCACGACACCCTTTTGGCCCACGACAACTAGTCTCGGAGTTAGGCACTGACCACTACTCGCCTATATCATCCGAATCTTCGCCGATCACTGCTATTATGCAGCAAGAACCTGTTGATAGCAATTCTCTGAACTTAACTCTATCAGAACTACGGGATCAACGTCATTGTTGGAACTGCCGGTAGGCAGGACACTTCTACGATGAGTGCGAAGCAGAGCGCACCATATTCTGCTATGGATGTGGGAAAGCAGGTGTATACAAACCCAAATTTGAGTTGTGTATGCAGCGAAAAAACTGGAAAACGGAGAGGCCTCACCAACATTCGAGGTCTCCCCGAGTTTAGTACCGGCCCTTAGAATAAACCCCATCGTAGCCCCTGTACTCTCCAGTAGTTCAGAACCAAAAACGGAAAACGTTGACTCAAGCAACCACGCTAACCTTATCCGCATCTTACCGCGAGATAATCATTCGTATAATCTGTCGCCTCCCTCAGAGGATTCATTTTTTTTGCAGGCCCGCAATAACACCATGCAACATAAGCCTTATCACGTGCGTTTGTTCGAATACCGCCGAGCCAGACAGCGTATTTTTGGTGTGGAGCAGCTTCCTTCAGCGGCTTCGAAGAGGTCCACCCGTCGACTGAGGTGCTTCTGGAAGAAGATTCTGCGCACCAAAAGACGTTACTTTGCGGCCACTATAGTGGACCGGCCCACAGATGACCTCCGTCCACATGCTTATGTCACTTTATTTGGTGAAGAAAAAGTTCGTGGCTTGATTGACACTGGGGCTAGCGTTAGCTGTATCGCCGCAGGTTTTGCGAAGAGGTTTCTTGAAAACAACCGACGCCGCATAGAGAAGCTTCATTTTAGCTTGAAGACTGCGGACGGCACCCAACATCGCGCAGTAGGTAAAACCACAGGTACCATCACCTTCCGCGGTAAAACGAAAACGTTATCATTCGTGATTATCCCTTCCCTAAGCCAGGAGCTGTATCTGGGAGTGGATTTTGTGAGACTTTTCAACCTGGCGGCTGACTTATTTGTCGAGCCAACAACTTTGAACCCCACGACGGTGAACTCACTGGAACCAGAGAGTCATCGTCATATTGTAACACCAGTTCAACAAGACATTCTCAGTTCCGTCATCGCCAGCTTTCCGTCCTATGCTAGAGAAGGACTAAGGCGTACCACTTTAATCTCACACGTGATTGATGTGGGAAGCAACAAACCTATAAAACAGCGGCATTTCTCCATCTCTCCGGCGATGGAAAAATTACTTTATGTCGAACTGGACAGAATTCTTGCGATGGGGGTAATTGAGGAGTCCCAAAGCAGTTGGTCATCTCCCGTATTCAAACCAGGGAAGGTAAGACTGTGTCTGGATGCACGGAAAGTGAATCAGGTTACGGTTAAGGATGCTTATCCCTTACCACTCATCGATGGGATACTAAGTCGACTCCCAAGAGCTCAGTTTATAACCAGCCTCGACTTAAAGGACGCCTTTTGTCAAATCCCATTAGATGAAAAGTCCAGGGAGAAGACAGCCTTCATCGTACCGGGTTGTCCGTTGTACCAGTTCGTCACCATGCCATTTGGGTTGTGCAATGCACCCCAAACGATGCAACGGTTGATGTATAAGGTCTTCCCAGCACACCTACGCCACCAAGTCTTCGTCTACTTAGATGACCTCCTGTTGATCACAGAGACACTAAGTGAGCACTTCCAGCTACTCCAGGAAGTCGCAGTATGCTTACGGAAAGCCGGACTTACTATTAATATTGAAAAGAGCAAGTTCCTCATGAAATAAGTACGATATTTGGGCCACATAATTGGTCATGGCACGATTTGCACAGATCCTAGCAAGGTACAAGCTATAACGGAGTTCCCGCGACCCACTTCCATAAAGCAGTTGCGACGTTTTCTTGGAATGTGTGGCTGGTACCGACGATTTGTACCAAATTTCCCAGCTCTATATGTCGCACTCACGGACTTTCTATCACGGAAGCGAAAGTTTGTGTGGAATGATGTGAGCCTCAGAGCCTTTCAGGACTTGAAAGACGCTCTATGTAGAGCACCAGTTCTGCACAGCCCCGATTTTACACGCCCCTTCGCCATACATTGTGACGCGAGTCAACATGGAGTAGGCGCAGTGCTGATGCAGAAGACTGGAGACGGAGCAGAAGTCCCTGTGGCGTATATGTCACACAAACTAAACCCTGCACAACGCAATTACACCGTGTCTGAACAGGAGTGTCTGGCCGCCGTATTAGCCATCAAAAAGTTTAGAGCCTATGTGGAAGGGCATGAATTCGAGGTCATCACGGATCATGCCTCGCTACAATGGCTTATGACGCTCTCGGACCTACATGGCAGGTTCTATTACTGGCCATCCATGACCAAACAAGTCACTGAGTATGTCAGTTCGTGCGACGTCTGCAAAATGACCAAAGCTCCCATGCGTCCTACGACTGTTCCGGAACGCATCTTTCAGCGTTTGTACATCGATCTCCTTGGACCATACCCTCGGTCGTCGGCAGGTCACATTTTCATTCTAGTAGTCCTGGACCAATTGTCCAAATTTTCGTTTTTAAAACCACTCCGGGCTGCATCCGCAAAAGCTGTCACCTCATATTTAGAAGAGGACCTGTTCCATTTGATTGGAGTTCCCGAAACTATCATCTCTGATAATGGGCCTCAGTTCAGGAGCCAACTCTTTAATCAGCTCTTAGAAGAGTACGGAGTGCGTCACACCTACACCGCCATTTATTCCCCCCACGCAAACGCGTCTGAACGCGTAAACCGCTCCGTGTTAGCAGCGATACGCGCATATGTCCACCCTAGTCAGCGCGATTGGGATCGGAAGTTGTCGGCCATCAACTGTGCGCTACGTACTGCCCATCATACTTCCCTGGGATCAGCTCCATATTTTGTGGTGTTTGGCCAAAACATGGTCGGACACGCGAGTTCCTACGCTTTGCTGCGAAAGTTGCAAACGTTAAATGATCCTGAGTCTGAATTGCTAGCACACGAAAGAATGGGAAAAATACGCCGCGAGGTGTCAAACCGATTGCTAAAAGCCACACAAACTCAGCTGCGGGTCTACAACCTACGCTCCCGAGATCCTCGTTTTAGAGTAGGAGACACAGTCTACGTCCGAAATTTCGGTCAAAGTAAGGCTGTGGATCATTACAACGCCAAACTCGATAATAAATTCCTTAAGGCCATCATAGCAAGCAAACATGGCAATGCTTGCTTTTGAGTAGTAGGTCCCGACAACAAGGCCTTGGGAATTTACCACACGAAGGACATTCGGGCATAAGGTTCTCAGGCATGACTGCTTTTGAAGCACTCGCCTTCATGCCTGTGTTGTAATAGCGCACGCAGGCAAAAATTAATAATTTTTGGAATCTTTGGGTGGATCCAGAAGCGGCAACCATGCACACCGAGAAAAACCAGCTTGCAGCGCTCAAGCGGGAGTCTGGTTTGGGCAGCTACCCGACCGGTTTTTGCGGAGAACCGCTAGCGGACGGACGAGTGGGATTGCTGCCAGGGAGACGGGGATTCGTTTTTTTGAGCTCTAGCGGACTGGACTAGCGAAGAAAGACGTCCGCGTGGTGTGAAGTTGTGGGATGGAAAATTCTGGAGAGTGTGGCGTTTACAAGTGTCATTAAATCAAAGAAAACTGGAGGAGAATCGCGAGTCGCGAAGAAGCATTATTGTATTTTTTGCGCGCGAAAGTAAATAGGCCCGAGTTGCAGAAAAAATTGATAAGTAAAAAAAATGAATTCTGAAGAGAGTAACGGTGGTTGTGGAAGGAGGAAGAATCTTGCGCGCAAAGCAGCTAAAACTCGGTGTTTTTAGTGCTCTAACCGGGGATTTTCTTGCTTGAAAGACCAAGCAAACAGGCCAACAGGCTGAAATATTTTTCGATAGCCCATCCAAGTGGTGGGCCTAGTGCGCACAACACATGTGGACACACAAGCGCTAGGCCATGGTAGGGCGGGCCCAGGCAGCGACATCTGCGCCTGGCGAGCTCCGCTGAAGCTCGTCTTCCAAATCGAGAGTGGCACGGCCACCCGAGAGATTGTTTCGGTACGCGGTAGTCTTTCGTTTTCTTTTCTTTCTTGCCTGTTTTTGTTTTGAGAAGCTTCGGAATTCCACCAATAGACCAATGTAACGGGCTCGGGTCTCGGGCAGCCCTTGAACGCGGTATTATCTCGGTATGCGCGCGAGAATTCTTTGTGTAAAGTAACGTAGGATGTATAGCCTCACAAGATGAATAGTTTGCTTTGTTGAATGAAATTTTTTCTTGTCGGTATGTAAGCGGGCAATTTGATGGCTGAAACTCTGGAAATGAGATTCGGGACTGATGCTAGAGAACGCACCCACGACGATACGCGCCGAGCTGAGCTGGCCTGCCAGCAGCCATCACTCCTCTAGCTGGGTAGAGGCCGAGCCCAAATTCGTCTGAACGACACATGGGCTCATTGCCTCGTCCCGGGGAACTTAACGTTCATTGAGGCCAACAAGACGAAAGTCCTGTTGGCTTGAAATTTCGAAGCGACAACGTTCGCTCTTACTCATTTCATCTCAGAAGGTACTGGAACACTCCCCCTACAGTCCAAATTTATCACCCTGCGACTACCATATGTTTGGACGACTGAAAGAAGCCCTCAGAGGTCAAAGATTCAAAACCGAACACGAGGTAGAGGAGTTCGTGCGCACATGGCTGTCCGGGTCGTCCAAGGAATTCTTCGATACCGCCACGAAAAAACTTCCGAAAAGGTGGCCAAAATGCATAATTAGTGAGGAGAATTACGTAGAAAAATTGTGAATTTTTATAAATTTTTCGATAATAAATAAACGTGTAAGAGTATTTGTCTCGAACATATTTGAACCGCCCAGGTATACATATATATATATATATATATATATATATATATATATATATATATATACATATATATATATATATATATATACACTGCCGGTCAAAAGTTTGAGACCACCAATAAAAAACTTTTGTTATTAGTGAATATTTCCAAAATATTGGTGATAAAAAGTAATCTGCACACTTGCATATTCTATTGTTTATAAAGATTGTCTTAAAGATTATTATTTTGCATATAAGCCAAAGAAAAGGCAATAAACAGGCATTGTTTCCAAACTTTCCAATGTGAGTCGAGGAAGAGCTAATCCGATGATCGATTGTAAAAATTTTATGACCTCATTACCGCAACCGACCCTTTTTTTATTTTACGTCAACTAACAAGGCAATTGTTCTAAATTCTAAAAATATTTCTGATGTTTATTTGAACCGGATATTTTGAAGGTTTTCTACGAATATCCGCACTTAGTCTGATTTTGTGATACCTACAGTCAAGACGTCTCTAAAATGGGAAAAGTTTGTGAAATTAGTATTGAAACACGATCTGCCATCGTCGTTCTCCATAATGAAGGCAAATCTGAACGAGAGATTGCATCTCAACTCAAATTATCGAAGACTTGTGTTCATCGCACTATTGTGCGGTACAAACAAACTGGCAGTAATCAAGATCGTCCGCGCTCCGGGAGACCAAGAGCTACGATTTCTAGTGAAGACAAATTTATTGTGGTAACCAGCAAGCGAAATAGACGCCTAACAGCCCCCGAAATTCGTGCTGAAGTCAACAAATCTCGGGAAAAACCTGTGTCAGTGTCTACAGTGCAAAGACGATTGCGAGACGCCAAGTTGTTTGGTCGCGTTGCTGTTCGAAAACCTCTTCTAAAACGGCAGAATAAGAAAAAACGGTTGCAATGGGCTCTAGCCCATCGATCCTGGACCGAAGAAGATTTCAAAAAAGTGCTTTGGAGTGACGAATCTAAATTTGAAATATTCGGTTCAAAAAGGAGAATTTTCGTTCGACGTTCCCCCGAAGAAAAGATGATACCACAGTGTGTAGTCCCAACTGTCAAGCATGGTGGCGGATCTGTCATGGTCTGGGGTTGTTTCTCAGGCTATGGGACTGGAAATCTGGTCCAAATTAAAGGAATTATGAAAAAGGAGCATTATAAAGTAATTTTGGAGAAAAATGCTGTTCCCTCCGGACTAAAGTTAATCGGCCAAGGATTTATTTTCCAACAAGATAATGATCCAAAGCACAGTTCAAAATTATGTAGGGGCTATTTAGACAAAAAACAGTCGGAAAAAGTGTTGGAAAATATGACATGGCCACCCCAAAGCCCCGATCTTAACCCTATAGAGCTTTTGTGGGAAGAGCTTGACCGAAACGTGCGAGAAAAATGTCCTACTTCACACCAGGCCATGTGGAGTGCATTAGAAGAAAGCTGGAGAAATATCTCGCAAGAGACTATAAACAAATTAATTGCTCGCATGCCAAGATTGGTAAAACGGGTCATAAAATGCAAAGGAGGATATTTTGATGAAAAATCTGTCTAAACTCTCTTGTGTGTGTTTTCTTTAGAACATTGTATTCGTCAAGACTTCATGTAATTTTTGAATTTTAAATCTTGTGTGTAACATTAAAATAAAACCTGTTTTTTATAAAGTTTTTGACTTTTATTTGTTTTCTTATATTTTTTATAGTGGTCTCAAACTTTTGAACGGTGGTGTTCATATACATATAAATATATATAAATATATATATATATATATAAATATATATATATATATAAATATATATATATAAATATATATATATATATATATATATATATATATATATATATATATATATACACATATATAGTGAGTTAATGAACAAATTCCAG
>OZ012662.1:66284866-66345882 GCA_963942545.1 Oxycera nigricornis
ATTCCGGTTTATCGTCGGTTAGTTTTATGTGCATCTTTTATGATTCCGTTTTCTCCAATTCACCTAAATTTTTCGCAAAACAATCGCGATATTTATTTAATAGCGATAACATTTTTTTTTGTCTTTTTCGTTCAAATGGTCATCAATATGACCTTCTATATTCTTCATCTCAAACGGCTTTGTTTCATTTATTTTCGTAATTAAAGTACTCACCAATAAGGTTGTCTGGTTGTCTGCACGTCTTTACATGGTACACCCCTTGCAATTACTTGTCCTTTTTCGAATGCTATTGTGTTATGGGATATGTTGGTTAGTACGATTAATCCTTTTTTGCCAGACGTCAAACATCTTGAAACCCAGTTTTCAGATTTTCGTACTGGGACGTGACGTAGCTCCACATATACGCTGGAGTTGTAATCCCTCACAACCTGTACATAACCAACACTGTTTGCCGGTATAACCTGAGCCTCTTTTGCCCACAATGCAACTTTTGCGGGGGGCAAGCTCTCAATTTGTGGCAACTCTTCGTCATCCTTTCTGAAGATGCGTAATTTATTTTCTCTTAATACCAATATGACATCGTTGTGGTTCAAAAATGTTTGACCAATTAATATCAGGACACTCTGAACTTCATTTGCTTCCACTAAGGCAGTAATTTTAATTTCGACAAGGTCAACTTTCAACATGATGTCCACTTCACCAATCACTTTTGTGGAACCACCTGCATGGCCACTAATTGCTATGTTACATTGTTTAATGTTTAAGTTCCAGTTACGTGCTGCGTCGTGTTTATTAAGCACGGCACGACATCCGTTGTCGATATATCCGGGCAATTTATTCCCATTCAAATCAGATAATAGCACTCATTTGTTTGAATGTCATTATTTATTGTATATTTCATAGTTTTCACACTTGATTTATAGCAACTATCAGCGGTATGCCCCAATCTGTTGCAACTTTTGCACTCGATCTTGGGTTTTGAGCACTTGAAGGCTGTATGCCCTCTATCACCACAGTTAAAACATTTTGGGCTTCTGGTAAAAATTGTCGATGGTCTATTTCATTCGTTTCTATTTACATTGAATTTTGCCTTGCTCATCCGTTTTTTTGTCTCTATGCTTATGTGATTTACGAAAGGTTTACTTGTTGATGGAATACTTGCCGAAAATTCACTATAAAGTTCTTCTGGATTATTGTACCTGCCAGCTCTTGCACCAGTTTGTATTGTAGGATCTTTGATTTCATCAATCACACATGATACGGCATCTTTTCCACTTACTTTGCACGCCTGAATTGAACTCATTTTCGCTAAATAGTATTCCGTCATGGACTCGCTTTCTTTTTTCGTTCGGAACACTAGACGGCGTAGAGTCTCCGCGAAGTCATGGTGTTCAGGAAAAGACTTTCTAATCAGTGCTTTCCACTCGTTCCAGGATAAGTTATAGCGTAGCAAATTGCGTACCATTCTTTAGCTAATCCTATTAGGCATGATTGTCCCAATCATTGATTGCTGCCAATTGATCAATTTTTTGTAGCCATTTGTCGGCGCTCAAGTTGGGCTTTCCTGGTGAAGTGTATCTCACTACGTCATAATTCACTACATTACAAATCTTGGACTGCAACGTAAAATTGAATCATGTAATTTAAACACATCACACCATAAATTTCATGATGTCTAAATACCCAACAGAACAAAGGTCAAAAAAAACTCAATACTCACATTCAAGATGTGATATGAGTATTGACACGGCTACAAATGATCGTTCGCAATGTGAACCCTGTATTGTGGATTCTTTGTTGACAAATATATGACCCAGTGAAAATTAATGACTAAGGGAAAAGGAATCGCATATGCATTAAGAGCAATAAACCTCAAGTCGATGAGTCAAGAATACAATTGATTTATCGATTAATTGGGAAGTTTAGTGCATAGGAAAGCTGTATAAAATTGATTTGATGATTTCTTGACCATGGTCATCGCATTGTTGCGACTCGTTTTTGAAGTTTCTGAGCCTTGGTGCAAGATTACGAATACGCAGTCATATCTGAGGGATAAATAAGCGCCTAGCGCTGTACAAACAAGATTGTGATCACGCAGTCACTTTCACATATTCCTTCAATAATAAAGTTCTGATTTTTATAATATCAAACATGTTTTGCCTTTCAAAACAAAACTTTACAAGCCGATCCTGCCAATTCAGTTCCCAAGACAAACTGAAAGTAAACCTAGCAGAAGATTACAAATCTGAAATTGATCGGATGTTCGAGGAGCTGTGCGGTCGAGTGGAATAGTACACACCTACGACGAGCCGAGGACAACAGGTGCCAGCGTATAATCCCACACCTGTTGTTGAAACCAGAAAGTATTATACGCCATCGGGAGCTCCGATAATAGTTAGAAAAAAGCCAGCGAGGAAGCTATCATTACAGCAACGTATGAAGAGGTGAGCAGCATAGGGCCAAGAAACGTCGTTTACCAGCTGAAAAGCATAAGCCAGGAATGCATCTGCCAGAAAAGCGAGAGCGACAGCGAGGAGGAATAAGAGATAGGCTACGCAAGGAAAAAGCTAACCTATTTTCAATAATAGCGATCACCCCGGAAAGCAAACTAAAGAAGCAACTATTCGTGCAAGCAAGGGAAGTAGCAAACCAGCTGAGGTATTTAAAAAAGAATAATAATAATTAACGAATAACTGCAACGCAAATTTAAGATATATAAATTTTTGGTCATTTTTAAAGAACTGAAAAGAAATTATTGAGCGTAATTGAAGTAAAATATCCACGTAATTTCAACTAATCATTTACATATTTTTATTTCAAAATGGGAAATTGTAGTGCAGGTAATTCCGGTTCTATCACTGAATATAAACAGGACATAACTACATCGGTCATATTCCTAGTTGTATTAATAATTCTATACTTATATAATAGACATCAGGCTAAATATGTATAAAAAGCAATAGGTAGGCAAATAAATGTATAAATACTGCTTTTGAATATTTTTGTAATATTGGATTTTTTTTTCAACTCACTTTTTGTGCACAAATCAGAATTCTTTTGGAGCAAGTCAAAAAGGATTGTTCAAAGACTAAAAAGAGCATAAACAAACCCTATAAATTAGAAACTATAAAAACAAACTTAAATAATTGGAAGAAATTAGACTAAAAGTTAGAGAATTGGCAGCATATTCAACAAATATTGAGATAATCGGTTTGAAAACAGCGTTCAAACTAGCATGCGAAGAATATAAGACTCAATTAGAAAAACAGATAGCAAAAATGAGTTTTTTTTATATTGCGACAGCTATCAAAGTTATCCCAACTTTCGAAGGAAAGTACAAGGAACTTCACCCTCTTTTTTATTTATTATTATTATTATATTTATATTATTATTTTTTTATTTAATCAATTTAGGGATCTTCTCAGCTAGACCAAAAGACATTTGCGAAGCAACTAATTTGACCAGTGAATTAGAAAAAAGAAACAATTTAAACGGAAAAAATATAATGTACATGAATGACAGAAGAAATGTTAATAATAATAACAGACCATATAGCAACTTTAGAAGAAATAATTTTAATAAAGAATCTAACAATCGGAATTTAAATAACAGAAATCAGAATACAAATTACAGTAACAATAGAAATACACACAACCGTAACAATAATTTAAACAATAGGTACAACCATAACAACCGCCATAGCAATAACAATAATAGCAATAACAATTATAGTCATAATAATCATAGGCGTACTAGACGCATTAATTACATTGACAATCAGGGAAAAGTACAACCGTCCGGGGAGGAACAACAGTAAATTTAAGAACCAACCTTACCGGAAACAGGATATTCAATATCACTAATAATGGTTCGAACTATATACAATTAAGATGCAAAAACACAAGAAACATTCTGACTTTCTTGATAGACACGGGAGCAGACATTTCGATTTGTAAAATTCATACCTTAGATGTTAATGATATAGATAATAATAGTAGATGTAAACTAAATGGTATAACAGAAGAAATAGTAACATCTCTAGGCACAACAAATCTTAGTCTCTTGATAGGCAACAACACAATCATATACTCCTTTTAAACAAGTGGAAGATAACTTTCCAATCTATACTGACGAAATAATTGGAAGAGATATTCTTGAAAAATTCTTTTGTAAAATATGTTTTGAGACATATACGATAACGTTCACAATTAGCAACGAAGATTTTGTAATACCAATGAGCACGAACCCATTGAAGATTGTTCAAATTGAAATACCCGCAAGAACGGAAGCAATCATACCTGTAAATCTGATAAGGAAAGTAGATAGTATAGTAGTGAATAAAGAGAAACAAAAAGGTGTGTTCGAAGGAAACACAATAATTGCAGCTAAAGGCATATGTCACATTAAAGTACTTAATACTAACGAAACATCAACGAAAATAGACTGTTTCAACGTTGATATTGAACCACTAAGTGACTATTCAATTATAAAAACATCCCAACGAGGCAACGAGAAATCCAAAATATGTCCTAAGCATCTAAATAAACTCCTGAACGGAATTAAGATGGATGCAACCGATCAAATGACAAAGGCTAGTATTCTGGAAATCATTTCTGGCTTCGAAGACATCTTCCACTTCGAAGGTGACAAATTATCTACAAACAATTTTTACATATAGAAAATTGTTACTTCAGACAAAACTCCTTCTTTTATTAAAAATTATAGATTTACACATGCGCAACTAGAAGAAATAGAAGCAAAAATTCAAGAACTAGCAAACCATGACATCATTGAACCATCTGTAAGTCCTTACAATTCACCATTACTTGTCGTACCCAAAAAGAGCATAGACGGAAAGAAACAACGGCGACTTGTAGTAGATGTCAGACGATTAAATGACAAAATTGTTAATGACACATTTCCATTAACACGTCTCGAAGACGTCCTAGATAAATTAGGAAGAGCTAAATATGTTTCAACGTTGGATATGACTAGTTCATTCCATCAAATAGAGCTAGATCAAGAGTCTAGACCACTAACAGCTTTTTCAACTGGAAACGGAAATTTCCAATTTAAACGATTACCTTTTCGTTTGAAAATTTCATCAAACAGTTTTCAACGCATGCTCACAATTGCGTGATCTAGTCTCGATTCAGAAGCTTTTCTATATGTTGACGAAATTATAATTTTTGGTTGTAGTATCGCACATCATATATATATATATATATATATATATATATATATATATATATATATATATATCGTCGGCCTAAGTTTAAAACCGCATAACTCCAAAATCACAAAAAATCAAATTTCAAGCGAAATAATAAAAACACAAAATACTCAATATTCCAAAAAAAAATCAGAAACGAAATACGATGGGAAATCCCCGAAAAATGAAATACTGAAAACACGCAAGAATTCATTTCCCAGCCGATTTTGATTAGTAGCGATTGTTCTTCAGCTTAGAAAAGAAAATTGTCATTTGATTAATTTCGTTTGCAGTTTTAAAAATGCAGTGAAGTGTATTACATTTTCAAGGTGAAATTTCAAATAAAGCATTGGAAAAAGTCAATTCCTTCGAAAAATTGAATTAAAAGATTACTATCTTTTGTATAACTATATATGTTTTTATGTTTACCAATTGCCTGTATTGTTGATAATGTTTCTGGGATTAGAGTTTTGTTTTTGATTATAATAACTACAAAACCCTTTTCAAACTGCCGAAAATCGCTTTATGTTGTAAAACACATGTATTGGAACATTTTAATGTTTTTTAGTATACCATATCCAAACATAAAAGCGGATTCGGGCGACGAAATAGAATTATTTCCATCAGATATTTCGACACAGGCATCTGTTTTCAGCGATTTAAGAGATTCCGCTTCAATTATTTTAGAAGAAGTGGAGGAAGTACCTCATTCCCACTCCAACAAGGATTTTTCGGAATCATCTACAGGAAAACAGATCTGTGTTTCGAATGGTGATAATGCAGATATTGACAGCAGTGCTTCTTCCACAGTTTCTTTAAGTAAACGTGTTCGAAGGAAACGATATCATTTAGTAAGGGATCATACATGGAAAGATCAAATAAATAAGTCTAAGAGAGAGAAGGGCTTACTGTACAATGGAACGAAGAAATTGAAAGGAAAATGGGCACATGGCGTACAGAAAAAACAGCGTTACCTCAAACCTAGATGTAAATGTAACAAAATTGAAATGAGTATAATGAAATGTCAATCAGTTACTGATCAACAACGTGCCGATATTTTCAAAAAAAATTGGGATTCCCCTTAGTCTGAAAAAAAAAGTTTAATAATATGATGATAATTGAAAATAGAAGCCCAGACAGACCACGTGACCGAAAAAAATCCAGACATAAGTCGAAGAAAACGTACATTTACATATTATCTAGTAGCAAAAGAGAAAAAGCGAAGAGATGTAAGACCATGTTCTTAAATACACTAAATATTGGTGAATGGTCTGCCCAGAATTGGAAAATGAGCGAATCAAATGAAGAAGACAGAGACCGTCGTTGCGGATTAGCAAGGTTTATGGATTATAGTATGCAATGTGCATTTTAATCATATGATTTGTTTAAAATTTATTAATTATAAAATTAATGAAAAATACATAGGTAAGATATTGCGCATTTGAAATGAAGCTAAAGAAAACATTAAAAATCAATTAGCCTTGAAAAAGTCTGGTTATAATTTTTCCATTTCATTTCAAAAGCTCGGTCCCTAAGTCAACGGAAAAATATAACTTCTTAGATGTCAAATTCATCATCGTCTGCCCATTTTAAGACAGTGTTTAAAGCGTTCACTGCCTCTGAATTTCCAACTTTTTTTGAGACGAGAACGCCCACGCTTTCATCGTCAGCATGCTCGTCGTCGTATTGCCGCTGCCACAATCTCCTTAACAGTTGACACTTCATATTTTTGTAACTCGCTTTCGGTAACACCTGCAGCCCATTGTTGGGCTTCTGCCTCACTTATTTGGGGATCCTTGGGCCCCCTAAACCTGTTGAAAAGCTCGGCTAAAGAAACATCAGCTTCTGGTTGGTAGTCATTATCAGTGAGAAATCCAGGGTGCAAGTTCTTCCAAGGCTCTTCAATTGGGGATGCTTGACCATCTACCCAGCAATTAGTCAAAATAATAACAGTATCCTTTATAGATATCTATTTTAATGATTCCACGGGGTCCTCTACATGATTGTAGTATGGTCATAAACCATTGATAAATGAACATACAAAGCTTGGTAGCATGTACACATACAATGCATTGAGCTAAAGCTTGTAACACGTACACGAACCGATCTATTCATTACACTGTCATATTTAGCTCTAATGGTTATCAATGAAATGAATATGATCCTACAGTGGATATGAATCATGAATACTAGTAACGATAAATTCTAGCGTAATGCCCTCGACAAGTAATATGAGTTCTAATTAGAGCAATTGTATTCATGAGAACCCATATGATAAATGTTGGATTGTTTATAGATATTAAAATGTAAAGTAAGGGAATTTCGATTAAGTATTTGAAACTTGTGTTATAGATTTAAGAGTAGGGAGTAAGTTTAAATTGTATAAAAGGAAAAGAATTAGGAAAATAAAAACAGTCTTTTTAGACCTCGCAAGAAGTGTGTTGTTTAATTTAATACCTGCCTTGTTATCGGCAGCCTCACCCCTTGCGATACTTTGCCTATCATCGGCAAAATAAAACCCTTGCCTCACAGTGACAAAGTGTTGCTTCTACATTAGCAACCTTTAACTCGGTACATATCGGCTGCACGAGCATTGCTTAGCGCGAAACATGATGCAATCCAAAGATTGTCGTAGGTTCCAATTGTTCCTCCTCCTTCCCAAAACTAAAGTCTGTATTTCTACAGAAAGAAACTCATCATCTCTATAGATGAGTATAGAAAGCGGAACCCTTACCTGCACGGAGCAGGTATAGCACCAAACTCACCACATGATGCTAGACATCGAATCAAAAGTGATGTGCGGTAATTTAACTCCACATTTTGTACAACGTTGTGATCCATTGGTTGTACAAACGCCATGGTGTTAGGCGGCAGGAACTTTTCAGAAATGTTGCCGTCTTTCGAAATAAGTTCATCTGTTGATGGATGACCGGGACAATTATCCAAAATTAACATTGCCTGAGGAGGTACATAAACAGCCAAAAGATGGTGACGGACTTTATTTTAAACCACTCAAGAAACAAGTCTTTGGTAACCCAAGTATTTTTTGTTTACGATAATAAATAGGAAGACTTAATGATTTAAATGCTCGCGGGTTTTTTGATTTTCCGACAACAAGAAATTGAAGTTTATGGGTTCCAGCCGCATTTTCGCAAAGCATAAATGAGACTCTCATTTTCATCATTTTTCTCCCGGAAGCCGACCGCTCATTTCCAGAGGCTAAGGTTCGATTGGGCAGCAATTGCCAGTACAAAGCAAATTCGTTTTTTTCTCTAATAATTTTCCGCTTCATCACTTGATTTCAACCACCATTTTTATCGTATTGTTCCGTTGCTTCTTGAATTTATCGAATGATCCCCTGCTTGTATTAAACATATTATATTGGAGTTTGTAATGTGGCGATGAAAAATACGAGCTTTCTCACAAATCATATCACCACTTACAGGAACATGCAATCGCTTTTGTTACAAAAACTATGTGAAGAAAGCATCTTCTAAAGCGGGATTTTCCGATTTCTTTAGTGTTTTCCTTAACCAGGATCACGTCCGTTAGGCGAACAAACTTTAAGATTTGACCTTTATTTCTTATATCACCAGTAGCGTACGCAGGATTTTGATAAGGGGAGGGTCATATTTTTGAAGTCTTGACTAGTGCTTCGGTGTAGATATGAAGATATAATTATGCAATCATACTCAATCATACTTTTTCCCCGGCCAAAGTTGGAGTCCTCCAAAAATAATTCTGGCAGACTATAGCCCGATTGCATCTCTGGTTTCATTTACTTGAATCATTCATGATATTTTCATTCAAATTATAAAATCATGCGCTTGACGTGTGAAAGAGTCTACACTGTATTTGTAGACTTCCTTGGAACTGTACATATATTGAAACGCCTTCAATACCTACAGGCTAGAAAAGAAAACAACTAATGAACTAAATGCCGTGGGAAAGTGAAACTGTCACTTAGCACAGACAGAGTGTTTTCGTAATCAGGACTGGCTAAGATTGTTTGCAGCCCATGCAGAGAAGCAACTCTGCGCTCTCAAGCAAATTTGTCGTCATTTCCACGTAACCCATGAGGTAGACTTTTTGTACGCGTTTTTTTAATGAGGTGTTCCCAATAGGGCTAAATCAAATTACAAATCGTATGACAAAATAGAAACAATCCATTTTTTGAGGGTTCTGATCAAAGATAGAAAGAAAAATTCAAAAATATAACTGTTGCTACTAAGATATGGGTGCGAATTAAATAAATTACACTTTTCTGGAATTTTACTTCGACAACTTTCAATCAGCTGACCATATTCTAATGTACCTACTAACTTTGTATCTATATATCAAATTGCTAGGCTTCATACAATAAGTAAAAGATAACGGCACACACGGATCCAATTTGTGCAAATTATGCTCGTCTCACCCCTAGGTGAGATCTCTAAAGCACCATAGGCCGTAAATCAGGCCCATAAGGGTTTTACTGTGAAATAGATGAAAGATCTAATTGCGCAGAGATACTGCATCTCACTGAACTCCCACGTTACAGGGTGTCTCGGCGAATAACTGTTAAAGTGGGTGACTTAGTGGTTAACGCTAGTTCAAGGCTCCTTGTCGACAAATAGTTTTCGGGAATGAGATTTGATGCCGCACTATCATTTCACTCAGCTGTGAATGAGAACCTGAATCAAATCAGGGTAATAATCACTGGTGAGCGTGTTCCTGACCACTTCACATCCTTGGTCAAGTAAATGAAATAACTCTAATATTGCCTGAAGGCCCAATTTTAGCGGTTGCGCCATCGATTATTATTTTTACCAACCTCTTCTCAGGCAATGACGAAGCCTTATGTAAATATGCTTGAGATATATAATCCATAACATTCGAATATTCGTTTTTTTTAAATTTACGCGAGGTGATCAAAGTTTTAAAATGCCGATAATGATACAAACTTAGAATTCAAAACTCATCTAAAGTAACTGTGAGAAACAGTGTAAAATGGGATTTACATTTTATGTCCAAGCATAAAACAGAACCCTTCGCCGGATAAAATCATAGTGAAATATCTAAACGACGATTTTTTTCATTAGCTCATTTAACACATCTTCTGTCGATGGAGTGAGATCTCTATGAATATTTCGAAGTGCCAATCCATTATATATATATATATTGTATATATATATATATATATATATATATATATATATATATATATATATATATATACTAGCACCTCGACGGTTGGTGCGAACGTGCCAATTTGTGTTGTCAGTAACAGTATTGGTAAATTCCGCGCGTTTTCTAACATCATCGCGCTATCACGTAAACATTCAACATTAATATTAAAAGACAGGGGTGTCCTAAGAGATAAGGTAGGATGTTTTTTCTCGCTAGTTTTTCCTCTATATGGCCTTATTAGCTTAAATATTAAGCATAATTACGATTGGTTCATGACAACCCGCGCCGACTACATACTTCAGGGGGAAAGTACCTTTAGAAGCCGAAAAAAGGTCTTTTTTGCAACTGATTTGTGAGGAAATGAAGACAGTTCGTATTAGATCAGTATAATATTTATTTTAGGCGATGTTTGAGGTTGAAAAAAAACATATTCTACAAAAGTGAAAGTTGAAAATTTAAAAAAAAAATTCAAGGATCTTGAAAACCATGTCGTCGCTGACGTCGTGAATTGCGTAAGCGATGATGGCTGCAATTTTCATCTGAAATCAACAAACCAAACATTTTCTTACTCGAGAGGGTTTTTTAAGTGGATAGACAAAAATATTTGCGAAACTCGAAAATTAACCCTTCAAAACAGGCTCCAAAAAAAATTACGATTTTGACGAAAAATTTCGTTGTACTTCTAGTCAAAAATTGTTCCAAAATAATTTGTTTTTTTAATCTTTAGTCTATATAGAACAGTTTTTTATCCTCTTTAAAATGAATGCTAGATGATAAAAATCAATTCACCAGTTTTTTTATTATCACTTACGCAATGTTAAAAAACATGGTTTCGAGAAAAGGCCGTTTAAAGGTTGTGGTCAAGAGCTATGCGGGGTCGGCGCCAGGCACTTCCGTGATGCATCTCTTCCACAATTTTGAGAATTAGCTTTTGAAACTTTGACATGATATATCTATCGATTAAACTAATTTAAAAAAAAACGATTTTTTGAAGTGTCTAAAGGTACCTCCCTCCTTAAAAGATAAATTTTTGTACCGGGTTAGTATCGAACATTTCTAGCAGTTCGAGTTTGTTTAGTAAATATAATGAAAATATACACAAAACATATTATTATTTAATATTTTACATAAAAAACATTATTCTACAAATCTTATTTTTAAGATTTGTTATTTTACAGTCTGTATAAATCTTCCGGTGTTCTTGTACCCAGCGTAATAAAAATTGTTTATGTTCCTTCTCAACTGTAATTAAACCATGAAATTCTTGCATGATCTTGACCGCTCTTTCAGCTGTATTGTTGACTGCCCTTATCACTGAAACCTTCTCCTTAGCATCTTGAAAGCCATAAAGACTGTTCTTCGTTCAGAAAACTGTCCTCAATTTGAAGCTGGGTGAACAACGCTTAACTTTTGACTGATACGAAGTCGTAGATGAATTTGTCTGAAATTGGAAAGGAAAAAAAATAGTTATTTATTAAAAAAATGAGATACTTTATAAAAGAAACAATATTTACTAATAAAACATACAATGAACCACAGAATTCTTCTTTGGATGGAACGTAACGTTCACCATGGGTATGCATCTCTTTGGTCAAATTTTCAACCATTCTTATTTTAATTTCTTGGTCTATATCGTCGTCAAATAATGACATGGTAGCTATTTCATCGGTTAAATACCATAGATGCTGGCTTAATTTCTGTAAAGTTGCTTTGGAGATGTTTGTATCGATTTTTTCATAACCCTTCGGCGACTTCAAAGAGCACAAATCCATATAATGTGCTTTTACAGCCAAAATACATTAGATCCTCGGCTTATCAAATACACGGCATTGATCGCTGAGACAGACGCACACAATTATAAGGATTATGTAGTGCAAAATGGCATTATATGAAAGAATATGGAAGGAGCACTCTTATATGTCGTCCCAGAGTCGATAAAGGATTTCGTTGTCAAAATGGCTCATGAGCAAGGCAATAAAATGGAGCAGAAAATCAACAGGCAATTCTATATTCACGATTTGAAACAGCGAATCGAAAAAATGCATAAGTAATTACGTAAAGTGCACCATGTCGGACCGGAAAAGTGGGAAAGGAGAAGTTTGGTTGCATCCCTTACCAAGAGGTTCCTTTAAACACGCTCCATGTAGAATTTCCCGGTCCCATGACAACCTCAAAGAATAAAACTTTTGAGATACTGGTACTATCCCTTATACCGATATACATCGTCTGGGAAGTACTATTTAAATGAACAAGCTTTCAGGAAATAATTGCACACGGACAGTGCAAGCAATGAACTATGGAGTAAAGATTTTTTGGAGGAAACGGAGGTGGTTTTAGTCGGTAGAAATCCGACATGCCGAGAAGCAGGAGCAACTCGGTATCTTTTGAAGATTTCCATCTCCCAACGACGAAAAAAAAAAAAAAAAAAAAAAAAAAAAAAAAGGTTATCAATCGATCGTCGATGGCTTTACCAAATTCACGTGGATATTTTCCCCCTAAAACATTGGCAACTGAGGAAGCATTGCGAAAACTTCAAACTGTGGTGGATGTTCAAGGATTTCCTAGACAGATAATTGCAGATTGAGGTGGAGCTTTTGTGTCTTTGAAGGTTGTAGCTTTTTACGAAGAACGAGGTATTTACCTGCATCTGGTGACGACTGGTTGTCTTCGAGAAAATTAGCAAGTGGAATGTGTTCGTCAGGCTATTTTAAGGGCTTTAACAAAACTAGCAATTAACGTTTCCAGGAGAGAGGTACTTAAAGGTCTCCTCTGATCAAAAGTTATTCAATAGCTCAAATCATCGTCCAATCAAGGTATCACTGCTCGAGCTAGTGACTGGAGTGCCAATGAAGATTGATAGAGATACAGACATCATGCTATAGTGGAGAAATAGAATTTACAGGCTTACAGGCAAGAAGAGCGAGAGCAGCTACGTTCAACATCGCGTGGGCGTGTTCAGACAGGGAACCAATTAGGCTTCAATAAGAAGCGTAAAAAGGAGATTCAGGTTCGAGTAGGAGACCTAGTGGCGATTGAATGAACGCAATTTGGAAGTGGCCTAAATATGCAGCAAAATATTTGGGTCCTTACGAACTATCAGCAATCAACCTAAATGATCGCTATGACATCAAAAGGTTGACGAACAAGAAGGTTCTGAAAACACATCTACCAGCATGGACAAGGTGCAACCATGGGCAAATTGATCATCTAAAGCAGATGATAGCCAGCAAAGACGAGTGTAAACTAGACCAAAAAGGATATAAAAGGCAAAAAATGGCACATAAGAGGAGTCTGGTTTCAGCCACCTTTTAGTGAAGACCTACGTCTAATAATATTATTTTACATGTACTTTCCAACTTGTTGAGTGTTCCTGTCTATTTTAAAATAAGTTTTAAATACCAATTTGTTTATTTCTTATTTACACACACACATCTATATATTATATATATATATATTATGTGTGTCTGTGTAAGTAGGAAATAAACAAATTGGTATTAAAAACATATTTTAAAGTAGACAGGAACACTATATATATAAGTGAAACTCTTAAATCAAATTTTTATAGAGATGTAATTCTCTCGTCATTTCCAATGAGAGAACTTCCTCAATTTGACTAATGTGGGGCTCTGGTTGGAGTAGGGGTGGCATTTCATCATAGATAAACTTTTGGCGGTTTATTGTGATATTCGCGTTTTTCAACTTCACAAGGAATGTTCCGTTTATACGTTTTAAAATCCCGTCGGTATCGATGGTTCCATTGAATCCGTTCAAGAAAATCAATCCAGGAGTGATTTCTTCTAGGTCCGGAATAAGATGTCCGTTAGTTCTGTAGCAGCGATCTGGTCGACTTTTGAATAAGTTTGCAATATATTCGGATGCTCTTAATTCTACTAAACAATTTTTATTACAAATTCACAATCTATTTATGCTTTGACATGAGATTTTAATACCAAATACAATTTCATTTTCTTCAATATTCTTTCTTACGGAAGTTTAGCAATGACTTTATTAATTTTTACCGGTTTGATTACAAATGTTTCGTATTCGATTTTTTCTGTTATTTAAACATTGACAATATCCAACAGATGAGATGAGTTTTGTGCAATTCTAACATCTGAAAACGCTAGTGCTTTGGGAACATTAGGATATGGAAAATTGTTTTCTCCAAAATTTATTAAAATTTCGCGAATTTCTTTTATTGACAGAATGTTATTGTTGACCATGTTTGCTTTTGCTAGCTGTATTGAACCTATGATTTTATATAATTCTTCTTTAGCAATTCTAAGCTTATACTGCATATGTAGTGCTAATTCATTTCCGAAAGATCCGCACTTTTTCATCATATTCAACAATTTATTTATAACATTTGTGATTTGATTCAATCTATCTGTGTAAGCTTGATTTATTTTGTTTATGTTTTTGTTTATTATTATTGTTGAAAACATCGTTAGCTTTACTTTTCATAACAACGAAATAATCGTGGTCAGGATATCCCACGATCCACTTCCATGCGCTTCCGATAAATTTAAAGGATCTCCTTTTTTGAGTGTTACAATATTACCAAACAAATTTCTTATTTGCTCCAACGCGTGCGTCAGGAGGGGATGAAAATAGTTGTTTGGATTAATAGGCTTCAAAGTTCCATCTTACATCTTAGCTGAGCCAATTTTTACAGCGACTAATCGAGAATTCGAGTAATCAATTATTTGTACTTCACAAAGTACTAATTTGAAGAATAGGCTGAAAAGTAGTATTTTAGTCACTTTTATGAATTTTTCTTTCTGTTTCTGTTACAATAAATGTGGGTTTGTTTTCCTTTACAACTTCTTTCTTATATGTAGGTGCTAGCTTAGAACCTAATTATATAATTCTTGATGTTACTTCTTCTTTTATTATGGAACTCGAATTCATTTTCTTGCTTTTGTTTAACTTTTCAATGTTGCCTTTTCTTGATTTTGAGGTTTGATTTTTTGCGTTTTACATTATATTCATGCATAGTTGGTGTTCGAATTCATTCGTTACTTTTTCCATTCTTAGTTAATTGTTCGGTGATTTTGCATTCTATGTAAAACATCATTTCTTACGTATAAGCCATTTGGCTCGTTTTCATTTGGATACCTTCGGGGGACACTATCTTGCTGCCCTTACGAGAAACTGAGTAGAGTAGTAGTAGTAGTAATAGTTGTAGATCCAAGCATTGTACGTGTGTTAGTACGTGTCTGTGCGCGCCTGCGTATTACGAATCTTGGGAAAAGGCGTCATAATAACCTTGGGGTATTGGACAAGCGCATCGTTTGCATAAGCATTTCAATATTTTAGTAAAAATATTTGACAAGTATGCCGAAAAAAATGCAGAATATTGTCGTGATTGTCGAAACAAAAAAGAAATTAAGACTAAAAATATTAAAAAGATCACAAAAAGTTCAACGAAACGTGTTCGTGAATTTCGTGCACGCCGAAAGGCATCATTAAATGTGAAATACAATAGTTAAAATGCGCATAATAATGATTCCGTTCTTCAAAATAGTGCCAATGATCATAGTAAGTATTTAAATATTTTCCAGTCAACAGATTCCGTTCTTAATATGTTCTGCTTATACTTCACATGAATAATAACCATACATGACGTGTATGACCTTATTTGTTTGTGTTTTTAGATGATAATCCGAGGGATATTGTTAATGTGCAAAGTGAATCCTCAAATGAATATAATATTGTAAATATTGTAAATAATCTATGTGAGTGCTCGTGATTAAATTTTCAAAAAGCTTGAATTAGCGTTTATTTTATCATTTTGTGAATTTTTAATAAGAAGATGTGTAATTACAATTTAATAAAAAATTAATTTCATTTCATTCAAAAATTCAATTTATTTAAATTAAATTTAAATATAATTGAAAATTAGAATTAAGCATTAAAATTGAAAATTAAAATTTGAAATTACTTATTAAAACATAACAAATGAAAAATGAAAATTCCAAACTATATTCAAAATTAAATATTAAAACTAACAGTATAAATAAATAACTAAGCATTAAACTTAAAAATTAAATATTTCAATTACCATTAAAAAAAAAGAACTACAAATCAAAATTAAAACGCAAAATTCAAAAAAAAAATACAATTTAAAAATTAAGAATCAATAACTAAAAGTAAAAATTAAAATTGGAAAAAATTAAACCAAACAATTACAATTAAATACTTAAATTTAAAGTTACAATTAAAATGAAATATTAAAAATTTGAATCAAAACATCAAAAATATATTAAATTTCAAGAAATTAACGTTGAAAATGAAAATTCATTTACAAGTAATTCCGATATCACATAATTCGAATTGCTTTTTCGGTGTCTCTCTAGTTGATGTACAACCTGCAACTCCTTACTCACAATTTCGTCGAAATAAAGTTGCTCATGATGAATTTCACAAAAAGTTTTTTGACAATAAGTTCGGTCATACGTGCTCCGTTTGTGAACGATTGTGGTTCCAACAAAATTTAAAACCACTACGCGCAGAATATGAAAAAAAAATTTCGTGTAATAATTGAAAATTATAATACAAGTGAGAATATTTTACTGTGCCGCACGTGTTCCCAAGCAATCAAGAGAAAAGTAATTCCAACGATGTCCAAATACAATGGTTTCAAATATGAAACGATACCTGTATTTTTACCCGCACTGGATTTAATTTCGGAAAGACTTCTCGCTCCACAAATTCCATTCGTGCAAATAAGACGGTTGCGACACGTCCATGGGCAATATGGAATTTATGGTCAAATTATTAATGTACCAGTCGATGTGGACAACATGGTGAAACATTTGCCTCGCAATATTGATGATGATCATTGCATTAACGTTCATATCAAGAAATAAAAAAAATCGAGTGTGAGTTCACACGCGGTAGAAGTGAAACATTGCGTTTTGATTAATCTGTAAGAGAATGAGGTGAATACACTATTGTGGTGAAGAACACAGAGAGAGAGACCCATTGACATTTTTTTCAATGATTGTAGTAGGAAAGAACGAAAGAGAAGAAATGATAAATAGAATCACTTGAAGCAACATTCTAGTAAATATAGAAATTGTTAGATTCAATATAAAAAATAATGTACTATAGATTTCAATTTTTTCTTCCTCTCTCTTTCTCTCTCTCTTTCAAGTATATTCAGAGTGTAGTATACACCATTCACAATACTAGGAGTTCAGTTTAAGCACATCGTTGTCCAGCCGGCCGCATCGGTAAATTACATCTTTCATGTTTTGTCGCCGACGTGCAGGCGAACGCTGGGCTCGGCCGAGGAATCGCGACAGAACACAATGACGGCCACTTGGCCCGGACTACGGCAGCCACGAATGAAGGCATACACATTCTTGGCGGCACAACAAAAACGACTCCGCGGTGGCCACGATTGGTTTCTCCATTGTGGCTTTCTGGCTGCTAGCAAGACGAGAAAGCGAATTTTAGTATTTAATTACTATGAGCATGAAAAACAATGATTTACGAAACTACGCGTTCTTATCGAATGAAACGCACTTTTTATATTTAATATTAAATACAATTTATTTCACGTCACGTGTTCCGTAGTGCATCAAGCACTAACTCTTCTTCAATACTGTCTTCTATAAACAAAAGTACTTACTTATATACAGTCCCTGGCCATATTATTAGACCCGTGCTGAAAAATGAATATTTCACTGCATTTTTCGTTGTTTCATTGCAAGACTGTTAACGTTCGTAGGAAAAACCTCTAGTTTAATACTTATGATAACATTTTATGTATTTGTATATACAATTACCACGTTCAAATTTAGATGGCAGCAGCTCTTTATTAAAAACTTAAAGTAAATAAATAAACGTCGAATACAGTGCAACATGCTCTATTGTGTAAAATACCTATTTCCATTACGTGAAATACACAAACATTGCTGAAGTAAGTTCTTTATTGATGCTTTGACTCATTTTTATGAAAAAAGTGTAAAACTCTTGCGACTTGTGATAATTATGTAATTTTCAGAATGGGTAAACGACGTGATTCGTCTCCTACTAGAATTGGCCAAATTGCCGGTATGTTAAAAGCTAAAACCATGAGCCAGTATGAAATAGCTAAAATTTTAAATGTTTCACGAAGTTCAGTAAAGCATATAAAGAAAAAGATTGACCTTGGCGAAGATTTAAAGGTCAAACGTAAAGGTGCGTCTGGTCGTCCTCGAATATTTTCCGAGAGGACAGACAGAAAAATTCGTGATATATGCATCCGAAATCGAAAAATGGCCTTGAAACTTTTGGAAAAACAGATTACTGAAGCAGGAATACACGTTTCTGAAAGAACACTACGACGAAGGTTAGCTGAAGAAGGTCTTGTTTCCCGAAGACCGGCACGCAAACCTAGGCTCACACCAGCCATGATTACAATACGTTACAGATGGGCCCAAAAGTTTAAGAATTTCACAAAGGATGACTGGAAAAAAATAATTTTACAATATATTTCTATTATAAATTCAACTTTTAAGTAAAATTTGTGAAAATCCTCGGTATTTTTAATATGTTACAGGTAACTTTCTCAGATGAATCCATTTTTCAAGTATTGGTCGAAAAGGCTCAGTTTGTAAGGCGTCGATCGGATGAGAAATACAAGAAATATTGTATTGTTCCAACAATAAAACATCCTCCTTCGGTTATGGTATGGTCTGTAATAAGTATGAAAGGTCCAGGGCCGCTGTACATCGTGGAAGCTACAATGAATTCAGAACAATACGAGAAAGTGTTGGGAAAACAGCTACTTCCAACGATGAAAAAATGGTTCAAAAAACGCGAGAAGCCTATTTTTATGCACGATGGTGCACCGTGCCACCATTCTAAACGTATTTCAACGTACCTTGAGAAGAAAAAAATCACCGTTCTTGACTGGCCTGGAAATTCTCCAGACATTAATCCTATAGAGAATGTTTGGGACTTTATGAAACGTGAAATTTCTAAGCATGCTCCTACAACCAAGCAGGATCTGATTCGTGTACTCAATGACACCTGAAAAAATAACGCAGAGATCAGGAAAAAGATTGAGAAGTGCATTGACAGCATGCCTCGTCGTATAGCAGCCGTGTTGGCTGCTAAAGGTGGCCATACAAAATACTGATTTTGGCGAAAAATCGTGTTTTATTAACATAAATGCTTTAATCTAATGTTAATCACTACTTTTTGAATAAAAGTCATTATATAATATATGCTTTCTCATAAATTAACTAAAACTGTCTAATAATGAACGTGATGTGTAGTTAAAATGGCAAAAGGGTAGTTTTTCAGCATGGGTCTAATAATATGGCCAGGGACTGTAGATCTTATTTTATATCTTAATCCGTCAGCAAATATCTAATTAACTGAGGATGTTTACAGAATTGGATGCGATTGCATTGCATTCAGTTTTATCTCGCATCTTTCTTTTATAAACATTCACACGATGCGATTGCATTACATTCAGTCTTATCTCGCATCTTTATTTTATAAACATTCACACGATTTCGAATCTCACAACTTTGTTTTATAAACATTCAAACGATTTCGAATCTCGCAACTTTGTTGCTGAGATTTGATGTGTCGGCAATTTGTTGTTTCTCAAGGGTGGGCTCTGACATAACACTTCCCCCCTTAGTTTCAAATTCGTCCTCGAATTTCGTTCTTATATTATTAATTTTAATTTTCAAAGTTATTCTTTTCAGATAAAAATATGCAAATAAAATAATAAGAACGATTACAATTATAAATGTTATTGATAGATTTGTAATAAAATGTTTTTGTTTCAGGAATTTAATTTCCTTGATTTCTTTTAAGTTTTCTAAATTTCATTCTTTCAATTCGTTCCAGGTAGGCTGGTTATAAAAATTTGAGAAATTTAAAAGTACATTTTGTATTATGACTTTAGCTTTATATTCTGGCAATCTATTATGAAAAGTTATATTGTTTAGAGTTATTGAGCAATTGTTAAAGATAATTCTAAATCCTGCTTTCTATCGTCACATGTGTACTGCCATTTGATTTTTAATTGAGTCGTTAAAACTGTTCCAACTTCTAATTCTACAATTGATCCTTTACTTTTCCTCATTTTCAAACATGTTTCGTTTAAATAAAAACATAATCTACTTTGTCTAAGATCTTTGAAATTATTTTCATTTTCATAGGTGTATGCAATATTTTCTATTTTAAGGATGTTTTTAAGATTCAAATTTAACTTCATATCCTTCATTATCAGGAACTGGTAATACAATGTATTTTTACGTGGTCATAATTTGATGTGGAATTTTAATTACGAATAATAGCTCTTTAGTATTTTTACTATTTATGCCTACTGCTATCTCTTTATGTTTTAATTTCTCTATATCAATATCATGATCTAAAATTTCTTCATTAGTTAACATATTCCTGCTCATTACTCCTAATTTTGCTGACATTAAATTATCCTGAATTGTTTCTACTTCATTTCGTAAGATTTGTAAGTTTATTATCATTGCCAAGTAAGTGATTTCTATTCTCCATCTGCTGGAAGTTTCGTTTAAAGATTTTTCAATAATTTTTCTGTCTATTTTTATTGTTTCTATTATTATATTCATTTGATCTTCTACTCTATTGTTTATCGTAATTTGTTTATTCATTCTATCAATTATTCATGATTATTGGAATCTATTACTCTAAAATGATCCTCTATGTCCTGCCTGTCATCAGCGTCCATTAAACCAAATAACCAATTATACACATTCCCTATTGGGTCAACTAATCTCCGCTTTTGTTTGCTAGCTTGAAGAGTTTTCTTGCATATTTCTCTATAACCTGCGGTTTTTTCTAATTCTGAATTACAAGTTTGATATAATCGATCCGTGGTGAATATTATACTAGGTGTTGTTTGCTCTCTATCTTTAATTAACTTTTCTAAAGCTTTTTCGGAAAAAATGTTTTCTTTGTCAAAATTATGTTTCGATTTAGATCTAAATTCATTTGGTAAAAGTGTTTGTAGTTGATGCTCAATATTTTCTAGTTCTCGATTTACTGTCCATTGTCTGTGATCGTGTATACCTAAATTGTTAGTTTTTCTAATTTCGTCTATAGCTGTTTCAATGTTTTCTAAATTTACTTTATATAAAATCATGTGTCGCTCTGTAACTAGCTGTATTTGGTCCATTTTAATTTCTGTATGTCAGTGTCTATATTGTCAATTACCAAAGTCGCCAAAGTTAGGTGTAATAGATATGTTAGAAAGATTATCGCAATCATTTTCCGCATGCGTTGCATCTCCTTCTTCTTTAAGATTTTCCAGTCGTCCTCGACCTGCAATGACAATATTCTTTTTCGTCTCTTAATGTTAACTTTAGCTATTTTACTAGTGTATGTTTGTGTTTTAAACTTAGGTTCTAGTTTCTTTCTAGTTGCTTTCGGATTTTGATTTAGTACCTCATCTCTTGTTTCATTATATTCCTCTCTTGTTTTGTTTTCTCGTTCTAACATATTTTCTTTTATTTTCTTAATCCTTTCAAAAATTACTGTTTTGTGAATTCTTCCTAAATGAACATCTAAGGGTCTCTCCTTTATTGTAGAATGGATTTGCCTGTTATAAAATTCTAATGCTTCAAAAAAAATTTCCTTCGTTGTTTGGTTTGGAAGATTATAACATCCAGTTCTCATTTTTTCTTGAATTGTATCGTGGAATCTCTCAATATCTCCGTTACCTGTGTGGGAATTTGGTTTTGTGGGATGTATTTGAATACCCTATTACTCGTAAATTTCTTTCAGTAATAAAGCATCGAAGTCTCCATCTCCTATAATCTTATTAGGTCTTCCTGTATTTGCTAATATTGATAAAAGTCCTTCTCTCATGTCTGCCATATTTTTAGATTGAATAAAAGAACCTGTTGCAAATTTTGAAAATTAATCTATTCCTGTCAATATAATCAAACCTTCTATAAAAATAAATCCCTATGAATTATTTGTCCAATTTCATTTGGTGTCTCAGACAAAAGTAATAAAGGTTTAACTGGTTTTCTATCTACTTTCATTTTATTGCATATTTCACAAACGTTGATGAATCGATTGACGTATTTTTTCAAATTTGGGAAATAAATTTTTCGTTTTAATCCTGCATAGTTTTCTAGTATTCCTGCATGACCTGTCTCTTTTTCGTGATAGTTTTTAATAGTTTCAACTAGCTCATCTTCATTTTCTACTTCATGTACAATTTCAGTTACTTTCAAAAATTTAATTTTTCTTCTGTTAGAAGTTTTAATTAGAATCTGTTGTAACACATTGTATTTGGAATCTTCAAGTTCACTATAAATTGCTACAATACCGAGTCGTAGTTGTTTTTTCAAGAGGTTTATTACAAACGATTCATTAGATATATTTTTCAAAGATAATATTACTCTTTTCCGATCCGTAGACTTCAATTTATATTTTCGTATATTTTTTTCTACTAGAATTATTTGCTGTTTATATTTTTTAACTATATCCTCTTTTATTGGAATATGGTCATCAAAATTTTCTTCTTGTGAGTGGACAGTATTTCCACTGCTGTTTTTATTATTTTTCCTTTTAACTCTTTCTATTTTCGGATGAATTTGTAATTCGTAATCTGCATTGAATGAAACACTTGGTGCTGGATTTCCTTTAATGTTTCCTGGTATGGTTTGGATTGAAATTATTTTTACATTGCCCCTTTTTGTGTTTTTATTAACTTGTAACATATTAATTTCTCCTGATTCTCTCAGTCTTGATAGGAAATCTGCTGGAATATTATCTTTCCCTTTGATATATTCTAGTTTGATATCGTATTCGCCTAATTTTAGAATCCATCGTTGTAATTTTGGAGTAATATCTTTTCCTTTAAACTTTTTATATAGCCATGTATTTGGTTGATGATCTGTTTGTAGATCGAACTCTCGTCCATATAAGAATGGTCTCAAATAGTTTACTGCCCCAAAGATTGCTAACATTTCGTTTCTCATGTTCATTGAGTGTTCTGCTTATGTTCCAATTTAGTGTCCTTTTTGGCTAAACACCGCACCTATCGCGAAGTTACTTGCATCCGTAGTTTCTTTGAATCTTTCAGTAAAGTCAGGATGTTTAAGGACTGGGGCTGAAGTTAACAAAATTTTCAACTTTTCAAAGGCTCCGACATATTCGTTGTCATTCAGATTTACATTCTGATCCTTTTTCAAGTATTTTGTTATGGGCTGTGCTACTTTAGCATAGTCTTTGATGAACTTCCTGTAGTAGCCTGTTATTCCCAAAAAAGATTTTATTTCTTTCGATGTTTTTGGAATTTGTATTTTTAAAACTTTCTCTATTTTGTCGTTATTGGGTTTAATTCCATCTGTTTGAATAGTGTGTCCTAAAAATTGGGTTTCCTTATTCAAGAAATTACATTTATCTACCTGTATTTTTAAATTAGCTTCTTTTAGTTTAGTAAATACTTTTTGGATATTTTGTATATGCTCTGTTAAAGATGTGCCGAATATTAGAATGTCATCTAGATATATAACGCAAACTTTGTTAATGAGGTCTTTCAACACGCAATTCATTAAACGCTGAAACGTAGCTGGTGCATTCTTTAAACCGAAAGGCATGCGGGTGTATTCATAATGACCGTTTATTGTTGAAAAAGCTGTTTTTTCAATATCAGATTCTTTCATTTTTACCTGATGAAAGCCTTTAGCTAAATCCAACGTAGTAAAATACTTTGCTCTACCCAGTTTTCCAAGGATACTCTCGATGCATGGAATTGGAAATTTATCGTCTGTAGTTACTGCGTTAAGTCGTCTATAGTCAATAGCTAATCTCCATTTCTTTTTGCCTGAATTATCTAATTTCTTTTCTACTAAAGTTATGGGTTAATTATAAGGTAAGCTGCTTTCACGAATTATACCTTGTTCTAACATTTCAGTAATTTGCCGTTCAATTTCTTTATCGTGTATCTGTGGATTTCGATACATTTTAGAATAAATGGGCTCCTCAGTACTAGTTCTTATTTCGTGTTCTATTTTACATGTAGCCGACAAGTTATCTCCTTCCAAATAAAATATTTCTCGATTGTTACGAATTAAGTTTTTCAATTGCTGCTTTTCTTCTACATTTAAATGTTCCATATTTATCTCAGTTTTTTCCGCGGGCTCCATTGTATGAATTTCATCAAAAGTTCTTGTATGGACTATTGGTGACATTGTATTTAGAAATGGTATAGTATTTTCAACAAAAGTAATAGTTTGATTCTCAAAGTTTATTTTTAAATTAGTTCGCGAAAGAATATTTGTTCCGATAATCGCATCAAATTGTCTACCTTCCAGATTAGCTAATTTCCATCTCGTATATTCCCTAACTCCTATTTCTGGTGGGGTTTTTGTTATAGTTTCATAATCGATATTCTGTGTTCCACTAATAGTTCTATATTGCATATTTTTAACTTCTGTTTTGGGGTAGTTACCTAGTTTATCGATATTAAGAATTGAAGTTGTAGAGCCTGAATCCACTAAAGCATTTATAGGACAGTTATTTATATGAATGGTTATTATGGGAAGATCTGATTTTCCGAGGCTTGTACTGGAAAATTTTCTTCCGTTCTAATGGGATTTGTTTCCATTGGCTCCACTCTATTCCTGTTGAAATAATCCTGTCTATTTCTATTGAAATTCGTTTGTTGTCTGAACCTATTAGAATTATCAGTTTGCATGGGATGCTGTAAACGATTATTAAAATTATGCTGAAAGTTTCGGTTAAATCTGTTAGAAGTATTAAATTTTCTAAATCCATGTTTATTATTATTTCTGAAATGATAATTGTTGTCACCATTATTTTGTCTATTAAATGGAGGTTTTCTGACAAATGGTTTATTATGGGGAATAAAAATTTTCCTAAAACTGTTTTCATTATTTTCTTCGTATCCTGTTTGAAGCAATTCTTGATATGCTTCTTCCAAACTTGTCAGACCTTTTGTCCTCAAATACATTGCATCCGTTCTATTAATTTTATTTAGAAACTTTTCTAAGATACTTAACTCATTATTTTCGGGTTTAAATTCCAGTGGACTATTTGCGTCTAGTATATATTTTAAATTTAGCTTATCTAACACTGTTGTTAAAAATTCATATGTGTTTCTAGCACTTTTGGAATAATACATATCAGCTGACTCCTTTAAATGTTGGTATGACTCCTGGACTCCAAATGTTTTGATTAATATGGCTTTCACGTCTCCCCATGTTTTCTCTCCTAGTCGTCTTACTGCTATTGCGGCTTTTCCTTGTAATTTCGAAAATAGTATCTCGGATAGGTAAGTACTTTCAGGACCGGCTGGTGCCATTTGCATCAAGCACTCCACTTCTTGGATGTAACTATGCAGTAGGAAACCATCATCTCCGACAAAAGGTGGCATGGACCTCGCTTCCCTCAACAGCTCCGAAAGTGGAAGGGCCATTTTCCCACACTCGTTCACCAACAAAAATGACAAATTTGCAGAAATTAATTACTTTTACCTTATTCCACTGGCTTCCTTGATATCGATGTTGATTTCAGGAACTTTAAATCGAACAGGGACAACTCTTCCTGTCGATAGTTTTTAAATGCTCGCGTCGAATTGTTTTTAATATTAAGTTAAGGTTTTATGCACTTTACTTTTATATTTTTTTTTCAGACATTACACTGGTTCGTATTTTTCTCACTGGATACCGGTAAGTCTTTTTCTAGACTTTAAATTCGCGCACATAACTTCCGCTCGACGTTTTTCTCGTGGTTTCGCTATTTCACTCGAACACTACGGTATCCTACCGACTGCGCCAATTTTAGTATTTAATTACTATGAGCATGAAAAACAATTAATTTACGGAACTACGCGTTCCTATCGAATAAAACGCACTTTTTATATTTAATATTAAATACAATTTATTTCACGTCACGTGTTCCGTAGTGCATCAAGCACTAACTCTTCTTCAATACTGTCTTCTATAAACAAAAGTAACAATACAGTTAGACAAACTAGACACACTCGCCTACTTACTGAAAACCTACACCAAACGAACTACGCTACCAATGAACCCTTCAACAGATGTTGCAAAATTTTTAACAGCGTCAGCAAACATTACTCTCCATCCATATCCAAATACACTTTTAAAAACAACCTGTCCAATGCGCTTAAGTAAAATAAAATTATTTTTTTCTCTTTTACAAAATAAAATGAATTAAAAAAGTTTGATAATGTATTGTATTTGTAACTGGCTTGTTTGGCGAAATAAATAAATAAATAAAATGATCTCTAAAAAAAAAAGTGCTTACTTATATAGATCTTATTTTATATCTTAATCCGTCAGCAAATATCTAATTAACTGAGGATGTTTACAGAATTGGATGCGATTGCATTGCATTCGGTCTTATCTCGCATCTTTCTTTTATAAACATTCACACGATGCGATTGCATTACATTCAGTCTTATCTCGCATCTTTATTTTATAAACATATTTGATGTGTCGGCAATTTGTTGTTTCTCAAGGGTGGGCTCTGACATAACAAGCGTTCTCGGCCAAGTGTTGCTTGCGCGAGACGTGATCCGCTTGGCAGCCAGACAGCGCGGAGCCCCTGAGGGAAGTCTTGAGGCCTCGCGAAGCCCGCGTTCTACAGTTTCACCAGCAGCAGCAGTCGTTCGTGGGACAGGGCCCAGCCAGTCTCTCCCGCCTTCCCTTTCTAATCATAGGTCAAATTTCGTAATAATTAGCGCGTCGCCAACTCGAAGCTTGCTTCACGCATTCTATTTCATTCTCTCACAGCCTAATCTCTTCAAATACATTTATAGTTGTCCCTTTTTCGTTACACTTTTTCGTTTCATAACATTCAATTCACACCGTCCCAAAAGAAGTTTCACTTCAAAAAACCATTCACAAATCAAGCTACTTAGTAGGACTAGTAAATAAAAGAAAACTTCGTACATGGCTTGAGTACTTGCTAAAAACTCCACTTTATGTATTCTACGATATTAAAATTGATGAAAGCTTCTTCAATGATGATCATATTATTAATGAAATTAATCGAGAAGAAATAAGTGAGCATTTACCTATTGAAGACAGTCTCACTAAACAACAAGATACTCTGATGTGGAATGATGACGAGTATTTACGGATTGCACCTGGACAGAATAATCTCCCAAAAAGTATAATTTTTGATGAACACGCTGAAGAACTTTCTTTCCCATCGATTTGTTTGGGCCATTTCCGAACATTCAGAGGGGGAGTGAATGCAACACAATTTACGATAGCGACTAGCATGCATTCAAGCATGTGGGAAAACATACGAATATTACACGGCAGCAAATTGAATCAAAAGAGTATATTAATAATTGCATCGAAAGTAATTTGGGGTTTTTGCGATCAATACCAAATTCGGTTTCGTATTGTAGCGAACGAAAAAAACTCTTTTTGCGATGATTCGACAATTGGGAAAGCCTACAATGTTTCTTAATTTGAGTGCAAATGAAATTGGATGGAACACTTTACGAATATTACTTTATAAATTAAGAAAAAATGGAGCTTCATATTCCATTTCGTAATGAAGAAAACGACGTTCTTGAAGAGATGAAATTTATTAGGATTTATGATAAAAATGAACATCTGATTTTGGAACGTCGTATAGACTTCAAATCAGACTTAGACATTAACAAAACCATTTGTCGAAAACTATGCTGTGACGATGACCAAGGGGGCGATGACGATGACGTCCACCATGTTGCCACCAGATTTCCGGAAGCCAACCCATTTCAAGCACTCTAGGACAATCCAGATTCAAACTTGAACAGTGATTTACGCTTAGCGACACTTAATAAACTTGGTGCCATTGCCAAACGAAAAGCAAATCTGATGTCTATTATGAGTTTATGAAAATGGCAAATCAAAAACAAAAAGATCTCTTTATGCATGTTATCCACAATCTTCAGTTAGACAATCCCTCTCCGTTTCAAATATTTTTCACAGGCCCTGCTGGATGCGGTAATTATTTGTGATCAGACTCTTGATGGAAATTTATAATCGTGATTCTTATAACGATGGATTTTGTAACGCTTATATTACATGCGCTTCAAGTGGCAAAGCTGCTGTGGCTATTGATGGTACAACAATACAAACTGCATTAAAGATAAATCTTTCAAAGTTGCTTCCTTTATCAATTGAAGTAGTACAACAATATAAATCACTGTTCGAATACGTTCGCGTTTTGATTATCGATGAAATCAGTATGATTAGAGCCGAGTTGTTGTCTTAAATAGATTCAAGATTAAAGCAAATTACCGGTAATTTTCAAGGAAATTTTGGAGGTTTAGATATAATTTTGATCGGTGATCCACGTCAACTACCGCCGGTTCCCGCTACTCCGATTTACAAGCAAATTAAGCGACAAATGGCAGGACCAACACTTTGGCGAGGGTTGAAATTCTTCGAATTGAGCGAAGTTATGCGACAAGCCAATCGAACTTTCTCAACAATATTAACAAAAATTGGTGATGGGCAGCTGTTACACCAGCACGAGTTAGAATTAATTGAATCACGGTTTTACTCCGAAGAAGAGGTTGCGAGAATTTGCCCCGACGGTATACGCTTGTTCTACGATAATCATTCATTTGCTACATATAATAATAAAATTTTAAACTCTGCAGTCGAAAAAGTTGTTTCAGAAGCAGCTGATGTATATATATATATATATATATATATATATATATATATATCCATATATAAATGTATATATATATATATATATATGTATATATATATATACATTGTTTGTAACAATATTGGACAGCAAGCATCTAAGCGTCAAAAATTACACAAACTGTCAACTATTGATAAAGAAGGTTTGCCTTTTGAACTCACATTGGTTATCAATAAACCATATATCATAACACCTAATATCGACGTGTCAGATGGATTGGCAAATGATGCGACAGGGAAATTGATTTATATTGAATACAATGACAAAAGAGAGATTGGTTGTTTGTGGCTGGAATTTTTTGGATCTCCTAAAATTGGCGAAAAAATCAGAAGAAAGGCCGCGTCATCAATACAAAAGCACAATCTTTCTCAACTAGCTGTACCAATAGAGCGCAGAACATCCTCTATACCATAAGTACCTAATAAAAAAGTAATTATCAAACGTCATCATCTCGCACTGGTTTCTGCTTGTGCGATAACAGCTCATAAGTCCCAGGGAGGTACATTTGGTGGAATTGTTTATGAATATGACAAAACACACGCTCAACAGCTCCTGTACGTCGCACTATCACGAGTAACGTCATGTAGTGTACTAAGAGTACACTTCACTCTGACTAGACGTGATATATCATTCATAATGACGATCAGCCATAAGGATATATTTAGATCGAGCATGCACAATTCCCACGTGCATGTATTGCTCAGCGTAATGCTCTAAATAGCTCATGGCTGGTCAGCGCCTAGACGAGTGTGATGACCTCATAAAATGTTGATCTTAATGACCACGACTATCCGTGGGAACGCGATTTGTTCGTCCTATGCATGAGTATATTGATTTCTTAAACCATGTACATAGATTTACATCCCTACTTCTAATTTTAGAGTAAGTTTTCTGTATATAGATTTTAGTATAAAAGAGCTGTAGATTTAGAAATAAAATTAGAGTCAATCAAATTGAAAACAGACTGCCATAATCGGCAAGTGTTTTAATACAGACTACTTTCCTGCCATATTCGGCAGTACCAGCCTTAATACTAGGCTTTAGAAATATAGGCATTTCGCGTGCCATAGTGCTTAGCGCTTGTCGCTGAAAAATAGGTAAAATTATCATTTCGTTCTTTAGACATGAATTTAAAACAACACTTATTACAGTCAATTGAAGGCTTACATATTGTTTCAAAGAAAAATAATGGAATATTTCATCATGGTCGAATAGCAACAGCATCCACAATTGAATTGCGACCTGAGTTTCAACGGTTGAGCCTAAATCGACTTGAAACTATTGGGAAGTTATTATATGATTTTATTAGTACTAGGAAAGGATTGTCATTGTTTACATTCAACTGCCAAAGTTTATCAGCACATGCGCAAGATCTTCAGCTTGACAAAATAGTATCATCATCGAATTTTCTTATTCTCTCCAAGACGTGGATGCATGATGAAAACATTGTAGATGTTCCTAATTTTGATATTGTAGTTAAATATAAAAGGCCACATTCGAGAGCCGGCGGAGTTGCAATTTACCATAATTAAAATGACGGAGCCCGTATTGTTACTCCACAAATGGAACTCAATGCACAGCAAATGGAATCATTATCTGTTCAGTTTTCTAAAGTGGTAGAAATATGTGCTTCTCAAACCAAATTGGATGATAGTAGTTCAGTATTAATTGTGGCTATTTACATTTCTCCCAACCAATCAATAAATACAATTGTTGAATTCATCAATGAAAATTTAATAAAATACACACCAGAGGTATCGCGAATTCTTAAAAAAATTACAATAAAATTCCAATGATTTTAAAGTGGAGACTTTAACGTTATATTGATCATATAGAAACTAAAGTATTTATTTCATACTTCAGTTACCATAAGCCTCTCATTTCATTTATCGAAAATGCAAACTCGGAGTCTGAATAAATTTTTGTAATATATATGTAAATATACACGTGAATAAAATGTAAAATAATTTTTAAACCTGGAATCAATATTATCATTACTAAACCCTAAAATTATCCTATTCTTGAAATACTACATTCTTCTCATTATCTTGAAGTTGCTGTTTTTGAAGGTTCCACTTCTATCTTGTTTGAACTGCACATATGTATTTTTTTTCTAATGGACTTGGATTAGTTGTAACTATTCTACTGTAAAATAATTCTATCGATTTTTTACCGGTTACTCAATAAATGCTAAAATTATATTCTTTTATCGATCGCTCAAGCAACTCTTCCAAATTTCTGTGTATATTTTTGGTTTTCAAACATCTCATCAATTCCGATAATGTCGAGTGAAATCTTTCTAGCTGACCATTAATTTTGCTCTTGTACGCAGGTGTTTTATATATTTCAATGCCTAGCAGGTCCTGCATCATAAATAGTATGGATGCAGAGTTCAATGTTTTTTCGCCATCAATCACCTCTAACTTTGAGACACCAAAAAATAACAATAGCTCCCTAAGTGGTTTTCATGTTCTATTGCTTAAGATTTCAAGATTTTACTCTGTGCAAGTTTAATGAACTAATCCAAAGCGGTTAAAATCAAGTGTTTGTCAGTTGCATAGATATCTATATGGAGCATGTGTCCTAGAAATTCTGGAAGAGGTGTTAGCTTCAAAATTGAGTTGCTTGGAAGTCTATTATTCGATTATTCACAGGATTTTCTTAAAAGTATTTATTTCCGTTCAACTCACCCAAAATTTTCTTTTCTTTGAGTTCACAATTCACTTAATAATAATCAAATATAATCAATCAAATATAGATAATCAAATATAGACAAGAAATGATAAGATTATATTTGTTTCTTTTTGTTTTCAATATTTTTCTCTTTTTCATGAAAATTCTTACATGAAAATGATCCTTGCCATGCTGTTGCTGAATGTGTTGAATTTTACCCAAGTGGCTGCCGGCGCGTCCGACTCATGTTTGCTCCTGCAACTAACGGGCCTCGTTTTCGGGATTTGTAAGTACTTGTGTTGTTCGGTCACCTCACAACCTTGGCACTTCTGCTTTTCACGCTCCTGCTTGGCGCTTGCGACCTGGATTATTTTCCGTAACTTGCGCTTGTACGCTATTCACGTTATTTTCGTGTCACACGTATCAGCACTTCTTTCGTGTTTTTTACAACTACTTTCGTATACCGTACTTCGCGTGGATTAAGCGTACCAAAAAATCACGAGGTCACTGTTTGGGCGCCAGTTTTTATGAAAAAACTATAATTATATTTCAATTAATTTTGCGATATGTATGACATCTATAAAATCCCGGCAACGACTGTCTGACGTTGCTGCAGGTTATGGTGTCTCAAAAAAAATAAAGTTTTTAAAGCATATCCTTTTAATTTGTTTGAATGATGTTGAAAAAATTGTAAACCAAATTTGGTGTAGATAGGATCACGATAACCCGTGCCTACTTGCATCGGAACTTTTCAATACTTGCCAACTACGGCCGACGCGTTGAAACGATCGATGTACTTGTTATAATTCATCTTTCTTAAATACATTGTTTTTGTTCGGTCAATATGTCAGTGGAATTACACAGTCCTAAAATGGATATATTTTTAATATATTATATATTTAATCACAAAACATCAAATAACGACAAGTTTCAGCAGTGTTATTTTACAACATTCGTCAAGTGAATTTAACTGTAAATGAAAGTGCGTATCTCAGTCGTCGCGAATGTATTATATATTGGGAAAAGGCGCGTATACCTATGAAATTTTTTCCTAATTATGTAAAGACACTTGTGAATTTGTATCAAGTTTGGAGGGAGTTACAAGAAATGGACAAAAAATCCAAGACGTATTTAAACAGCGTCGACAAGAGTTGGTCAGGAACTTAGACAATTTGTTTGATATTGCACACGCCGATGTTCTTCATTTAATGAAAACAAATGAAGACAAGTCTTCAGGCCTGTAGAGTGGGTGGGGGAACGGGGGGATTCCCCCCGGGCCCAGAATTTTAAAAGGGGCGCGGATTTTGAGACAGAAGTTATATTTTAGCACATCTTATATGCAAATTACTTTTTTTATATGCTCACTAATATATACATTATAAGTTGTGGTGAAAGTTTCTCGCATTTTGTTTCCTAAACTACAATTCAATACATATTCAGGACAATGGTCTCTGGTCTTTCATTGAATTTTTTTATAGCTTTGCTGAATTCAATGTGTGCCCATCCTGAAAATCTGTTATTATATACATTATCAATGAAAAGATCTCAATACTCCGTAAACTACGAAGTGCAAACTTCTTCCACTTAATATTTTAAATGAAATTGTATCGAAGAATTTGGATACAATTTTTCCAAATATTTGCATCGCGCTGCGAATCTGCTACACTTTACCTGTTTCGGTTGCAAGTGCTGAGAGATCGTTCAGTGTCCTATCGAGAATTAAGGACTAAAATCGTTCCTGTTCAACGCAAACTAGAGTTACTGGATTGGCAACACTTTGTTTTGAGACTAAACTTGCTAAAGAACTGGACTTCAAACAAGCCGCGAAGTGCGACCCTTGAAGTCCACACGGTCAACTTCCCAGTAATATCTAGATAAACATTAAAAATATTAAACACAATAATAATTTTGAAAATACTCTATATGTATGCAGATGACACTGTGCTCGTATACTCAGGTAAAACTAGTCTTCAAATTGAACAAAAAGTAAATATTGACCTGGACAGGTATGGGTATTGACTTCTACAAAGTAGATTGGCAATAAACGCGGGGAAAACAATATGTATTATTTTCAAACAAAAGAACGAGATTGACTTACAACCACATGTGTCAATGACACAAGCCTCCAGAGAGTAGAACAAATAAAATATCTAGGACTTTCAATAGACGAGAAACTAGCATGGACTCCACACATAAAAGATCTAAGGAAAAAACTGGATGTCTTCATTGGTCTTCTACGTCGCTTCTACTTTTTTCCAAAGAAAAAAAATCCAAATCTCGCATCTCCTTTCCAAAATTTCGTACGGCATCTTGAATTGGAGCCAAACCTCTAAAGTTGACCGATTATCTCCAGATTAGTAACTAAGGCGTATAAGACCATTTACAAGCTTCCTATGGCAACTCCAACGAGCGAAGTTTACAAAACAGCCCAAGAATTGAATTTGGAAGGCTTGATTTCCATGGAAAGAACTAAATTCAAACAAAAGAACTTACATCGTCATGAATATACCGCTGTGAAATTAGATAGAGTTGAGTGAAAAAACACATACAGAATGAGAAACATGAATAACATAGCAAAAGCATTTGCCAGAACTGTTGGGTTGAAAGAAGACCCCTCCAACAAAGCAGCTAACTTTTACCATACACTTTCGGACAAAATTAAAAAACAACACTAAAAAATATCTCCTTCAGGACCAACTTTCGAAGTAATTCACAAGGACAATCAGTTCCACTAAACTCAAAACCAAACATGTAATCAACAGGAAATAATACATAAACATATAGTCTGAACTTTCAATCTAACTAAAAGGACACTAAAACTTACAGATTTGGTACTATCCCTTATACCGATTCTTATCGTCTAAGAAGTACTATGTCCTAAAATTTTAAATACGGAGAATTACAAATTTTTGATGGAGAGAGTGATTGAAGGAAACGGAGTTGGTTTTAGTCGGTAGAAATCCGGCATGCCGAGAGGCAGGAGCTGATCGGTTTTTTGAAGATTTCCACCTCCCAACGTTGAAAAAAAAATTTAATATTTTGATTTCAAAAGGTGTGTACATTTCATGTTCAATACAGATTGTGCCAATTGAAACATATATACGTCGTCTTTACTTCCAACAATTTATTTTCAACGATTTTGTTGAGCAGGCAACATTTCCTTCCAGCAATCTTTAAAAAAACTATATATTTTTACTGTTGCTGTGCTGGCAAGTAAGCTAAGTTCTCCACCGGATTTACCCCCTCCTTTCTTAGTTGCAAAAAACTAACTAACGAAAATATTGCAAATAAAGCCATTGCCTCCTTTAAATTGACTGTGCCTCCCGAGCACAAGTCGATACTTAAAAGTGACTTCTGGCCAAATGGAACACTGGTCAAAGCCTTTACCGTTCGTCGTTTTACGAATTTTCACCAGCTACGTCTTCGTTGATCCCAGCATTAGTTTCACCAGCGACCACAACATATATACTAAGATACGTAAAAAAATTAGTATCTTTTATCAAAATGTACGTGGCTTACGAACCAAGTTGCAGCATCTTAATCTTTCGTGTCAGTTGTCGAACGGCTCTATTATTAGTTTGACAGAAATCTGGCTCTGAACTTTTGCGTAATTTTACTACATATCGCAAAGACCGCGATCTTCACCTATCCAATACAAATGATGATGGTGGAGTCTTAATAGCTGTGATAGATTTCCTCCCGCACCCTCCAATAGAATGTGTTTTCGCCAAAGTATTCGCTGGCCTTTCCACTTCATTGTATATAGCCTCTACATACTTCCCTTGTAACTCTCCTCTTGAGCTTTATGAATCTTCTTTGAGGCTATTACCTCGTTTCGCCTGCCTCTTAATCCGTCGTCTCGTGTTATCGACTGCAGTGATTTCAATCTTCCCTCTATTGATTAGCACATTTTTCCTCATATTGAAACCATCTTTTCTATTCGATCATCGAACCTTCCCTCCAATTTTCTCACATTGTCGGGTTTTTACCAATTCAACCATGCCTTTAACATGAACGGTCAACTTCTTGACCGTGTTAAATCGAATATTATTCCTGATAACTTAACTTTAACCTTTAACTCTTCTTCCCTATGTTCCTTCAGATCCCCATCATCCACCTCTACAGTTTGAACTCTCTTTTTCTTTCCCCAAAGCTCAGAATAGGTTCAAACAGCTTAAGTTTAACTTTTCGCAATCGAATTACACTGCTTTGTCGGAAGAACTCAACTCAATTAACTGGGCATTTTTTTGACAGTCTTGGCTGTGAAGATTCGCTCGTTAAATTCTATTCTCTCCTCTATGACCTTATCTCTCACCTCACTCCCTATCATAGGCTGAGGCTCCACATACGATTCCAAATCGGTTTCGGTTTGTTTGTTTTGAGAATGAACGTCATAGCGGCGCGACCTTTTCTTATTTTGCATGTTATCTATATGAGAACTGGGCGACCCTGCGTCCACGTCCGATTCGATCAATAACGCCGGTTTTACGACCCGTCTGGTTCATAACGACCCGAGTCGACGTTCAGATTCATAATCATAACGAAGGCGCTTCCTTCTCGCTCATGTACACGCTTTCGCCATAAGATCGGATGACACCCGGCTCCACGGCCGGTTTTCCATAACCAATTTTCTGTATGCGCAAGCGTTGTGTTCATTCGTTAAAAGGCAGTGAACGGAGAAGGCCATGGAGCAGGTGATAACGGCAGTAGGAAATAATCCGGTAGTATGGAGTATTGCGGATAAAGACTACCACAACAGGGAATTGAGTGATGCGGCGTGGGAGAATGTTTGCCGAGAAGTGTGCCCTAGTGCCAGAATTCATCCATTTTAGGATTTTAGCACTGACACCATCAACAACGCAAGACAGATGTTTTCACGTTGAGCACCGACACGAGAATGAACACTAAACAAACATTTCTTTACGTTTTGAGGTCTATAGAGTATATATAAAGTGTTTTTAGAAAGGGAGATGTATGTGTGTGTGTGTGTGTATGTACGTACGTACGTACGTATGTACGTTCGTGGACACTTTTTTCTACGACGATAACTCACGTAAACAAAGTCGTATCAACTTCGTTGAGGTGTCAATCAAAGCGTCTTTGCAATTTTAAGAGCTGATTAGTTTTTGGGAATCTTCGGTTGGGGGGGTTTGCTGTTTTGCCCATTTGAAGGTCATTTCTGTCATGCGCTATATCTCGCGAACCAAACGTACGATTTTTTAGAACAAGGTGTCAATTGACGCGTATTGACGTTTGCGTTATTCTATCAAATTTTTAAAAAAATTCTCCAAGCGGTTTTTTAATTTTTTAAAAAAAAGTACAAAAAATTAGGTTTTTTTTTCAAAAACACAAAATTTTCAACCTGATTTTCAAACCTAAGTAATCAATGTTTATAAAATTTACATACTCCAAATAGTTTTTGTAAAAAAACCAACCAAAGTTTTTTTCATGATTCCAAAAAAAAATTAAATAAAAAATAAAAAATCATTAAACGTTCAAGGTCATTCACGTCATTCATTATATCTCGAGAACTGAATATAATATTTCCATCATTAAAGTGTCAATCGACGCGTATTATCATTTTTATGATGTTTTTATATTTTAAAACATCGTTAAAGCGTTTTTTAATTTATTTAAAAAAATTCGAAAAGTAGTGTTTTTTTCATAAAAAGATTCATTTTTAACCTGATTTGCACATCGTAATAATAAATGTTTGTAGAATTTATAAAATTTTATCAATTTTTGTAGAGAAACCAGCAAAAACTTTTCTCATGATTACAAAAAAATTAAATTAAAAATAAAAAATCATTCAAAGTCACCATGTAAAAAGGGTTCATTCGAATCATAATAGCTTAATCAGTCAATCAAAGTTTATTAATATTTGCAAAATTTGAGAAGATTTTCAATAATCTTCACAGCACCATGTTTTAACTTTAATGAAAAAACTGCTATGTAACCTGTCCCCCCTCCGATTTATCCGCGTGAATAATCAATCAAACCAATGCACCAAAATCCATACGTAATCAATTTTACGAGAAGTACATTTTTATTATTTGGAGTAGTATTATTTCCATAATTATTATTGTGTTTAATATTTCTAATATATTTTTAGATATTACTGGAAAGTTGACCGTGTGGACCTCATGGGTCGCACCTCATGGCTTGTTTCAGATTTGGAATCGTACGTGGAGCCTTGACGCCCGTCGTTCTTATTGTTTACGCATTCCAAATAATAATCGGTTTGGAATCGTACGTGGAGCCTCAGCCATAGTCGGACCTCGGTATATGATCCTCCCTGGCTAACTCGTTATAAATCTAATAGTAATCCGGATAACTATACTGCATTTCCAAATCAACGTGCTTCAGTCAAACTGGAAATTAAAAGGGCTATTTTATATTTTCCTATCCTCTGGTATCTTTCCCAATTTGAGGAAATTTGCTAACATTTTTCCTGTACTGTACTGGATCCTCTTCTGATGCTTGCAATTATCATCCCATTCCAATTCTTTCTTGTTTTCCCACTACTTTAATTAATAATAATGAACTGTATTCATAGCAGTAACAGGAATGAGTTAATATTAGTCATATTATCTACGGGAGCATCCATTGATTACGCAAGCCTTTTGGTGGATGGGTGATGATGATTGATTACCACAAATGCAAATTTTATTGAAATTTCGATGGTTTTCAAAATTTAAGCCGCTTTTTTTAATTAAAAGACTGCAAAAACTATTAAAAATCTGCTCACATTATCCAAACATTTTAAAACTTTGATTGACTTCACAACTTTAGAATCTTCTTCTTTACAGTCTTTAGAATAAAAGACATAAGGTAATATCAATCGGAAGAACCCCTTTCATATGGTAACTTTGAATGATTTTTTATTTTTAATTGATTTTTTTTTTCAGAATCATGCTGGTTTCTCTCCAAAAACTGATAATAATGTATAAATTTTATAAACATTTATTACTGTGTTGTGCAAATCAGGTAAAAAAAATATTTTTTATGAAAAAACCCTAAGTTTTCTCATTTTTTTCTATTAAATTAAAAAAAACGCTGAAACGGATCTTTATAATGTTAAAATAATCAAAGAGATATTAAAACACGTCGATTTACACCTTAATGATGCAAATGTTATATCTGGTTCGTGAGATATAATGAATGGACGAAATGACCTTGAAGATCATGATGACTGTTAATATTTTTTTATTTTTTATTTAATGTTTCTTGTTATCACGAGAAAAAGTTTTGATGATGATTTTACAAGCACTGCTTGAAGTATTTAAATTTTATAAAAATTGTATACTGTCTCTCGTAAATCAGATTAAAAATTTATTATTTATAAAAAACCCTAATTTTTTGCACTTTTTTTTCTTAAATTAAAAAAACGGCTTCGACGATTTTTTCAAAAATTTGATACATTCGCAAAAATGTTAATACGCGTCGATTGACGCCCTTACCATGCCAATCGTATGTTTGGCTCGCGAGATATGTATAACGGACGACAGAAATGGCCTTCAAAATCATGATGGCTGTTAATGAGTTTTTATTTTTTATTTAACTTTTTACGTAATCATGAGAAAAACTTTTGATGTTTTTTTTACAAACACTGCTTGGAGTATATAAATTTTATAAAAATTGAATACTCTCTTTCGTAAATCAGGTTAAAAATTTATTGTTTATAAAAAAAACCTAATCTTTTGCACTTTTTTCTTAAATTAAAAAACGGCTGCAACGATTTTTTGAAAATTTGTTAGATTCACACAAATGCTAATTACGCGTCGATTGACACCTTAACCATGCAAATCGTATGTTTGATTCGCGAGATATGACGCAGAACAGAAATGACCTTCAAAGGGGCAAAAAAAGAACCCCCCCCCCCAACCGAAGTATCCCAAAAACTAATCAGCTCTTAAGATTGCAAAGACGCTTCGATTAAAACCTCAACGAAGTCGATACGACTTTGTTTACGTGAGTTATGCTCGTAGAAAAAAGTGTCCACACACGTACGTACATACGTACGTACACACACACACATCTCCTTTCCAAAAACACTTTAAATATACTCTATAGACCTCAAAACGTAAAGACATGTTGAAAATTTCAATTTAGATATTCGAGGCGATTACAAGAACTTCCCATATACTGGGAAGTTAACAAATTATTGACGCTTTTGCTTCAGCTAAGGCAAGAAAAGCCTATTTCTGAATTATGGACAAGATTTATAAAAATGTATGTGCTTTCATTCTATTTATTTATATTTATTTATTTATGTTTGTGTTTTCCACATTTCCAGGTTTTATTACATCAACATGTAATAATAAAAACAAAAGAAAAATCACAATGGAATATTCAATGAATAGAAAAACAAATTTATACATATTTATGTATATTTTTTTATTTTTTTATTTATGGACTGATATGTCATCCACTTTTCATTTGTAAGTGTATCGGGAAAAAGGGGGCCCGATATCAAATTCCCCCCGGGCCCGAATTTTCTCTCCACGGCCCTGCAAGTCTTTTTGCAACGATAACGGGAGCCAGATCGACCGGGCCATTTAGGTAGAGTAAACAAAAAAGGGACCGATAAAGAGAAAAGAGCGCGACTGAGAAGTATTTAGGAAGAGAAACGGCGATCTAAATATTTTGCAGAGTCAACCGCATGGACATAATCATATGATCCTATACAAAAAGGCTCATCTGATTTGGACGAAGACATAATATCTTTGCGAGAAGATTTGCCAGCCCAGATCGAGAGTGCGCAACCCGAATAACGAAAATATCTATGCGAAAAGACTTCATCACTCGAAAATCAGTAGCGGCGCTAGACAGGTGTAAGTTAAGTATGAGAGATTCCATGTATATTCTTGAAGCTACTATTGAGGCACTTCGAAACAATATTGATGAATTTCCAATAAGTAAGTCCTCAATTCATAGAACTCACACCGAAAAACGCAAAGAGTGCGTGGAATCCATAAAAATTGATTTTTAAAACGAGATGCCAATGGTACTGACCGTTCGCTTTGATGGAAAATTACTGTCTGCTGTAGATGCTCGGAAAACCAATAGAGAACGTCTTCCGGTAGTTATTTCATGAAGGAATACAAAAAACAATTGATACCTGTCCCAAGATTACAAAACTCATCAGGAAGACAACAGGCAGAGGCGGTTTAGAAAGTGCATGAAGACTGCTGTGTAGAAGATAAAGTACAAATTCTTTGTTGTGATACTACAGCATCAAACACAGATCGTATTAATGGAGCTGTGTACTTCTTGAACAGAAACTTGATAAAGAATTGCTAATTTTTGCCTGTCGCCATCACATGTATGAAATATTATTAAAGAGCGTATTCGAAGCACAAATTAGTCAAGTGACAACAAACCCGGAATAGCCGCTTTTCAAAAAGTTTCGAGATAACTGGAAGAGTGTCGATGTCGACCAAAATGAAATACAGTGACATGATTTGCATCTGACTGTTTCCGAAATAGAAAACATGATACAGATCGAAAATTTAAAATTCGAACTCCAGGTGCCATGCACCAAGCCAGGTGGATGGCGAGGGCGATTTATGCACTGAAAATAGCACTTCTTAGTACTCAAAAAAGACGATGAAGGATAAGGCGGCACTGTATAATTTTTGCTTCTTCATCGTGACATCCATCGTTAAGCAAATTCTCCAATGTATTTTGGCTGTAAAAGCACCTTATCAGGATTTATGCTCTTTGAAGTCGATGAAGGCTTATGAAAAAATCAAGACAAACATCTCCAATGCAACTTTACAGAAATTAAGCCAGCAATACCGTAGTATTTAATCGATGAAATAGTTGCCTTTTCATTATTTGACGACGATGTAGACCAAGAAATTAAAATAAGAATGTTTGAAAATTTCACCAAAGAGAATGCATCAACCCATGGTGAACGCTACATTCCATCCAAAGAAGAACTCTGTGGTTCATTGTATGGTAAGTTTCATAAGTAAATATTGTTTTTTTCATATTCCATTTTTTAATAAATAACTAATCTTTTTCAATTTTTATTTCAGACAAAGCCATCTACGACTTCGTATCAGTGAAAAGTAAACCGTTATTTACCCGGCTTCAAATTGATAGTTTTCTGAACGAAGAACCATCTTTATGGCCAAATAACGCTTCGTTTCAAGATGCCAAGAAGAAGGTTTCAGTGATGAGGGCAGTCAACGATACAGCTGAAAGAGTGGTCAAGATGATGCAAGAATTTCATGGTTTAATTACAGTTGAAGAGGAACAAAAGCAATTTTAATAGGCTGCATACAAGAACACCAGAAGATTCATACAGACTGTGAAAAACAAATCTGAAAAAGAAAATTTGTAGAATAATGTTTTTATGTAAAATATTAAATAGTAATATGTTTTGTGTATATTTTCATCATATTTACTAAACAAACCCGAAATTCTAGAAGTGTTCTATACTAACCCGGTGCGGATTTGTATTTCACGGCTCGGGGTGTCATGACCCAATCACAGCAATATTTATAATTTTAGCTATTAAGGCCATATAGAAAAAATAGAGAATATTTTCTTTTATTTTCGAGAAAAAACATCCTATCTTATTTCTTCGGACACCTTACTGGAGGTGCATTTGAAGAAACGTCGTTCACCTGGGTGGTACACGTGAAATCTTCCAAAACTGCGGACGTAGAGTCTGATCCCACGGTGCAGAAATTAATCATTTACTGGAAACTGCGTTGCTGGTGTTTGATTGGTTGGCTGATTGTTTATAGTTTTAGCATATATATATATATATATATATATATATATATATATATATATATATATATATATATATAATTTGCGAGTGCGAATATACACTCTTTAAATAAAAAACACGTGAATGTTCCGTCAGCGACCACCAGGCAATATTCTTAAGGCTGGATTGCGGAGCTAACAAGGGTCAAACTTTTCGACGAAAGCTGCGAATGGGATGGTCTACGAGGGCATTATTGGTGGAGTACTCAAATCGCAGAGCTAAGAGTTGAGTGCCTCAAGACCAGGAGACGATGCCAACGAGCGCGGGGAAGGCTTGATCACGAACAATGGGAGCAGTCGTTTAGGGAGCTACGAAGCAGACTTAAACACGCCATAAAAAAGAACAAAAGGGAATGCTTCAAGCAACTTTGCAAAGAAGCGGACGTGAACCCTTGGGGTGGTGCATATAAAGCAGTGATGACGAAGCTGAAAGGCTAGAAGTCACCACAAATCACATGCCCAAAAATGCTTGGGAACATCGTGCAGGTACTCTTCCCTCAACGTGAGAGCACGGAAATGCTATCAGATCTCCCAGTGTACCCGGCATCAATTCCACCGGTAACTGAAGAGGAACTAATCAAAGCGTGCAGTAGGTTGGAGGGCAACAAGGCACCAGGCCCAGACGGTATCCCTAACAAAGCGCTGAAAGTAGCGGTGAAGACAAGCCCGAATGTATTCGCCAGCACATTTGATGCGTGTATGCATGAAGGGACCTTTCCTACCATCTGGAAGATGCAGAAACCGGTTTTGTTACCGAAACCAAACAAACCACCAGGAGAGTGATCAATAAGATCACACGAAAACTACCATTTCTAAAAATGAATTTACGTTCTCGTAAACATTTTCATTTTAATTAAAAAAATACATTCTTCCATGCTTCGCTCTATGACTTTAAGTGAACGATCGCATTCGTTATGATTGGTTTCCATGCCATCAGGACGAATGGTTCATTTTATTCACTTTATGTGAACGATCGTAAACGCATTCGTTATGATTGGTTTCCATACCATCAGAACAAATGTTCTATTTTAATTAAAAATTATATCTTCCGATATGGCAATATATATATGTTTATACATATATATACATATATAACACTAACCGTGCGCAGAGCGTCAGTATTGCGTTATTCAAATGCAGGTACTCATTCGTGTTACCGTGCAAGGTAACTGACAATAATTTGAAATAAACTTAAATGTTAATTAATATTAAACAATCTTCCCTTTTCGTCCATCGGACGAAGAAAACATATTACAATTCAGTATAAATGAATAACTCGTTAAATCTTACAAAAAAATTCTATATTACTTTTTAATTTTTTTCAATTAAATTTCATAAAGTTATATTATATTCACCTTCAGTGAATATATTACCAACATGTTGGTGTGATCATGATAATTAACCTTTAGAAATTCATTGATCGACGTGTTCCAATAATACGAGTTTGAATATCAATCTTTTGAGCTCAGATTGGGAGGTCTTCACTGTTGCCACTCTAACTAAGCCATAGTTTCCTCGAGGCCAATTTCCAGGAGACAACAACTCATATTTTACCCTAACTACATCGCCTATTTTAATGGAGCGTTGAGACTCATCCCATTTTTGCGTATATGTAGTGAAGTTAAGTACTCTTTGGACCAACGAACCCAAAAATGTTGAATCGTTTGAGACAACAACTCCCACCACTTGCTAAGCAGGATTTTTTCGTGCCGTGGGTCAGGCTCAGGTACTAAATAAGATGGACGTTGTATTAAGAAATGCGCTGCCGTTAAGAAATCTACAGCTGAGACGTCATCAGTCAGAGGCAGTAAAGGCCGGGAATTGAGAATTGCCTCAATTCTGCATAAAAATGTTGAAAGTTCAATAAAAGTCAAAATTTGATTACCTATAGTAGTGTTAGTGATGCTTTATGGATTAGACCGCGCTTTCCCAAATTCCACCGAAGTGTGAAGCGCAAGCGGGTTTTAAAATGCCATTGGATTCCTTTGTTTTAGCAATTTTCGTTGTACAGTTTTAGACCATTTCAAGTTACCCTGTAGCATCTGCCTTGAAACAGAATCAGCTCCGACAAATGTAGTACCCTGATCTAACTGCATATGAGAACAATGACCTCTTCGAGCAGAAAATCACTGAAATGCTGCTACAAATGCTGTGCTACTATAATCCTCCACTATCTCAATATGCACTGCATGAGTTGAGAAACATACAAATATCGCAATGCAACCCTTTTTCGTTACATTTCCTCTTATCTTAGCAAGATTAACTTTAATCAGGCCTGCATAATCGACACACACTAAACAGCTTACTCGGGGCGGTTCTTGCAGTAGGTAAATTACCCATTAACTGATTACAACCTCGTTTTGCATAGACAATGCATCTGTGACACCGCCGAATAAATGAACGAACTGCAAAACGTCCAAAATAAGCTGTACACCTCCATGAAGTGTAGCGGAATGAGTATGATTGATTAATAATTGAGGAAACCCATCTTTAGGATGTAATAACAAGGGGTGTCTATTATAATGAGGTATTTGTGCATTGACTACCTCCTACCCTGATCAAATCTCTGTCCATAAAAGGATTCAATTTTACAAGAAATTCTGAGATTCTGCAAGTCTATGTCCTTTTCTTAAAGCTTTTGCAACTTGCGAAAAATGCATATTCTGATGTAGGTAAACAATGAAACAACAGCTTCTTTCTAACTTAGATGGAGCTGGACAAAATTTTTGAACATGTATTTTTGTTCTAACTTCATAAAGGACATTAATGAAAATGTGAGGCACTGATCAATACGAGAGCCAAATTTTGAAGAAAATTCATCATTGAATACGAAACCATGGATAGAACTATTAGTAGTAGTGTTGCGGATCAATTCTCATTTTTGTAGTTCACTTTTTCAATTCTTCCAAATTTGGATATATATTTAAATTTCCCTCAGTACACGTCCAAATAATCAGCATTAGCAGTACTAAATCCCAATTTAGTAATCCCGTGTGGTGGATTAGCTCTCTTGAGAGGTGAGTTCAAGTGATCGAGCGCGAATCGGTTCTCTTTGCATGCTGTCGTCCTCTGATTGGCCAAAAACCTTTTGGCATATTACCATATATGGTAATAAAGGTAGCAAAAATGCTTCGACGTGTGATCGCGGTGAAGTGTGGGGAGGGGAGAAAAAGATGGTTGAGTTGGATGGGAGAGTCAAGATCGAAAAGTCGTCGCGGTAGTTGAGTTTTGATTGAACGCCAATTTCCGGGATTGTTTTTTTCAAAAAAGGTCGCAACGAGTCCGCCTGCGTTTTACGTTCTGCTGTGGGAGTCGGGATTGGAAGGAATTGGCTTCCGTTCGGTGCCGGCTTGACTGAAATTCCGCAGCCAGGTGAGATCGGCAGTGATCTTGGCGGACGAGTGTCCTTGAACGGAGCGGAGCGAAAACGATAGAGCACGCCGCGTTGGGCGACGTGATCCCTAGGAAGTCGTTGATCGTCGCCGCCTGGCAGGGCTCGTGTGGTGCAACGGCAAAAGCGCCAGGAGTGGAGTTGTTGATTTGCCTGGGAATAAGTATGTTGCGATCGTAGCGTGAGACCGCAGCACTTGTGGGGAAGGTGTACGGAAAACGGAGGAACGCCTTGCGAAACGGCCAAGACGGAAGGCGGCAACGCAAGGGAGCAATCCTCGAAAGTCCGATTCGAGGTAAGTGAAGTGAAAATACAGCTCGCCGGTGGTGGTGATCGCCGCGACACAATTGTCGGGCTCAGCGATAAAGTGTACAGGAAGCCCGGGACACCGGATCGAGCGTTCGACATGCTGACGGAACGAACTTGTGTGATGTCATTGAGAAAACATTTAAGGAGATATGGCCTAACTTGGCGTACCAGTATGAAAGCCCAACACATTGATTTCGATGTTTCGACCTCACTACCTGAGTGTTTGCAATTTTAATTTCACTCTTCGATAAAAATTAAAAATTGAGTGTTTCATGTGAAAGCTCTTTGTAATAAATACTTGTATAAAATATCTATCGTAAGTAACTAAAATCAGTTAGAAAAACACCATTTAAGAGATTCATTTGTTCTACATACAAAAAAAAAATATATAAAGTGAACATAATATGAAGTGAGTTTTTCATGGTTCTCCCCTCCTCAGCATGTGCGTGATTGGGTTTTGTCCGGTTCTAGATGTTTCTTTTTTTTCGATGTGAATTTTATTAGCCCACGACCTGGTGCGCTAGCCGGTTTAAAAAAACAGTTTTATCTATGGTCGCCACTATGCGGCCACTGTTGGTGGGTGCTCCGCACGGATGCCTCCTCTCGGCGGTCATCTTCCATGTTGCGTCCGAAGTGGCGGGGTACATGGAGGATGATTGGCTGGGAGAGAGGTGAATGAATGCGGGGCACGCAACACATGGCGCCCAAAGTTTCGGCCTTTTGCCTTTCTAAATTCTAAATTCTGACATCTAAATTCAAGTTTCATAGTGTTGTCGAAATTCGGAAAAGTGTCGGGTAATTCACGTAGTTTGTTTGAATCGGGATTTTGATTATCTCAATCACACCCAGTAATCGCTTCCACGTTTGAAACCGTCGCAATCCCAATTTCGACACACTTCTATATAAATAAATAAAATAAATTCACTTTTAACTTGTAGTCGTCGAATAATTTGTTCGAATCGTGAATCATCTCGTTTTACGTACTTCACATTTTGTTGTGACACACAATTTAAGTGTCTAATTAAATTTTGTATCTGATCGCGTATTGTCTGTTGGTGGGGAGACCAAATATATCCTTTAATATATATGTACTATATAATCACTTCCTGTTATTCCGATTCGTATGTGAGTCGACACAATAATACTAAATCATACTTTGTAAAACACTTTTGTAAAACACTTTTGTAAAATACTTTTGTAAAAACTATGTACAATAATTTAAGTCAAAAATTTATGTAAATTCATGTAAAACTATTGTAAACTATTGTAAACCACTCACACTCACACTCCTACAATCGGTTTCGGTAGTACGCGTCTAGTATCTTCGCCGCGTTTAATAGTTGAACGTATCGCCATTGGCGTATAATTGATATATTTAGCGTAGTTTTGTGGCGTTTCGCTTCAAGCGAGTAATTTGGACCGCCTTTTTGAGTTAGCTACAATATCGTTAAGTTGTAATATAGTATCGTGTACTATAGTATCGTATAATATCGTATCTTAGCATATTGTTACGCGCACTATTACCCCCGAAGCCTCTAATGGCTGCGGGGTGGACGGTTGTGCCCGGCGTCTTTGCCCGCGACGAGGGGCGGGGTAATTTTAATATTTTTGGGCGCCACCCAGTCGTGCGCCAACAACCGTCCAGCGACCGAAACCCTGACTGGGGTTTGGTTTGGGTCGCGACACTGAAACCCGCGCAAAGAACCCGAAACTAACCCAACACCGTGATCAATCTATGGAACAAAAAAAAGGAAACGCACTCCACTTAGGCTTACAACTCTGTATATTCGGTTCTAGTAAGAACACGTATAACTTAAAGTTAAAGCTTACTCTACTTACTATGTACGCCGTTGATTGTCCGTGCAGGGGAGCTCGTCGGGGTCGTGAAAAGTTCTCGTCGGGCCTTATCCTTGTCGCGCCCCGCACGCCGCCCTCGCCAATTTTACTATCGCTCGACTGTCGCTCGCTCGCTCGTTCGATCTCGTGCCTCGATTGATTATCGCACTGCAGAACTCGTTAACGTACTCGCTTCGCCTTTCAATCAGTTAAATGCTTCTAAGTATCAAATCGAACCTAATTCACGCCTTCCGCTCGAGTCCTGACAGAATCTCCAAAGAATTTACCGCGCGATCAAGTGTGCCGCCTTTGACGACCGCTCTCGACGTCGACTTCTCAAATTTTTTTCGCAAGCCGACCACTCTTCCAATTCACCATCCAAAAGACAAGCCGACGACTTCCTTTGTTCCCAGCTATATTTATCATTTCGGCCTAACGGCTCAGCTCCTTGCGGAACCATTCCAGTCCCCACTCTGGTTTTGGAACCACTGGTGTGGGACTCACTGGGCTGGAATCAGCTGTCTGCGCAACGGCCATCTTGGCTTTTTCGCCATCAATGATGTCACTCCGACATTTCCCAGTGGCAGCTCGCGTCTGTTGTTATTGTTTACAGCGGTTCTGTCGTGAGTCTTCAGATTCGGGGCGGCCGTATTTAAATCAATCTCGGGTACGTTAGGTGCTTGGACGACTGAACGATTCAGCATCGAGATGACCAGATTTGTGCTGCTGCCACGCGATGTGCTTGGCGAAAGGATATGATCCGTGGACAATAGACGTTTGCGCGATGTCGCCGACGGCGAGGACAATAGACGTTTCCGTTTGGCTGGTAACGATGCGGTGCCACGACGATCGTTGCGTTTCTTTTCTCGATAGCATTGGTTTTATCTTCTTCGGTGATGGAGTTTTCTTGACCGGCGTATCCGTTTCCGTGCTGTCTTCACCGTCACGCAATCGATTGAATTGATCCTCAACGGACTCCGAGTTGGCAGTGGATGTAAAGTGTTCGTCTAGTCGATCAATTCATCAAGAAGACGGTATGTATTATTGAAAGATATACAAAGTTTTGAGTGGTGTCCGGTAACTAGAATCGTTTCATCCGCGTTTACGTATAGTTGCTGATTGGTCGGTCATCGATATAATTACGAGAAAAGGAGGAAAACGTATGACGATGAGTTTGTGTAGTGGTTTTTCTTCGCGACTTCTTGCGATGCTTGACGTCGATGATTTCCTCAGGGATGGCTCGGTGAAGTTCTCCTTAAACTAGTAACTACTTATCCTTTACTTACCACTATTGAACTAGTTCCTAATCTCTACTTGATTCTACCATTCTTGCCTTCAATGATGAGTTTATATAATCCAATTCTTAAATTAAAATTTCTATTCACTTCAATTTCTTAAATTACTCTACGAGCCTCAGTGGAGTGGTGTTTGCGCTATTTACGTTTGGCGGGTGGCTTGGGTTAGACCTGCAGGCTTTTTGACCAGAGTCCTGATTGGCTTTTTGACTCAAGTCAAAGTCAATCAGGACTTCTTTTTTTTAAATTTAAAAACTATTCGGTCGCAGCGAAATGCGACCGTAACAATATCGTTTCGTGTAATATCCTATTCGGTAAAATAACTTAATCTCTTTATATAATCCGCGCAAACATTTAGTCGCTCCATCACTTAACTCCACCCATCATTAATAAATACTATCGTGCTTATATATCATTCTATCCTGCAACATGGACATTCTTCAATCCTTTCTTTTGAGTAAGGCCGTTGATCGGTTTTCCGCCAAACTTGCCCCGAAGTTTGTGCCGGGAATCATTGTTCAACCTGTGGAACAGGTTGCCTACGAAGTTCGGGATGTGTCCGGTAAAACTCTCGGTGTATGTCATGCACAGGACATTAAGAGTTAACTTCGATCTGTATATTTTGTTGATAGCTATCTGTATATATATCGTACATATATTAGTATGTCATCGTTTTTGTATAAAAATAAGTCTAGATATTATTAGGTGAGGTTGTAGATATCGGTAGTATTTAGTACAGGGCGTGGTCCCTTATAAAAATTTTAGTCCAATGAGTTTTCCTAATGGCTTCGTCGTGGGACGTAACGGTTGCATTAGTGTGGACGTATATTAGTAAGTTTGTTTCGAAGTCCAATGAGTTTCCTAATGGCCTCGTCGTGTGACGTAACGGTTGCATTAGTGTGGACGGGTATTGTATTAGTATATATATCTGCATCGCATATAGTTAGGTGGTACCTTATTTGGTATCTGTTCATATATCTGTGGGTTGTCTTATTGGGTTTGAAGTCACAAAATTCTAGAGATGTGATGACCTCTGGGGTCCCTAAACTAGTCCGCGTTGAGCGTTGACGTCTGTATATAATGTAGATATTTTGGTGTTGTATATACTATCATGTTAGTTTATATTTTGAATATCAGGGTTTGTAGTCATAAACAACTAAGGCAGTGACGATCCTTGGGGTCCCTTAATAATTACTCACAAAAAGTGAGACCATTTTTTTGTGCTCTAACCATAGCTCTTTATCTTTCGAATATTACCCATTTTACCTATCGGAATCTAGTGTTTCTCCTCTTTTCAGCTCCGGTATACAACCGTTTCAGTTGCTAGGAAACTTTCTTAGGGGTGGGGGTTCATATTGAACTCAAAATTTATGTATTTGTCTTCGTCTTTTAAGTTCTAGTTTGTTTTCTTTGGCCGATCCGAGACTGGGGGGGAAATCTGTCAGGTTAGACCTGAGGCTCTCTATGGGGTTTCGATACAGAGGGCAACGGTCGATCCTTTTGGTTAGTACAGCTCAACCCCAGTGTAAAACTCGGACGGACCACCATTTCGTTTTTCAGTGTCGTGTAGTGTCCCCGATATCTTGTCGTAACGTTATCTCTGATCTGTAATAGTCGGTTTCATTAATCATCTTTCCATCACGCCCGTGTTTCATTTTGTTTTGAAAAATCAGTAACCCGCGTCGGTTCCGTTCCTGTTTTAGGCTATTTCGACTACTTAGTTAGTTTTGAAGGCTTATTTCGGGTAAAACTGTCGATTGAGTAGGGTTACCTTAACGTAATACCGTATCGAGGAACTTGCGTGAACAGGTATGATGATTTCGACGTTCAGACGTTTTGACTACATCTGCTGAGGTTCACGTAAGACTTCCCATTTTGTTAAAACCCTCTTGGTTCGATTGAGCGAGCATGATGATTTCGACGTTTAGACGTTTTGACTACATCTGCCTAGCCTCATACCAACCATGAAATCTTCCATTATTTAGAGTTCATACATAGCCCGGCTTTATTGTGGAGAAATCTTCTCAGGGCGGGGTCGTCCCCACGTTCTGTTGTGGATCAATTCTCATTTTTGTAGTTCACTTTTTCAATTCTTCCAAATTTGGATATATATTTAAATTTCCCTCAGTACACGTCCAAATAATCAGCATTGGCAGTACTAAATCCCAATTTAGTAATCCACCACACGCGCTAGCTCTCTTGAGAGGTGAGTTCAAGTGATCGAGCGCGAATCGGTTCTCTTTGCATGCCGTCGCCCTCTGATTGGCCGAAAACATTTTGGCATATTACCATATATGGTAATAAAGGAAGCAAAAATGCTTCGACGTGTGATCGCGGTGAAGTGTGGGGAGGTGAGTAAAAGATGGTTGAGTTGGATGGGAGAGTCAAGATCGAAAAGTCGTCGCGGTAGTTGAGTTTTGATTGAACGCCAAAATCCGGGATTGTTTTTTTCAAAAAAGGTCGCAACGAGTCCGCCTGCGTTTTACGTTCTGCTGTGGGAGTCGGGATTGGAAGGAATTGGCTTCCGTTCGGTGCCGGCTTGACTGAAATTCCGCAGCCAGGTGAGATCGGCAGTGATCTTAGTGGACAAGTGTCCTTGAACGGAGAGGAGCGAAAACGATAGAGCACGCCGCGTTGGGCGACGTGATCCCTAGGAAGTCGTTGATCGTCGCCGCCTGGCAGGGCTCGTGTGGTGCAACGGCAAAAGCGCCAGGAGTGGAGTTGTTGATTTGCCTGGGAATAAGTATGTTGCGATCGTAGCGTGAGAACGCAGCACTTGTGGGGAAGGTGTACGGAAAACGGAGGAACGCCTTGCGAAACGGCCAAGACGGAAGGCGGCAACGCAAGGGAGCAATCCTCGAAAGTCCGATTCGAGGTAAGTGAAGTGAAAATACAGCTCGCCGGTGGTTGTGATCGCCGCGACACAATTGTCGGGCTCAGCGATAAAGTGTACAGGAAGCCCGGGACACCGGATCGTGCGTTCGACATGCTGACGGAACGAACTTGTGTGATGTCATTGAGAAAACATTTAAGGAGATATGGCCTAACTTGGCGTACCAGTATGAAAGCCCAACACATTGATTTCGATGTTTCGACCTCACTACCTGAGTGTTTGCAATTTTAATTTCACTCTTCGATAAAAATTAAAAATTGAGTGTTTCATGTGAAAGCTCTTTGTAATAAATACTTGTATAAAATATCTATCGTAAGTAACTAAAATCAGTTAGAAAAACACCATTTAAGAGATTCATTTGTTCTACATACAAAAAAAAAATATAAAGTGAACATAATATGAAGTGAGTTTTTCATGGTTCTCCCCTCCTCAGCATGTGCGTGATTGGGTTTTGTCCGGTTCTAGATGTTTCTTTTTTTTCGATGTGAATTTTATTAGCCCACGACCTGGTGCGCTAGCCGGTTTAAAAAAAAACAGTTTTATCTATGGTCGCCACTATGCGGCCACTGTTGGTGGGTGCTCCGCACGGATGCCTCCTCTCGGCGGTCATCTTCCATGTTGCGTCCGAAGTGGCGGGGCACATGGAGGATGATTGGCTGGGAGGGAGGTGAATGAATGCGGGGCACGCAACAGTGGAATGATCCTTAAGCGCCTTCAAGAACATTTTAGTATACAATTGACGTTTATTCAAGACCTTCCTACAAATAATAAAAATTTGTTGCGAACCTTAGGCAATAAGAAGTTATTTTCAACAATTTCGTCAATGATGAGTAGCGATGTATAACATCCCACTGATAATTAGGTTGCAAGGTGAAATGCATGCTAATACTTGGCAAATTCTCCTCTGAAGGAATTTATCTATAAGTAAGCGGCTCTCGCTTAACTACATGCCAGAGGCCAAGTGTCTCTGATAGCCACTGAGGTTCTTCCCATCATAAAGTATTTTTAGATAGCTGATCAGCTGTACAACCACGTGAGATAAAGTCAGCTGGGTTATCTTTAGACTTTACATAGAGCCATGAGGCCTGTGGAACATCCCCATGTATATATGAGCGCCTATGGGCGACAAAAGGTCGCCATAGACTTGTGGGTGGCCTTAAGCCAATGGAGGACATCGATGGAATCACTGAATAGATAAGTAGATGCAACCAAAACTTTAGATGTACTGAAATAATGTTTAGCCAACTTAGCGAGTAATCGAGTGGCAGACAATTCTAACCGCGGTAAAGACAGCTGTTTTAATGGCGCGACTTTCGTGCAACTCTATTACTGTAAGCTGTGGACTGTAATTATTCCAACGAGGTATCTTTATAAGATCAAGGTGGGCGAGTTTATTCTCCCAATTATTCCAATTTTCTTGCAACTCAGAACTTATTTCTTCGTCCCAATCTTTCTTTTCCACAAGAGTGGCATTAAAATCTTTGCTTTAATAACTACAGAGGCTATCCATCCCAATGTTTCGAATAGCTTAGCTGTCCTAGACAATACTATTCTCTTAGTCAGTTCAGGGAAAGGATCAGATATTTCAAAATTAAGATAAAACACATCCTCTATGGGGTTCCATGCAAGACCTAGAACTGAAATATTCAACTCTGCATTCTTAAAGGATCTGTGGTAAGAAATTCAGGAAGAATATCTCTAAGTACCTCGATATCGTTGGATAAATATTTTCGGAGGGGGAAGCCCCCTATTTTCAGCAACTCTGTCGTGCTTTTCAGGATCAGACCGTCATAAAATACATTGAGACTGTTGATCGTCAGTATGTATAAGAATCTGACGGAACATTTTCTCAATATCTCCAATAAAAGCAAACTTATGATTTCGGCAGTTAGTAATTAAGTCAACAAATTAGGTCCTGGGTGTAGTAAATCATTCAATAAAACATCAGGTTTTACTTTCAGGGAAGCATTAAAAACAGTTCACAACTTTGTAGATGTGCTCTTATCCTTCCATATGCCACGATGCGGTATAAAAAACGATCTTTATTGAACGATACGGAGCCACTGAAATCTGTACTCGTTTCGAGTAACGGTAGCTGAGACATATATTCCAGCTCCTAGTACTCCGAGAAAAATTGAGAATACATCCCTCTCAGCTTACTACCAACTCTGAATTTATTCCCTAACTTCAGCAGCATTCTTTGAGAAGGATAAAAGGATTGTTGAAGATGAAGACTATCACGATACTCGAGATCCTTGAAAGGTAGCCTCAAAACATATCTGAACTAAATCTAGGTTTAATCATCACATTTACAGATTTAGTAACGTTAGACAGTAGTACGGCACTTGTACCCGTTATGGGTACATTGACTTCATTTACTGGCAAATTAAGTCGCTGACAAAGGAAACCTGAAACAAAAGTTGCTTGCGAATACGGATCAATTAAAGCTCTTTCCTTGAGCTGTTGACCACTGTCGCTTTCGACTCTTACGATAGCCGTGGCTAGCAAAACTCCACCTGACAATGAAGTATCACACAAATGCGAGACTGCAGAAGTCTGAGATACAACCTTTTGAGTAGACGAGGAAAAGGAATTCGATATTTCCCCACCAGAAGGTCCAACCTTTGTTTGAGTGTCATTTTCCAGACTCTTTCGGGCAGGACGTTTTCAAATTACACTCATCCTTATCAAGGGCCTTCAAAGGTGTCGATTTCTTAAAAATTATTTTACCATAATGCAACAAAGTGTGATGTGTCGAACCACAGATACCACAACAGTGCTTCGATTTACAATGTCGGGAACCATTGTGCCGAAAAAGGCATCTTAAACACAGTTTGTTATCTTTATCAAACTTATCACGCTCTTGATTATCAAAAGATCGATTAAGTTCCTGGATTTTTTTGCATTTCGTAATAAAATGATCCTGAGAATAAAACGCACAAGATACAGTTTTCTTATTACCATCTTTTGATTTGCTGGTTTGATGTGAACTAGAAGGAGCGGCCCCTTTGGTTGTGTTCGATGTACGAAGACTCTCCTTAGAATTATTCATATCACTGGATTCTAAATAAACTATATGTGAATTGACAAATATTGGAAGTTCATCTCTTGTAGGTGGTGTTACAGAGTCCCCAAATATTTTTATCAATCTTTCAAGGTATGCTCATCAAAACGGTTCGAGACCAGAAAAACAATAATATCCGCGCACTGATCAACGGGTCTACGTAATGCTTTAAGTGGTTCAATAGGAGTATTAAACTCCCTTATGAGCTTGGAGAGAGTTGCAGAAGCTTTTGCTCTCATAGCTTTTATATTAAACATGTCAGTTAAGTGGGAATTAACTAGACGCCTCTTATTTTCGTAATATTTTTCCTAGTCAGCCCAAGCAAGCTCATAATTTGCCGCTGGGAGATTATATTTTGAAACTATTTCTAAAGCTTCACCTTTGTCAAATTTGTCAACAGCTTTTCGAAAATTATTTTGTACTACGGTTTTAAAATTATCCCAAAAATTTATAAAGCTCATATGATTATTGAGTAATCAACTTTCATGAATATTAAATATTGCATTAGTGTTCACAATCTGTTACGCACAAAATGAAAGCCACCGTTAGTATTTAATGCTAAATTGATCTCAAAAATTGGAGCTAAATTCACTATTATCTTTCGCTATATACAATAAAAACTTAATCTTGTAGCCATAAGCAGGAGAAGCGTAGAGATCTAAGATGAATCGAAACAGCGATATGATTAGAAGTAGACCAGTAGTCGACGTGTGAAAAGTAACGGTTAATATGGTGATCCTTGGACAATTTCGAGCCAAGCCAATTTACATGGCTTGCGAGCCCAAAAAGATATCGAAAAGCATAATATCGAATTTCTTAGTGGCATTGGCGTTCCAAAAAAGTGTCAGCCAATTCGTATCTAAAGTTCCATTTGTAAATGAGTTGTGCTTTTCATTCTCTCCAATGCTCCACGCCTTGGGTAAGGCTGATTGTTTTCTAGCCAGCCAGCCTACTTTCTTGGAGTAGAACCGGCATCCACGATTAGTTAGCCGCGTCTTTTTAGAGTGTCACGTTTCAGCGTTGTGAGGGGATTCACACTATAGTCTACGAAAAAACCAAACATGTGGTTACCAAATCGGTGGCTACAAACAAAGTGACGCCACTATTGAAGGCAAAACGAAAATTGTCTGCGATCCACCCGAAACCTAATTGCATTACGTGGTTTCAAATTTGTCCCAAAAATTTACAAAGTTTATATGATTATTACGTTACCACCTTCATGAATATTAAATGTTGCATTAATGTTCACAATCCTTTATGCCCAAAATAATCTCACTATTTTAAACCGAATCAAAATCCCTATCAAACAGCACGCTTTTCAGACCGTAAACAGTATCCCACGAAACTAAGAACGTTGCATCTCTCGCATCAACAAAGTCAAAAACTTCATAAAGTTTTAAAAAACCTTCCGATCGTTTTCTGAGAACCGAATGAAAAAATCACGTTTGCAACTAACGTAATAGAATAAATTCGTACAACCAATAATGACCCAGTTTATGTTAGGTCATATCCATATCCTATGTCTCTCAGGACATTGTTGAAGACGAAATTAACAAACTCCGAAGGTACGAAGTTATTCGGCCCTCCAGGTCTCCATATAACGCGCCGATATGGATGGTCCCCAAAAAATGGGCGCCCCCGGACGTAGGAAATACAGATTAGTCGTAGATAGAAAATTAAATTCGACAACACATAGGAAAGTGATGTCATATATTTACCGATGCCATCGGTTATCTATGGTAAAACTGAGAACGAGCACCTTCAGAATCTCAATCTTGTACAACAAACATTGGAAGAAGCCAACTTCAAAGTTGAAATCGACAAATGTGAGTTTTTGAAAACTTCCGTAGAATTTTTAAGTTTTGTCTTCTATCAAGATGGCATACGGACTAACCCAGAGAAGATAAAAGCCATTTTTAATTTTCCGCCACCCACGACCCTAAAGAAACTAAGATTTTTCCTGGGAATGGCTAGCTATTACAGACAGTTTACACTCGATTTTTCACAATCGGCTAATACTCTAACAGCTCTTTTAAGGGGACAAGAAGGACAAATTTCAAAATATCAGTCTAGTAAAGTAAAAATCAAACTTAATGCGAGTGCACTTCAAGCCTTCGAGAAGATTAAGAGAGCTCTAATATCTCAGGATGTAATGGTTTTTTATCCGAATTTTGAAAAAGAATTCGAACTCATAACTGTGGCCTCACTGTTCGCAATGGCAACAGTTCTAAGCCAAGAAAGGAGACCAGTTATGTTTAATTCGCGTATTCTCAGCAAAATTGAGGAAAATTACGTCACTAACGAGAAGAAAATGTGAGCGATAATTTGAGCACTGAAGTCCCTCCGAATTTTTTTATATGGAACAAGTTATGTCATCATTTATAGTATACAGACTGTAGTAAAGTTTGATCGTTATGCAAGATATGCTGTAGGCAGGCCGGATCGTCCTCCAAAATCCTTTTCTTCGCCGAGACACAGCTTTCTATCCTTCGATATTCCTCCAATGGAATGACCTTCTTGTTGCTGCTGAGGGGAAGTCAAATTAAGAAAGAAAGGTAAGGACGATTTAGTTATCACTTACAGGCATCTGTTTAAATGCCGCATCTTTGGCGCAATCCGTCAGGACAGGCAGCCGATATTTATGATTCCTTTTCTGAGTTGCCGATATTGGAAGCAATTCAAAGTCTGCCGATATGTTAGGCGGACTAATGCTCTAGAGTTTCGAGGGAGAAATCCTATTGACGAAAGAAGGCAATGTTGCTGAATAATTAAAGCAACAATTAGAATTCATCAAAACTAATGAGGACGAGCCTCAGCTTCGTCCGTTCTTTTATTCTCAAGATTCTTAATTCTAAATACATGATAATCCCTACTCTAAATTTACAATTAGTTAGCTACGACCAATCATACGCGCTGAGCATTGGTTTCCACGAAAAACTTCGATTCCCCGATGGCATTTACTTAGTGCATATCGTATAGACTCAATAACGACCTAATTTATTGAGCTCTTGTTGCAATGGTTAATAGTCAGGGGCGTGGCGAGCTTCATGAATTTGGGGGGTGATAAATGTTGAAAATGCCGACTTGATTAGAAAAATTTGCCGACTGTTCGAATTTGTTTCACCTACACATAATGTATGTGTACATATATATATGTGTGTGTGTATGTGCTGTGTGTGTGTGTTTGCGTGTGTGTGTGTACATAAAAATTTATAGTTACTGTTAGGTGGTTTACATGCAAGAACTAATTTTGTCCACAATATCCTTCGCAGAAAAAAGTAACATGAGAGAATCTAAACGTTCATCGCCCATCGTCGTTCGGAGGGAATTCATGACAAATTTCAATTTACTGAAAGATCTTCCACTTGACGCCGAAGAAACAGGTGAAGTCAGCACAAATCGGACAATTTGATAGGCCCATGGCAAAATTTTACGTAAATTGTATGCTTTCTTCGAAATATCAGCAAAATTTTCACATTCACCACACGATTCAAGAAGCGTTTATATTTCTAGCTGAATGCATTCGGGTTCTTGCTTAAAGGCTTCGGGTTGTAATCCAACAATGAAGCTCATCGACTCAATAGTACAGTTTTTTCTATTGGCAGGAATTTCGAAAATTTTCTGGATTGGTTCGAATTTTGAGAAAGATTGTTCCAAATTTTTTCGAACACTGTTCGTGAATACGTCGAATACGAGATATTGCTGGCCGACTTCATTACTCGTACTCTTTTGCTCATATGCACGAATATTTTAGCGCGCGTTGATTTAAATTCAAGTTCGACAAATACAGTTATTTGCATATGATTTTTTACAATTTGACAATGATTTTCATTCGGAAATAGACAAAATCGAAGAATTATTTTTTGCCGACTACCCGACTTTACAATCAAATTTCTTGAATATGCCAACTTCGGCACGAAAATGCCGACTCGCTGCAAATATTTAGCGGGGTGTCACACCCCCAACACCCCCGCCTCGCCACGCCCCTGTTAATAGTGGTCATCGTCCAAGGGCCGTTGGCCTAGCCACTTCTAGTATTTTTATTATTGTTTGATCTTTGAATTGAATGCTAACTGCACCGAAGGGTATGCAACCAAATTTGTTTGTTTTCATTTCAATTTAAGAAGTACAAGTCAAAGAAGGTGGTAGAGATCTTGAATGTGCTAATTGTAGCGTGTGTGCAGATATGGTTTGTGAATACTAGAATACCACTACACCCTACCTCCTAAGAACGGACTGGTTTCGCGAATACGAAAGATTGGTTGTAGTTGTGGTTTATATCTATGCTTAGTTTTATTATAATACTTGATAAGCTTCTAGATGTGATGTATTTACAATTGTTTTCACATGATAGCTTAATTTTTAAGTGGTGTACATAATAGTTATAAATAATGACTTAAGTTTCAAATGATGTATACAATATATTCATTATGGTAGCACAAGTTTTTTGTATAACTTAAGTCTGTTATTGTGTATCCATTTATTTTTGTTCTCAATTTCTAACAGTGTATTTACATTATTCGTGTTTATTACTTTATATGGGCCTTTGTACGGTTTTTGGTGTTTTCTTCGATTTTCTACTGCTATAAGTACCAGATAGCCAGCATTTAAATTGATGGGTTTTGTATATACTTCTTTATTGCTTCTAGCTAATTTAGTTTTTTCTATAATGTTTTTCGCTTTTGATGAAGAAATTTCTAATCGTAGTTTTAACTCATTTGCGGAGTTTTCCATGCCATATATTTTGTTTGTGTTTTCAAAAGTCGGTAAGTATGAAAGTTTTCCGAAAACTAATTCGTATGGTGAGTATAAGAGAATGAGAATGTATAAAATGGTATCCACTCGTCCCAGTTGTTGTCATTAACGAATGCTAATAAGTACTCGTTTAGGACACGATGGTTTCTTTCTACTACACTTAACGTCTCGTGGTGGTAAGGAGTTGAAAAGATTTGTTTGATTTGTAATAAATCGCAAATATTCTTTAGGAGATTATTAGTAAACTCTGTTCCTAGATCTGTTTTCAAAATTTTAAAATGACCGTACTGCAGTATGAAGTTATTCACCAAGGCTTTTGCTACTGTTCTAGCTTCCTTATTCTCTATGGGTATAGCTGTGACATATTTTGTTAATTCGCATTGTATGGTTAATATATATCCATAGTTGTTTGAGCGTCTTAAGGGACCAATAATGTCCGCTCTCACTATTTCAAAACTAGTAGAGGGTGTATCGGTTTTGATCATTCTTTCCCTTGTGTGCTTTGTTATTTTATTAAATTTGCATTTATCGTACTTATTATTGTCTTATGCAAGTTCTTCCAACAGTATCTTTGCTTTAATTTAAGAAGCGTTCTGCATATTCCTGTATGTCCACAATGTGGTGAGTCATAGAATTCTTTTATAAGGTTGTTCTGTTCAGCGATGTTATCTATTCTTTTAGGGGGTTTATATATCATTATTTTTAATTGGATATCCATTTTTCGGTGCAAATTCTTCATTGGGTACGATCTAAATAGCATATGTTTGTTAGATAGAGCTGGCTCATTTATATTATTATTCTGCGAATTATTCATTAACTTCCTCAATACAGAAACTAGTTTCGTGTTCGATTTATCGTTAAAGTTATCGCGAATTTTCACACTTTGCTTATCGCTGACGGAAACGTATTTCTCCCGAGCT